>VWPU01013154.1:0-201968 GCA_013398955.1 Callaeas wilsoni | reverse complement strand
AACCTTTTTTTTTTGATGGATAGACTTCGAAATATCTCAAGCTGTTCTCCTGTGTCCAACACGTCCCTTTGCAGATCTCCTTGATATTTTTCCCTCCAATTATTAGTATTATCACCATTATTTTATTTTTAGCTATTACAAGACTTTTTTTATTTCCAGATGTTAGTCCACACCTATTCCGCCATGGTGAGTTTGGATCCATGTTGTACTAGAATTGCATGTTCTCTCTCTCTCTCTCGATCTGTTGTGTCTCTCTCTCCCTCTCTCTCTCTTTTTAAACGCCTTTGGCTTGGTAATTTAGCACAATAATTGGAGGAGGCTTGCAGCTGCTTCTCCCTTTCTGCATTGTGTGTTCCCGATTTGAGCTAGGGGAGTCTGGGGGGGAGAGCAGGGGAAAAAGAACTTTTTTCCTTGGTTGTTTTTTTTTTTTTTTTTTTTTTTAAAACCATGTGTGCCATTGCTTGTGGGGGTTTGAGCTACACTTTGTGGAATAGATATTTTTCTTGTTTACTTTAACCTCGCAGCTTCAGTGCGTTGGAGTTGGACAAAACTCCTCTCCCACCTTTTCTCTGAAGCCTCTACACCCTCCCCCCAACCCCTGTCCCCCCCACACACCCAAAAGATTTTTCATTACAATTAACCCCCACCCCATTCTCCGGAATATAATATTGGAAAAGGAAACAAAAGACACTGGAAGTTGCTGCAGAAATCATAGCGCCCGGATTTGTTCAATACCGATGTTTCATTTTTATTTTATTTGATTTTTTTTTTAATTTGTTTTTTTAAGGAGTAGATTCCCTTTAGGGAAAGATACCCTGTAATTTTTTTTTTTGCTTTCTTTTTTTATTTTTTTTTAATTTTTTTTTCTTTTTCCGAAGTCCTTTTTTGCACAACTTCTCACCTCGGAATCTTCCGAGAAGTGCAACTTTCTTTTTGTGCTTTTCCACGTGAAAATGGGTTGGTGATTTTGAGTTACATGACTTCAGCAGAAGGAATAAACAGATGTTGGGAAACTTTAGTCAGGAGAAGGGGAGAGTTGTCTGGATAGACGGGTGGTTTGGTGCTCTTAAATTTTTAATTTTTTTTTTACCTTCGGTTTGATTTGAGGGGGCTGTGGATGGGGAATTACACTACTGGTCTGAAATTGCAGATCGTACATGTATTTGGAGCACCAATCCTACATTTTTAATTATGACATTTAGCAATTCTCCCTCACACCCCCCGCCCCCTTCCCCCTTCGTGATAGTTCCTGGGAATAGACACGATGTGAGTGTAAAACACTGGAACATTTCTAATAACTGGCGGGGGAAGGGGGGACATCTGAATCTCAGTTTCCAGCTGTTCATGTTCTATTTTATTTCACTTCGGGGTGGGTATATGCTCTTTTTTTTAAAAAAAAAAGGTCCTCTTTTTTGTTGTTGTTTGTGTGTCATTCCTCTTGTAGGACCGGCATGATGGAGTGCCCAGCCACAGTTCCAGGCTGTCCCAGCTGGGATCCGTCTCGCAGGGACCCTACTCCAGCGCTCCTCCGCTCTCTCACACCCCATCCTCGGATTTCCAGCCGCCTTATTTCCCACCCCCCTACCAGCCTCTTCCTTACCACCAAAGCCAGGACCCTTACTCCCATGTCAATGACCCCTACTCCCTAAACCCCTTGCATCAGCCCCAGCAGCACCCCTGGGGACAGAGGCAGAGGCAAGAGGTGGGATCAGAAACGGGGTCACTGCTGCCACAGCCTCGGGCCGCCCTGCCGCAGCTCTCGGGACTGGACCCCAGGCGGGACTACCACTCAGTACGGAGGCCAGATGTCCTCCTGCACTCAGCTCACCATGGCCTTGACTCCGGCATGGGGGACAGCCTTTCTCTGCACGGCATCGGACACCCAGGGATGGAGGAGGTCCAGGTAAGGCACCGCGTTTCTTTCTCCTAGGCAATGCAGCTGGAGCCCCCGTCCCTGGGCTAGGAATGCTCACTGAGGGATTTCCAGAAATATTGCCGTTCTTTTTCCACACCGGGTTTGTAACTGTGGTACTCCCCCTCCGTCTCCTTCAATTTTTCTATTGTTTTTAATAAGAGAATTTATTTCCCCGCTGTCACGCACAGGCTCTGCTTTATAAACCCTCCCCTACATGGCAAAGCAGCAAAGTGCAGGGAGAAGGCAGACATGCTGCTCTAAATATTCCACGTGTTTCAAAAGCTGGCAGAGTTCAAGCTTGGCTTTTCAAATTCCAGTTATTTCCCATGCAATCTCAGCTTCCACTCCCCTCCACCCCCCCTCTCCTCCCCCCAACCAATTTCCTGCCGTTCAGAGATTTTGATGAAACTGTCGAATTACTACATTTTTCATCCAGGAGGGAGGGAAAATATAAACAAAACCCAAACCAAAAGCAATAACTGGTGATCAGGAACAAGTCCTATGTCCGTCCCCCCATCCTCCTTATTTGTTGAGTGTGCTTGGTAGGGTAGCACTGATTTTAGTTTCGTTCCCCCTTTTGGATAACAAAGGAGTTTCGCCGGGCTCAAAGCACAGTATTTCCCAGCTTTCTTCCATCCCACGCGAAACTCATCATCACGTGTTATTTCCTAAAAACAGAAGGACCCTTAACAGCTTCGCTGCTGGGGCGGTTTGCACCTTGCTGGAGCAGGGCATGGCCAGCCCGTGGGGATGCCCGAGCCGGGAGCTGGAGCCTCCAGGGTCCAAGTCTTGCCCCAGGCTCTCCTAATTGGGATTTTGGGGGTTCCCCTCCATGCGTTTTTATCTTTTTTTTTTCCCCCCAAATGTTCTTTCTCATATATACGTATATGTATTTAATCTTAGTATAAAAAAAGGTATGGAGCACTGGATGAAATAGCGACTTCAAAGTCGAAAGAAAGGGGAAAAGAGAGGAGAAAAGAGGAGGAGGGAAGATGGAAAATTGCAGTGGAAAAGGATGCTGTTGCACATGAGAGGAATCAGCGGCAGGGAAGCGGAGGGGATGTATTGCTTTGGCTTGAAGCTTGTCTTAGGGCTGCACGGGAAAATCCCTGAGCTTTGCTGGGGCGAAATGTTTTAGAAATATAAATGTTTTTCTGTTTGGATTTGCTCCTGCCTCCGAGCTCAGTGACCGTCGGGTCGCTGGTTTCTGCGGGTTTCCAAGGTGGCTTTGGGACCTGGGGGCAGCCCCTGGCCGCCACGGGCGCGATGCGCAGGTCTCGTCTCGCATTCCTGGCTCAGACAAAGTGGTTTGCAAGTCAAGGCGAGTTTTACCTCTGTGAATGCAGAAAGAGGATCGCTCTCCTCCTTCCTCTCTGCAGGCGATAGGCGTTAAGTACCGTTGTCGTGCTTGGATATTTACACTTTTCCCAAAGGAAAGCCGGTAATTGTGCTATCGTGAGAAAGAGAGTAAAAAAGAGGAGAGAGAAGGGAAAGGAAATATATAAGAAAGAGAGAAGAAAAAGATAAAATGCCGAAAGGACGAAAGGAGAGAAAAAAAGAAGAAAAGATAGAGGAGAGGGAAAGGGGGGAGAAGACAGGGAAAGAAAGAAAGAAAGGCATAAAGATGGAAAGGAAGAGAGGAAGTAATAGGAAAGAAGGAGCTCAAATAAAGCGGCTCCCCATCCGTTTCCCAGTAAAAAATCCCTTCTGCGGGAAGGGTACTGCACTCTCGGAAAGTGCCTCCCCCCGACGCTCCCAGAGCAGCGGGGCCACTCGCGACCAGCTCGGCAGGGCTGGGCGGGCCGGGGCGGGTGCGATGGAATGGGGACAGGACGGGACAGACGAGGCTGTGGACCAGCAGGGCTGGCGTTCTTGGTTTGGGGTGCTGAGACAGCAGGAAATTAAACAGACCTTTTATTTCTGAAAGTTTGTTCCCAGGTTGGGGGAGGAGGGGAAAGAGGGAGAGGAGGTATCCCAAGGAGAAACACGTGAAGGAAGAGGTGTCCAACTGCAAGTTAACACAGGCAGGAGGGAAAGCAGCCCAGAACTCGCTGCTGCCGCTCAGCAGTTTCTATTCTTGTCCCCCCACTAGTGACAGATGAAGTTGGGCAGTTTTCAATCTTGATATTTAATATGTATTTATTCTAGATTCGAGGAACCTTTTCTAGCAACAAGGATTTTTATTTAGGCGACATATGCTCTTTATCCACCCTCACTAGACATAATTTCCAGGAAGAGTTTCAAATACTGGGGTTTTTTCTTATTTCAGTAGTCCAAAAAGTTGAACGGGTATCTAGATATACAGTTGGATAAAGATGTTTCTCTTTGCTTTAGCTTATGCATGTCTGATCAAATATGTGCCATGAGAATGGGCTGGGCTGAGGAGAAGGAGTCAGAGAAAGAGAGTGCGTGACAGAAAGAAACAGTGGTTATTTTATAAACACCAAATCCAGCCCATGTGTGAGCCATTGTCCAGGGCTAGAATTAAGTGATTGTAACACGATAGCGCTCTGTTATTGTAAACAGGACACACGGTACTGCTATTGCTGCCCCTCTCGAGAGGAATTTTCAATCTGCGGTTTACAACCTTCAGACAGGGAACGGAGGAGCCAAGATCTACTTATTGAACAAAAATTTGCACCATCTAATAGGCACTCTGAAAAAAAATCCACCATTGCAACCCCAGATATTTTTTCCCCCCACCGGTTGGGCAAAAGTAGGGTTACAGTAATAAAGGATTCGATGAGGGAAAAATGGAGGGGGATATTCAGATTCTTTAGACTCTTTGGAGGAAAACATAGAGCTCAGTTTTTAAGGTTTTCACTCAGATGTGTGCATAAAAGTTGAATTAGGTGGTTATAGATAGTACTTAGGAAGCTTCATGCTATCAGATTATTGGAGGAGGGAAGGGAGGGGAATCTTCCTCTCCAGATTTTCCAAGTATATCTGGAAACTCATCACCTTTCCCCTCCCTGCACACACACCTCCGCTCCTCCTCCTCCTTCTCCTCACTCACACTGCTACTACGTGCTAGCTAGAGACACGGAAAGTTAAGTTGCACCAAAACACCCAAGTCTCTTATAAAGTAACCCCTGGTATCACTTTTAACTAAAGAAGTCTAGTAATTAAAAGTCTGAGTTGTTTTTCCACGTTTCCGCATGCAGTCCTAATTAAATCTTTACGATCCTCTCTGTGACTATTAACTGCCAGCATGCTGAGCGAATATCCTGTACAAAAACCCAGCAGGAGGGCGTAATTAGATAGAAAATCAGACAGGAGTCTTCTCATTAACTACAACAACTAACCCACGTTGCTGATGGAGCGAGCGGAGTGCACGCACACGCATAAAGGGTGCGCGCAACCGTCGGCTCCAGAGATAAGGTGAGATAAGGAGGAAAGATGGAAAAAAAAAATAAAAGGGAAGGTGATGTTTCACGTTTACCTCAGATTCTGTGCCATCGAGGTGCGCCGCGCTGCACTCCAGGAGGCTGCAGGATTTGTTCATCATCCCTCGTTGGGAGCTGCTCAGGGAAGGGAGGGAAGACTTTGTAATTTTATTTTGTGCCCTTTAGGTATGTAACCTATTGATTATGAGAGAGAGACACAGCCATGCCCAAACACAGCACATAAGGCACCGCTCTGTGTGCGCTCGTTTGGGGGTGGATTCAAGGAAAATGAAAGGAAAGCTCTCATAGAAAATATTGTTCCACCACATTTTGGGGAGATGTAATTTTCTCCTGAACAGCATTCCATCTGGAATGTCTCCGCTGAGCACAGAGACGGAGATAGGGGCCGGATCCGGATAAGCTCAGCCTCTCGGCGTAGCAAAGAAAAAGTTAAAATAATGGTGAAGTGAATAATTGCTTTGCTCTAAAGGTGTTTTGCTTATCAAGGAAAAACGTGAGAACTCCCCGAATTAATAACACTAAACAACCCAAACCCTTTAGTAACAGTAGTGGGAAAAATAAAATAATAAGGCCAAGAAACCCACAGGTCCTCCTTTTCCCCAGAATCTACCCTAAAACGGAACCTGTCGGAATTCTGTAATAAATTATTCTTATGATACCTCTTCTTTTTTTTTTCGGAGATAATTTCACTGTGCCGAAAGCAGATTCAGCAATAATTTTGGTTTGTTTGGGTTTTTTTTTGTATATCTCACTTTCGTTTTGAGAAATGATACCCAACATTTGCCGTGTCCTCTGTACCCGTCTTTGTTCTCTTCCCTGCTAAAGAAGTTAATGCCATAATAACAGGTGTGCTCCTCAGCGGGCTGGAAAGAAAGGGGGGAAAAGGGGAAAAACAAGGCTTTGAAATCGGGAGACTTTTTTTTCCTAGGCAATCAATTTGATGGTTCATACTTTTGATAATGTGTATTCCCGCTCCTCCCTCCCCGTCCCCACCAATTCAGGACATGGAAGCAATCTCGGGAGCTGTAAATCTCTTTCTGCTCGTCCCCTGTACGATGTGGGCGTTGCACTGCGCTCCGAAAGGCTCAGGCTTTAATTAAAAGTCCATAATGTAAACTATGATATATAAAAAGTAAATGGCCCTTGAATTATTAAGATGTAGCAGGGTTAAACAAACAAACAAACAAAAAAAAAAAACAAGAAAGAAAAAGGAGGAGGGGGAGGAAAGGGGAGGGAGCATTTAAGTTGTCCTTAATCGTGTTCATTTATGTCATACAATAGATCTTGCAGATGTTGCCAAATTGCCACATTTTCAAAGGAAGAAATTTAAAGCTTTATGGAATGCAAAGAGGTCTATGTGATATCTATGTTTTATAAGATAACAAAACCAGTATTGCACCCCATATGGCTCCCACCTCCTTTTGTTTTATTAGAAGACTATATAATTTGTAAGAATTTCATTTCCTTGTCCATTTGGGGAAATAATAATAACAACAATAATAACAATAATAATAACAACAATAAAAAACCCCTCCTCCCCTAGTGAATTAATATAAATGGAAATAACAGGGACTCCAGTTTGGAATGACATGATTTATGTACGCGATTCTTTAATATCCAGTCAATTTGAATAGTGATGTTTTTATATCCACAGTCAGTTGAAGATGCCAATAACAGCGGTATGAACTTATTGGACCAGTCTGTCATTAAAAAAGGTATGGATTATTCCAACGAGCTAGACAAACTTTTACTGTGTAGCGATATCTTCATGATATATTTTGACTTTGGGGCAATGAATTTCTCCGGGAAGCAGGCACCCACGGCAGCAAGATGAATAGTTGATTGGATCAGCAGATAGAGTGAAGGGATAAGACACGCGAAAGGAAAAGTTTCTATCCCCGCCTCCCCCGCCCTTCAAAGGGTTTAATTACACAAATGCTCTCTAATGGGGCACCCCGTGCTCCAATGCAGTTTCCACCGCCCCCCTTCCCTCCCCCTCTCCCCCCGACAGTCTTCGGTGGGGACCCCTTGGCTTCTAATGGGGGAAGAGGCTGATTCCCTTTGGGCCTTAAAGGCATTTCCCAGGCGAATCAAACGTGGAAAGGAGAGAAAGAGATGCCCATGGAAAGGCAGCCTCAGACCCCTTCCCCGCTCCCCCCAAGACTCCCCCCTTCCCCATGCCCATTTTTTACATCTTTCTACATATGCGCCCATGATTTAGTGTAACTGCAGAATCACCCCATACTGTTAAAGCGAATGTGATATTAACAAATGTTTGCAGTCTCTTGTACAGCTGTAAGCAAAATAATTAACTAATTAAACTAATTAAATGTAATTACAATAACTCATTTTGGGCGTATTGCAGCTGCTTAATTTTTTTACATTTCTCTGACAGTCACTCGAAGATGCTTGGCGATTAGTGTTGTGTTATGCTGATAGACATTAAACAGATCACACGCTGCAAATGGAGGGAAAGCTATCTTTAATTATCTAAGGAGTTTCTATTTCTAGATTCAATTTTAAGTATCAGAGATGAGGCTTAAAAACGCTGTCCCTTATGCTTACTATCAAAGGCACTTATCTCCAGGACCTTGTTGTTTGTCAAATGCGCACAAATAGTTTAACAGCGACGATCTTCTAGGATGTAAAGCAAAATAACAGGGAGGGTGTTTATCTAAAATGTGTTGAAGGCAGCATGAGGTCCTTTCGTGTATTTCTTGTTTGTTTTGTTGTTGGTTGTTTGGGTTTTATTTTAATTGAAATCTCCATGTACGGTCTCTCTTTCACAAACACGATCAAGGTCTGGTTATTTGAGCGAGGACAAATGAAAACTTGAAGACCGTTTGACAGCACCATTTATGACTATTGGTTGAAAGGTCGAAGGGTTTGGGTTTTTTTTGTTTAAGAAACAGAAAGTTACTTAACTTTTAAAAGAAAAGAAAAGGTTGTTTGTTACTGCTGTTTTGATTCAGTTTGACTGTTTGGTGGGGTTTCTACTCAGGGTCTGTAACCTGATGGTTTCTGGTTGTATTTTTAACTTTTTTTTTTTTTTTTTCTCACTCTCCTCCCCCTTCCCCACCTCCACTTGACACCTCATACACTCCCTCTTGGGTGTATTTGATTAATTGGTACTTGATTTGTGGTCGAGAGACTCCTTTCTAAGGTTGTTCCGTGCTGGTCTTTCGCAGAATACACAATCCAAAATACTCTTTTTTTTTTTTTAATATTTTTAATTTTTTTTTTAACACACACACGCCTGTGTGTCTCCCTCCTTCAGCTGACGAGGACAGCAGAGACATTCCATGTGCGTGCTGGGTGGTGCAATTAGACAGCGAGTAGCACTAGAATGTGAACGCCTGCAATTGTTATGCATTAGGTATAGGTTTTTATAGGTATTTGGCATATATTTAGGTGTGTGTGGGCACTGCAAGGGCCCCAGATGGAGCAGCTGCTGCCTAAAGAGACCCAGTCCCATCTAGGTGGGATTACTTGTGCCTATTTGCAGCCAGAAGAAGAGATACTCTGAGTTTACACATGATGAACAGGAGACACATGGACTTTGGAAATCAGGTTACTAAAAAAGAGCCTAAGATGCATTTGCAAGTGTTTAAAAGTCACTGTAGCAACATTTTCTTCCTTAGAAGTAAGGCTGAACTCCAAGAAACTTTCCAGCATAAAGGAATAGTGTAGTATTTTTTCTTTTCTCTTTTTTATTTTTTTTTTAAACAGTGAGTTTCCTGGGAGCAGAGGAAGAGAAATGGGTAATAAATAGCAGGTCACATTTGTGGCAGTCAATATTTAATCAGGATGAGAGAAGGAGCAACACAGAGAGCGTTCAGTATCAATTTTGCTTTGTTCCCTGCATTTTGTAGCTGTGAGGGTGTACTTTGAAACAAGAACAAGTTATTTAAGCTCTGTGAGCCGTTCTTGCAGGCCGATGGCACAGATAGATAGACAGACACATAAGTATTGACTGATTTTTGTGCAGTGGAACTCTCCCATGACACATATTTGGTAGACAAGAGTCGGAGGGTGCCTGCTTCATCCAATCCTAGTTCAGTGCCTAAAATTCTTTAATTACAAAGTGGTGGGAAAAGTATGATGGGGACTTGAAGCCTAAAGTTAATTATATCACACAGGCTGTGTTGGTTCCTTTATGGCCACTGAGGCCTGCAGAAAGAATTATCTCTCTATGCAAAAGGTTTGCCAAAATATTAAGGAAATTATATAGGGATTCATACACGGCTATTGATTTATCTCACGTATCGATCCCACACAACAGATTACATATACCCAGGCTCTTGTTATGTTTGCTATCTGAGCTTACTTGACATTTCTGAAGTAATTTAGTTAAGAGGAAATGAGTTGTTCCCAGTAGAGAGAGCAAACGAGTGGAGTGAAGGTAGCCAGCGTGATAAATGGCTCTTTCATTTGGAGATCTCCAGAGCTCGTTTAAGGCTAATTTTCTGTATTAGCCCCCTTTGAGCTATTAATGCAATAGGCAGGGACCGTGGCCCCTTGTCTCTTAGCTGCCCCATTAGAGAGAGCATTAAGCTACCAAGCCTGAACTCCACCGTGGTGGTGGTGGCGCTGAAATAATGAAAGGTGCTTTTAAAACTCCCCTAATCTAAACTGGCAGAGGGTGGTTAATACGATTTGAAGGGGGCTGGTCAATGAACAATCAATAAACTAATAATGAGAAGGATGCGGTACATTAACAGCCTAAAAATCCAACGAGACATTAAAAAATCATCTTTAACTCCCACTTCCATTAAGATTTGGGTGGCGGAAGTGGGAGGGAGTGAGCCAGATAAATCATCAAGATGATAATAATCACCAACAGCATTAATATCAGATTTAACTCAGCTTTCAGAGCTTACCGGCTGCACGTTTTGGGGCCTTTCCCTCGATTTTAGCTGAAATGAAGGGAAGGTTTGCCGTGTGTCAGGAATAAAAGATCGGGTCCCCTTGTCAAATGCTCATCTGAAATTTCCTTGGCACTCTTTATGGTGAAAGAAGTTGTCTTCCTGCAAAACCTCACATGGCCTGAGTCCCAAGTTAATTTTTTGTGACTCTGGGGCACAGTCAGTGACCTTAAAATTAATCTGATGTATTTATTTACTTTCAGCTGTTTCTGACGATCGTCTGCACACTCACATCTGATTTAGCATGAAAGGCCATTTTAACTGGAAGACCTCAATTCATGGTCTTGCAAACACGCTCCGTTGTTCCTCTTATTTTAAGGAAACACATGAAAGAAAGTGTCTTAACCTTTTGTTTTTAGCTCTTAATAATCCAGCACGAGTTTCCTCCCCACCTCTTGGAGCAGCTGATAAATGATTAACTGAGAAGCACTCTGGCCTCAGCTTTTCAGGTGATAGATCTGGGGCTCGAGAGGTGTTGCTTCGATGCCACTCGGTTTCGTGGGTTATTCCTGGGTTACCCACTGAGCCTCGGGATCCCCTTTAACCGAACGCAAAACGGCTTCGAGGGAACGCGTTCCACTGGGAAATTTAGTCCCGGCTTTCAGGGGACGGGGACTGCGGAGGAGGAGGGGGCGGGAGGCGAGGAGGGGACGAGGGGGACAGAAGGAAATGGGAGATGAACACGCACTTTTCGTATTTGTTCCTTAAAATTAAGATAAGATCCGGGTTTCTTCAGTTTCAGCGTCTAAGACGTTGCTCCCGGACGTTTTAGGCTTGGCTACTGAGTCAGACCAAATCACCAGATATAGCAAAGTCCTGTTGTTAGCATGGACAAAGAACCTTTTACTCATTTAAAGCCCAGCAGACAGAGTAAAAAATTTTTGGAAGTAGTTTGATAGTTTATTTGTAATTAATTTACCCGCGAGGTTTTTTAGTAAGAAATACAAGAAATGTTTATTCTGATTGATTATTTGACTGACTGTTCGACTACCATAATATTCAGCTGGGTTATTGCAATGATATCCATACCTTAAACTCTTATTAAACAGCTGTTTGCAGGACATAAATCTATTATTTCTCTAGTTTTACTGTCGTTAAAATAGCTTTTTTCACCCCATTTCCACTTGTGCGTTCACATTTGTGCGCATTTTCACGTTTGTGGCGAGCAACCCAAGAGAAAACCACCACCAAAAAAAAAAAAAAAAAGAAAGAAAAAAAAGAAGAAAAAGCCTAAGACTTAATGTATGCACAGAAAATTGTAAACATGTAAAGAACTGAAAGCTTCACGCTGAGTTTCGCCATGCTCCATTTCCCCACCATTTCCTGCTGTCGTTTTAAAGCGATCTCACTCATCTAGAGATCCCGTTTGCAGGAACAGTATGCTTATAATTACTAACAAATCAAGCGGCTACTGTTGCTCTCCGGCTTTATTGATAAGCTGAAGAGAAATGGAAGGGGGAGAAATGACAAAGAGGCTGGAAGTAACCACAGGAGGAGAGGGAAGAAAAAAAAAAAGAGAGAGAGGAAAAAGAGATAAAGGGATGGAAAAGGAGAGGAAAAAAGGAGACAAAGGAGGTAAATAAAGTATAAAGGAAGGGAGAAGGCAGAGTTTTTGGGAGGGGGAATTATGTATTTCTGAGTGCTCACATACACTCAGCAAATTAAGTTTGACAGTGAAAGAAAATCGAACAGTTTCTGCTAGGGATAAGAACTAAATGGGAGAAAGTGAAAGCAGGAGTGGTGGGGACGCTGCGTGGACACGTGTGTGTTATTCTGTGTCATCTCAGCAGTTGTGGCAGTCCCTAACCAACTGGAGAAGTTGACATCGGCTAAAAATATCCTCTGCATTAGGGTTTATTTACATATGCGCGGGGATTTGACACGTGCAGCTGCGCGCACGGACGTGGAGATCTCACCCACAAAAGCTCCACGTTCTGTTATCTCTGCTGATGTCTGGGCTGTATCTGAAAAGCTCCAGCCATGATAAACACATAGATATGATATAGATAGAGATAATTCATTCCATGGCAAACACTTTTTTGAGGCAGCATTAGGTAATTTACAGAAGATATAGAGCATAGATAGAATAGATCTCTCCGAAGCTATGAAATTGCAATAGATATGCTTACACCGCCTGGCAAGCCTCTCAAATGGGTTCAGAGCTATCAGACTCCAGCTGATGGGTATGTTCGCACCGTCCTTTTCAGGGAAACACTGCTGGGAAGAGAAGCTGAGGAGCTCTCAGCATTGCAGGGCAGGGAGTCAGCCTGCTTCCCAAAAGCAATTTGCAAGGGGAAAAAAAAACCACCACCGAGCACGTGAAAATCCATAATTCAAAGGTTAACTAATGTAATGAGTGCTCCAAAAGGCCAAAGCGAGTGGGGTGAGGTACATTTAAACATTGCACGGGTCCTTCTCTCTTTAGTGAGTTTGGACTAAGATCAGATGTTCGTGGAATTGCTGCCTCTTGTTTAATTTCTCAGTTCACTGGACAGTGACCTGATAAACTGGTCACTAAATATAGCCACGGTAAAGGTGTACTCGGATCGCAGAGCCCGTGTGTTTGTCCCAAGAAAAAAATGCCAGTCATGAAAATCTGTCTGGTGGCACTGCTTTAATACAACTTCTTTTTTTTTTTTTTTTTAAGATTTCTATTTTTTTCTACTTGATGCTTCACTTAAACAGAGCTTTGTGCATGAAATAAGAGATATATTTATGTATAATGAGGGGGAAAATATAAATACAGTTTTTTGGTCTGCTGGTACTGCCTCTGATATACAAACGAGTCTTTTCCTATAGAATCGATGGCAAAAAAAATCCTAATAATAGCAACGAAAGCAGGAGCGGGCCTCTAACTCTTTTATGACTGTTTCTGAGCGGTTCTCAAACTATTTGAAACCGCCTTTATGAGCTGCATAAAGTGCCTAACTAAAAATAATAGAGAAATAGGAATCCATTTCACTTTCCGATTCCCTGAAGTCAAGCCACTCAAAATAATTTGTTTATACTGGAGACTATATACAAGGCATACGAAGCAATATGTATATCTAAAATCGACATGCCTTTTGGTTTTTAGCTGTTATAGAGCTTTTATTGTGGGGGTCTGGTCTGGCAGTAGGAAATGATCTGTAATAAAAACAGTGAAACACGGTTGTGTCTATTCCATGCACTGAGGTTATAAAATTGGCAATTGCCCAGTAGTTAGCACTTGGTAATATATTAGGATACCCGATCTTATTGTTTAGCAGCTCCAGACGACTTAAATATCCGCTCAACCCTAATGGTTTGATTCTCCAGATATGTTGCAAATAAACAGGGCTTTTATGACTTAACTGACATGTATTATAACTACCTAAATAGCTGGCATATGTGCATAATAGAACCTTATTATTTGCCGAATTGGTTTTGCAATTGATTGAGTGGAAACGGGAGATTGTGGAGCGGTATCTGCTCGAAGAGGGTGTGTAATCAATTAGTCTTCTCCTCTCAAACATGCCCGCTGGACTGCCAGGGCTCTCCCACCAGCAAAAGCCCCAATTTCAGCGTATATTTTCTATAAGGAAACGCGTGTTGCCGCGGATCCGAGAGGAAGCAGCAGTAGCAGCTGTCAGCTCTTATTAACTCCTGCATAAAACATACCTTAAGTACGGTTTGTTATCAATTACTTGCAGAAATGAAACAACTGGGAAAATGCAGCGAGGCTCCCTATAAATTAAAGTGATTGGGTGATTGATTAGAGCACCTGCTGTAAATCATAACAGTTACACACAATTATGAGGGAGCTATTTAAGTTCATTTGTAAACAAAATTCGTGTCACGGGGGAATTGCTCTCAGTTTTAGTTTAACCAATTTTTTTTTGTTTATTTCTGAGTGTGTCTGGTTGCTATTATAGGAATTTGTTCGTTATAATCCCCTTGGTTACTCTTAAAATAACCTCACTGGTTTCTCAGAGAAGAGAAATGCTTCTTTTTATCTTGCAGAGAACGATATGGTTTTATTTTGTTTAGTTTCACTTTATCATGCTCTTTTTACTTTTCCCTATAACTACCTTTAAATACGTGTTACAGTAACTAAATCAGTTTTATTTAGGGGCAGGAGAGTTACTGCTAGTTCACGGACAGCACAATATGATCAGAGTGGAGAACACCATGCTTAGACCAGATATTTTTTTCCCGGTGTTCATTTTTCTGAAGGAAAAGACTCATTTTATTTCATAAACCAGACTTAATAAAGACACAAAGCAATAACAGAGCTGTCTTCTCATTGCTGTATCCTCCAGCCTTGATACTTATTTAAGACAGCAACTCCCTTTGTGTAGTGAATTTATTCCTGGCTCAACTTAGCAGTAATGGAAACATTAGCCAAAAAAAAGTAAATTTTCCTCTTTTTTTCCCCTCCAGAAAGGCGCTGTCCGTTGTACAAAAGGCATCGGGGGGCTCTGGGTGAGACACAGGCTCAAACCCGAAAGTTGCCAGGTGCTTGCCAATATGTATTTTATTTCCCAATGATCAAACCCTGCATAGAGGCTGTACTGTACCACCCTTCTCTCCATCCATCATTCATGGAGCACTTTCCTAGAGGTTGGGGGAGCAGCACCCTTTAGGTTGCTGGAGGTAGCCAGAGA
Source organism: Callaeas wilsoni (assembly GCA_013398955.1). Taxonomy (NCBI): domain Eukaryota; kingdom Metazoa; phylum Chordata; class Aves; order Passeriformes; family Callaeidae; genus Callaeas; species Callaeas wilsoni. Next base: position 187,096 of record VWPU01013154.1, on the reverse strand, counting down.
TTCAAAATTCCCTTTCATTTTGCTGTTCTGTGCATGTCAGAGAGACTGTGGTTATCCTGTCCTCCTTCGTGGCGTGATGGTTTCTCTCTCCCCTCCTCCCCTTTTCTTTCTCCAGTTCCGGTTCCTCCAAAATCTGTTACTTCTTTGATGATGAATAAAGATGGCTTCCTGGGTGGAATTTCGGTCAATACCGGAGAGGTGTTTTGCTCTGTACCTGGCCGCTTGTCTTTGCTTAGCTCAACTTCAAAGTATAAAGTAACTGTGGGAGAAGTTCAAAGACGCCTTTCCCCTCCAGAGTGTCTGAACGCGTCCCTCCTAGGAGGAGTACTTAGAAGGTAAGAGGCCGGGGCAAATGTGTGAATGTGTCTGGGCCTCCGTGCATGCACCAGAAATCCTTGGGCAACAGCACAGATGGTTTCAAATACGCGTTGGTCCTGCTGTCAGAGCCCGTGTGTGTAATGCTGGTGGTAAGGCGAAAATGTGCTGTGTTCAGACATTGAGATGAATGTATGGAGAGCAGAGAAAGACTTGCCCTTGCTTAGCCACAAATGAAGGACCTGAGACAGAAAGATTTTCCCCTTGTCCACGCATGTACTTTCTATCTTTTCTCCTCCTCACCCTTCTCTCTTAGAAAGTGGACAAAATAAAATGCCATGATGGGCATGTTTCGGGCTGAGCTGCAAGTATTTCAGGACCTGGTGTATTTCTAGGGATTTCCTAGACAAACCCACGAGGCTTCCTCTATATGGCAACAACGATCAGGCAATTATGTCAATTATGACACGTGGTGTCACATAAGAAATTGGCAGGGATGTGATAGGCAAACTGTAAAGTAGGCAATTACCTGACTAAAGAAAAGCCACCAAGTAGCTCTGAAAGTCAAAAACTTAGAGCTTCACACAGAGAAAGTTGCTAGGGGAATTACTCACAGCTGGTCTTGAGGCCTTTGCCGCTTAACATTCGTGCAAATCACCCACTAATGTCCTGGTGGATTTTGCCGAAGACCTCAAAATAGTTGGCGTTGTTGGCACTGAAGAAAGTGGGGATCAAGGAATAACCTTGAGGTCCGGTTGCCACTCCATCCTAACAACTGGGAGACTGTGCTTTTGCGTAGAAGCAACAAGAATTAAAGCTCTGTGGACATTAGCAGGAAAGGCTACCAGGGAGAAAGGGCTTTTTCTTCTTGGCAGTGCCTGAGGGACTGTGAATTGTCAGCGCGGCTTGTCAGTAAGAAAGGTGAGCTCAGGCTCTATCTCCAGTCACAACAGGGAAGAAGCTATGAGGTAACAGGATGAGGTACCGGTTCACCCACTCAGGCTGAGAGGGTAAAAGATTTTATTTTCTGTGTGAGGTAGACACCGGCCTGGAATAAAAATCATAACTTGTAGACAGGAACAGATGCACACAAATTGACAAGGAATAAACTTCAGATCACGTTTTAAAAGTTGCTAATCTCAGAGGGGGAAATATCTTGAAAATTTCTATAGCAGCAATTGGGATACGTTGAGTCTAAGGCGGTTTAAAATGAAGTTGATATTTGGGGGTCCTCCCTCGCCACCGCAAAAAAAATCTGTGATGACGTCAAGGGCTCTGGCTCCGTGTCTGGAGACGAGGAGGAAAGTTCTGCTACATGCGGTCAGTCACCCAAACACACACGTGAGAATTAGGGTCTCCTAAAATAGCTGCTGTTCCACGTGAATGTCTGCAATCATTGTTCAGCTGCCAGGGAGAGCAGCAGAGATTTTACTTACGGATGCTAACCTGCCTGCTCCTTCTGTACAACTACAAATGGAGCAGGGAGAACATCACAGAGAGGCTCTGTAGAAAATACTATTACCAAGGTAAAGAAGCATTATTATTGAACTTCAGCAGATTTCTGGAGGTGGCCCAAGCCATAGTCATTGGCTGCTGCTGACTTCAGTTCCTCTCTTGAATCTAAATTTTAAACAAGATTTTTGTTCAGAGCAGATGAAATACAGAAAGCTGCTCTCTTGCAATTCTGCCATCCGGCCCTATTTACTTCGATATTAAATAGTGGGAAGCCAGTCTGGCTTCTCTGTAGTTTCTGGTTTCCTTTCTCTAAGTGTGACTGCTAATTCTTAAACAAATTTTAAGTAAGAATTAGGAGACAGTTGGGATAGACTCTGTTCTTAGGTGCCAAAATTCTCCCTGACTTCGCAGGTGGCAAGATTTCATCCCTGGGGGTTTACATATGTATGGGCGTTCGAACAATGGCTCTGAATTTCCCCCATAAAGCTCACTCATCCTTTCATTGCCCTTATCAGTAACCTCCGACAGATATTCCAATCTTCCCGCAGGCAATCCATTCCCTCTTTATAATGCACCCTGCCTCAGGTGAGCTCTTGCTCTCAGCATCGCCTCCTCGCACAAGAGCACACTCACACGCGGAAACGGTTTAATAAATATTTCCCTCCTTTTCGGTTTATCCACAGGCGCACATATACTCCCTTCGAACTTTTCAGGTTTTTTTATCCCCTCGTCCTATTCTGGCTCTTTCCTGGCATAACAGAGGGTTTATTCCTCCCCTACCTTCCTGCCCATCCCTTTACATCATCTTCATACAAGTTGGTGTCATACACATTTGCTCTCTAGATCAGAACCTTTCCATTAATTATTGCTGTTTGACATTATTTGATTTCCCTGGATAAAATCGGGAGAAAAATGGGTTCACCCCCACTTCTACCCCTGGGAGAAATTAAGAAAATCTCAGCAAACACGAGTAGAAATCAACACCCCCAGAGTCCTTAAAATCCTGAAAACTCTCCCAGGCTTCGCTGACTGCACAGACTAAACGTTTCTTCCAGGAACACTGCGGGGTTAATCACAATGTTAATTTCTTTGCAATTCTAGAGCCAAATCGAAAAACGGGGGGAGATCTTTGCGAGAAAGGCTAGAAAAAATCGGTTTGAATTTACCAGCCGGCAGGCGTAAGGCCGCAAATGTCACTTTACTCACCTCCCTGGTAGAAGGTAAGCCGGGGGTCACAGCTCCCTTCACACCCCTGCCTGCTCTGAGCTCCTGTCTGACATTCACAAACCAAAAAGCCCCCACAAACCCCCCAGTTTTCGGGATCAGGTGGAAAAACCTCGCAGAAGTGAAAATCAGAGTGGGTTAGGAGGAACACCGGTACGGTTAAGGATCCCATTCCCAAAAGTGAAGTCACTGGCTGGAGGATCACTGATCTGGCTCGGTGGCAGGAGTGAGGGAGTGTGCCTGTGTGTGTGTACGTGTGCACATTTGTGTGCGTGGGTAACTCTGCAGGGCAGTCCCATTCCTCATTGCTATTAATTTCCACCCTGTGATCTCCGACTACAGGTCTACTCCATCCTCCCGCTAATTCGCTCCTCCTGAGCCGATTTATGGCCGCTACAAGATGCTCAGTGAGGAAAAATAATACAAAATTACTTTTTTTTTTTTTTTTTTTTTAAAGAAAGCAGAGCAATTTAAGAGTAGCAGAGCTCGGTTTCCCCTAAGGTGGCTGGAGCTGAACAAAGAGACCAGCTATTCCTGAGGAAGGAGAGAGGGAAGGGCAGACTGAAGTTTCAAGTAATTTCAAGTCACCTAATGTCATTTTGGTTGCCAGTGTGTTTCTTTGATTTGTTGTTACTGTATCGACAAGGAAAATTTAGAGCCACTAATAAGTTTAGGGTTATGTGCGTGTTTATGCTAAGAGAAGTTGGACTTCCTCCAAAAAAAACCTAACCGGAATAGTATGGATGCAATTATGAATTATATGTATCTGCATTACACATACACACGGAGACGAGTATAAATAATCCACTTATCTCTTCTGCGTATAAGCGAGCATAAATATTTGTGCTAGATATTAACTTTCCAACTCTTTTGAAGGAGTTATGTGAGCGACAAGACCTTGCCGCTTGCAGAGTGGAGGGAAGGCTCGCGAAAGGACGGGGGCAGAGGGGCGGGAGCTGCTCCCGGTACCCGCATGTGGGGGATGCCGAGAGGGCAAGGCGCAGTGCAGGTTACAGGTGCAGGGTCTCGCTACAGGAGGTGCGAAGCGTTGGGGGGCCACGAGTGCCCTTGAGCGCCCTGTTAGCGCAGCTTCGCCCCCGCGGTGCGTGTGGAGCACGGCGCGCTCTGTCCGCAGCAGCACCAGCCCCTCCCCGAAGCTGCCGTGAGGTTCAAAAGCCGGTGGGGTTGTGCAGCGATGCTAAAATCAGTGTCAAGTGTGCAGCAAGGTGTACATTCCCCTCCTCTCCCCCGACTCCCTTACAAATCAACAGTTTGCCTCCAGAGAGCTCCCTCCTTTTGGAAGAAGCTTCACCTGACGGAGTTTTATCTCCTTTTTTTCTTTTTCTTTTTTTTTCTTGTTCCCCCTTGCTGCCAGCAGCCAGGGTTTAGCCTTGCTGCTCCTGTATGGCCAGGAACAGGATCGCTCCGGTCGCTCCCGGCCCGCGTTGCCCGAACGCTGCCTGGGAGGACCCTGCCCGGCTCGGGAACCCCCCCTCCAGGCTCTGCCGGGTGCTCTCGCCTTCATTAAGCGGTTTGATGATTAGCGAGAAGCGTTGGAAAGCAGGAGATGACGTTGGAAAGCAACTCCTGATAGCTAAAAATAGCGTGGTCCTGGAGTTATTAGACATACCTGCTTGCTGGAAATCTTCCCCCTCGTCCCTCGGGCGATGCTTTAAAGGGTTTAACGCTTTATTCTAGAGGGGCTGAGCTATAATCTGGTGGAATCCCTCTAGAGTCTGAGGGAGTTTTCCCCCCCTCCTCTTTTCCTCCTTGCTGCAGCTACTGTCTTCTTGTGGCATGAAGTACATCAGTAGGAGTTGGATGACACAAACTTCTGTAGGCAAGAAACCTGAAACCAGGCATGCAGGAAAAGTGAATTGGAATTAGAGCTAGAATAATAATTATTTTGTTCACAGAAAAAGTTGCCATTAGTTGTTATCTTTCCACCGGGAGGACAGGAGTTCTTGCTGCAAGATGGTCAGTTAAAATGCAGATTGTTAAATTGCGATCAGGCTAAATGCAGTTATCTCCATAATTTTACAGATGTGGCAATAACTGTGATAATGATGCAAGTGCCCTGTGTGTGGATAAAACGTGTATATACTGTCCCACAAAGAATTAACCTTAATATTAACAATATATCCACATCTGTAAAATTTTGGACAATGAGCTGGGGTACTGAAGCAGAAATGGTTTCTCTGCTCTTAAGAGAAATTGGAGTCCTTAGTCTTTCATTCTTTGACCAGTTTCCCCTCGCATTTTGCTTTGGCCTAGTTAATTTTAAAGTTTTGTGTGTGTGTGGTGGGTGTGAGTGTGAACTCTTCCCTCCGTTGTGCACAGGCAGCTGGCGGGTACAGACCAACACGAGTGCAGTGTAGCAAAGACAAATCTCATCCGCTCAAAATCTGTCCCATCGACTTCGGTCCCCAAACCAGGGCTGGTGGGAGGGAAACACACAACTGGAGCCTGTCCCTAAGGTGAAAGGGATGCTATGGAGCCTGTCCCTGAGGCGGAAGGGATGATAACAGGTTTCCGAACACGGCTCAAAGGAGCTGGTGTCTCCCAGGGGAGCGGTGGGCTCCGCCCGGTGCCCGGCGGGTCGGAGCCAGCCCATCCCAGGGCTGCCTGGAGGTGTTAATCCCCGTCTCGTTCCCTCCAGGTGAGGCCGTTCATTTAGCTCGGGATTTTGGGTACATCTGTGAAACGGAGTTCCCAGCCAAAGCTGTTTCTGAGTACCTGAACAGACAGCACACGGACCCCAGCGACCTCCACTCCAGGAAAAACATGCTGCTTGCTACAAAGTGAGTGCCAAGTTAACTCATCCCCTTCTGCCCTTCTCGGGGAAAATCCTCCCTCTCCTCAAACTCTTCCTCTAAGCCCGCTTGGAAAGCAGACGGAATTTCTAGGCTCTAAATTCCAACAGCCTCGAGGGGAGGAAGGATGCTCGAATCGCCACAAGGACCTCTGCATCCCTCTAAACTGGGGTTCCTGCCAACAGACCCTGCCCCTGTAGAGGTTGTAGGCAATGCTCCCCTAGCTGTCGTACATCACTTCCAAGCCAAGCCTAATTAAATAATTTTTATGTTAGGTGGACCCAAAATTTATATTTTGCTTCCAGAGTGTGTTTGTCTGTCCCTCCTGCTGCTCACACACACCTGTCTGTCTGCTACCAAAATGCAATGTCTTTCCCATATGATTGAATTAAAAAATATATATTTTTTTAAAAAGAGGAAAAGAATTAAAAGAAAAAAAATAAAGGCCCGCCACCATACACTGCTAAGGATTCTCGATTTGGCCCCCCTAACCCGTCTCTCTCCCTTGGGACTTCCTCGGTGGGTGTGCTGTATGTGATGATTTACACCAGTCGGTGCCTCCCAGGCTACTCACTGGATGCTTCTTGGTTTGCTCGAGTACTCAGCAGTGGGTGCTGAGTGTTCACACATCTTCGTCTGTCAGGAAAAAAAAGGGGGGAAGAAAAAAAGAAAAGAAAGAAAAATCCCAGCCCAAACAGCTCTCATTTATTTCATGCTCTGGGACGTGGCTTGCCTCCAATGACAGTGTAATTTAAAGAAATATATGGAGGGTTGAAAAATCATTTGCTCAAATTTGTCCAGATGTTTTTTAGACGTGATTGGAATTTGATTGCCCTTTTCCGCAGGGTCAGAAGATATTAATGTCCCAGAACTTTAATTGCTCGCAGACCCTGCTTTGCTCTTTGAAGATGTAAAATGTTGGACTCATTACTGTTTGTTCTCCAAATTCAAAGTTTCCTCTCTTGCACTTTCTTAATGGATAATACACATAGAAGTAGACCTTTATCTTCCCCACCCTCTGAAACCTTTAAGCCACTGGGAATTTCAGAGAATTTCAGAGGATGAGAGCTGAACGTCTTTTTTAAGGGTTTCTTTTTTCCTTTTGTTTTTTTTTTCAAATTCTGGTCTTTTTTATCTCCAGTCCCTGGGTAGGCACCTGTCTTAAAAACTGATTCCTTTGGGAACCCTTAAAGAAACTTTTCCTGTGGGAACCCCACCAGCCTCCAGGGTTTCTACATTGCCCAGGCACCTGTTGACTTGAAGGTCTTTTGGACCAGAGCAATTCAAAAGAAAGTGCTTGTGTGTGAATTCATTAGAAAAATCAAATCTGATTTTTCAAAGGTGCAGGCAAACAACCAAGAGCCAGATGTCAACTCTGATGTGTTAATTGGGGTGTCACCCACCCCAGAATAAAATGGGAAGTGCTTGCTCTGCTCCTCATGCCATGAAAAAGCTGGCGTGGAGTCCCAAAATCCTGCTTTTCTCAATAAGGTGGCCCAGCCTGAGCAGTCTCAGAGAGGCTCTGTTTTAGCCCTTCCCTGCACCGGGTCCCTGTGCCACCCCTTAGCTCTGAGTGCTATGCTTTCCTTCAGGAAGAGTATTTCTGGGAGCTGCTGTGAGCCAGGGTCAGGCCTCTGGCAGGACGGGTTCTTGGCAGATCCAGGGCACATCTCCATTTCAGCCTGGTTGTTTCTGAGGCCACCAAGCAGGGCTGGGTTTTCACAGTGCTTCAGAAGCATCCTGGTGGCTGCTGGGGAGATTCTAATCTCCAGAACTGGTGTTATCCCCTGAAGATCATCATTCTGAGCAGGGGCTGCTGGCTCACCATGGCTGGTCCCCAAGGACTACTGGGGGAAAGGACGGTGGCAAAAAGGTCCCATCCCATGTCTTGGGATCACTTTTGGCCTGAACCTGCCCCTTGGTTCTCACAGAGGATTGTTGGATGAGCCTAACAACCGCTCTTCTCTCTCTCCCTCCCTCTCTTTGCCTTTCTCTCTTCCGTGCAGGCAACTTTGTAAAGAATTTACAGATCTCTTGGCCCAGGACAGGACGCCCATTGGAAACAGCCGGCCCACCCCTATTTTGGAACCGGGCATTCAGAGCTGCTTGACTCACTTCAGCCTCATCACTCACGGCTTTGGGGCCCCCGCTATCTGCGCTGCCCTCACGGCCCTCCAAAACTACCTGACTGAAGCTCTCAAAGGCATGGACAAGATGTTCTTGAACAACAACACTGCTAACAGGCACACATCTGGCGAAGGACCAGGTAGTAAAACTGGAGACAAGGAAGAGAAACACAGAAAATGAGCGAGAGAGAAAGAGAGAGAGAGAGAGAGGAAAAAAATTAGAATGAAAGAAAGGAAAAGATTAAAAAAGTTAAATAAAAGGAGAAAAGAGAGAGATAATCTTTTAAAACAAAACCGTCTTAATTTTAGCTTTAAAAATACTGGATTGGGCTCTGGAAGTATTCTATTAGGTAGGACAAAATAATAATAATAATAATAATAAAAAATAATAAAAGAAAGACAATAATTTAAGATCAGAGGAGCACAATGGCGCAAGACCAGTGGTTCAGAGTCTCTTGCCAGGAACATGTGAAGACAACCATCAGGATTTTTTTTCCCACTTCTGTTCTTTCACATTTTTTAAATAATGATTGGGGGGGAGGGGAATATAATAATAATTAATAATAATAATAAAAGAAAGAAATGAATAACTTATTGGAAGAAATCGGAGAAACATTTTTGGTGTCAGTGATTTGATTTCTTGAGCTGCACGGTCTGTCTTGCTATTATTTTTTTTATTTTATTTTATTCTTGTTTTTGTTTTGAACAACGTCCTGTCTCCACCTAGACTAAAACAATCTTCCAGAGTGTTCCTTTCTGAGCACCCCCATGGCCTCATTCCCCTCAGCTCTTCCCACCTCATCTCACCAGCCTGGTTCTGTCTAGACTAGGAAAGGAGGGGAGCTCCCAGACCCCTCACCAAGCCATCTCCACCAGCTGCGTTCATGGCAGCGTCTTAACTTTGGGTGCCACCAGAAGGGACGTTCGGGGTCGCCGTGGCTCGCTTGAATCAGCCAACTCTATTTTTTAAGAACTATTTTGCGTTTTTTTCCTGGTCTAGACAGACTGTCTGTTTAGATTGCCAGCGTTTACAGGTGTGTCTGGGTGCGTGTGTGCCTCTGCGTGTGCATCTGTGTATGTGCACACCCGACTCCCTAGGGGGGCGCGTGTATCCTCTGTATGTTTGTGGATATATATGTATTTATGTGGATATATACATATATATATATATATAGAAAATATGTGTGCGTAGCCACACGTATTAATGCATGCAAACATACCTTTGTAACTTAGAAATTTTGTCTTTGATGGTAAAATGCCTTGTCTATAATGGGTTGCAAAATTTTGGAAGTAAGGTCTGGTAAAATGTCAGCGCTATCTGATTTCTTAATTTTCTGAGATCTCCTCTTTTTCTCTAAGGAGTTTTATATTCCTAACTATGCCAATGTTTCAGTCCTTAATTTCCTTGACTAGTGTGTGTGAGAGAGATCTTCCCCCATTTTTAAAGAACTGTTAACAACAACAAAAAAAATGAGTGATATGAGTATGTAATTCTTTCTCAGGAGTATGCACTATTTTATTTTCTTCTGTTTCCTAAAGCTTTGCCCGCTTGGCTTATGAGCTTCTTCAAAGAGGACTAGAGATCCCTACACAATATATCAGGTACAGAGAAAAAAAATCCACAATTCTGATATTCTGATACTTTTTTTTTTGCTTTTTTTGCTTTTTCAAATCAAAGCCAGTTGTTACTGAATTCTGTAGGTGCACTTCTTTAAAGAAGCTCAAAGGGAATAATTTGAACGAGATAAAAATATAAGTTGAAATCGAGGTGTACTGTTGCAAAGAAAATAAGAGCTGTGTTGAATGTTACCGCACTTGCTTGGCACTAGGGTTTTGTACCCAGGGAGGAAAGAGTTGCCATGTGAGCTGGCTCCTCGTGATGGGAGTGGGGAGGGTTTGCCAGGGAATATCCTGATTTCTGAGCTCAGTCTGAGGAAATCTGTTTCTCTTAGAAAGCTTTTTATTTTTTAAAGAAAATGTCTTGTGACTCTTGCTTTAGAACAAGTTGGTGTGGTAAGGGGGGCAAAAACATCTTAACTCCAATGTTTTTCTTGGTGGTTTGGTGTCTGACAGGATGTCCTATGCATATGGTTTGGGCTGGTGGGGGTGAAGGGGAAGTCTTCTTTCTTTCCTCTCTTTTTTTTTTTTTTTTTTAATTTAAACATACATTTCTCGGTCTTCTCTGGTAAAAAAACGCTGAAGTGTAAGGATATGAATTTCTGGTTGGATTCTGCCATGCCGGGTAATTGCATGTGTTTCTCAGTGGCGTAGGGCTCGTGCACTAACACATCTTTTTGCTTATGTCAGAACTGGGTGTGGGTGAATCTCCTGGAGCCACTGGCAAGATTCCAGTGGGGTCAGGCCTCCCCCAAGAGCCCTGTGAGAGCTGCAGGACTCAGTCCCACTATCCCTAGCAGGCACACCTGAACCCAAAACAAGAGAGGGAGAGAAAAACCTTAGCCTTGCTTTAATTTTGAGATACCTTCCAAAGAGGATAGTGGGGGTGAAATAATTCAGCAATACTCCCAACATCCCCCAATGAAACGTTCTCAAAACAAAAGAGCAAATGATCCTCTTGTCACCATTAGTGCCCTTGGCTCTCTGAGTCGTGGTGACTGCTGAGGGCTTGCTCTGCTTTTCAAATCTTCATACAGCCAGGTCTCAGCTCTTGTTCCCTACCTGCGATTCGGGCACATGTGTGGCAATAGAAACCCAGGGATCATCCAGCCCCAAGGAGCACTGGCCCCTCCTGAGCTGCTCTGCACTCGTGTACCTTTGGTTCTTCTGAGTCAGAGTGCTGTGGGAGCTCTCCTGTGAGAAAATGGGGCAACTGAGGCAGGCAGCCTTGTCCCTGGGCTGTTGGGATGAGTTGGAGGCAGTCTTAGACCCTGTCATGTCCCTGCCAGGGGGTTTGCTTGTGGCAGGGACTGTCACATCCCTGTGGATGTCACCAGAGGAGGTGTGGTGGTCAAATCATGGATCCCCTGCCAGCAGGTTGGGGATCCCAGAAAAAGCAACTCCCAGGCAGCCTCCAGTCCTCCAAAACCTACCCCTTGCCAACCACCCCAAAGTTCATCAGGCCTCTGGGGAAGGACAATCCAGGCTCCAGAGTAGGGCATGGCCCAGCAGTGATGTACAGGAAAGGGAAAGAGGGGATTTGGGGAGGAACAAAAGGCCCCACCTGAAAGCACAGCCCCCTTCTCTGCCTGATGGGAATATCCTGTTTATTGGAGCAGAGCACCAAGTGTTGGATCTTGCTTTGCCTGCCTCCTGCAAATAGGATTTGTGAGGAGCCTGTGGGTCCAGCCCTCCAGCATCACCCAGCCCAGTGGGGCTTTTGGGTGTGGGGAGACCCCAAATTATCTCTCAGTCTTCCACCTCCCCAGCTGCATGTGCAGGGCCATGGGAACCTGCCTCCTGCCACCCCAGAGCTTCCAGCTGAAGGCTTTGGGGGCATGTTGGGAACGGCCTTTCCTCGTCTTTGGGGAAATGTTGGGAATGCTCTTTTTAACTGCAGAGGACAGTACCCCACCACCACTGTGGGTTAATGGGGACAGGGAACCCTTGGAACTTCTTGGGGAAAGACCTACTCGTGCATGTGAGGGCCTGATCCTGCCACCGCTGAAATCTCCCCTAGGCGCAGGTTTGGCCACCTGGACCACAACCTAAACCTCGAGCAGGTTGAAGGAAGAGTTTCAGTCTGTCCCTGGTGCCTTCTGCCTGGGGGAGACACAATGCAAATGCCAGGCTGTGCAGTGCTCAGGCAAAATCAAGCCAAACTCCCATTGATTGCACTGGGATGCCCTTCCCCCTATTTGTTCCCCAAAGTGTGGAGACAAAATTCATGAGGTTTATGATTTAATGCAATCAGGCAGGAAACATAGGAGAGGAGCACATCTCTCTATCCTTCCCCCCAGCCTAGTGCTGGTCCCAGAGGGAATTATCCATTGTTTGGTGGCAATGGTACAGAGATCCCCCCCAAACTAAACTCATCCTCCCTCTGGAAGGTATTTTCCTGCTCCCTTCCACTTTCCCAGCCCGACTACTTCTGTTGGCGGGGCACCTCAGACGTTTATCTGATAATTGAGTTATTAAAAGATTTGGTTTCCTTGGGATCATAAATCAATAAACAGGAGGATTAACACGGCAGCTTTGCTTTGTAACTCAAGGGAAAAGTTTGAGGAGAGACCATGAAAAGTTTGTTTTCAAACCAAACAGGTGGGTTGCTGTAAATTTTATTTCATTCTTAGTCTTACTTTTTTTTTTTTAGTAACAATTCTTTATTTGCCGTTGGAAAGATCTTTATTTTCATATGTTCCCTGACTTTTTTTTCCTGGTTGTTATTCACACAAGATGTGATGGAAACAAGAAGCCAATTTTATGGGAATCCTTTTACAACCCGATGGTTTCTTTAAAATCGGGTTGTGTCTTGTCCCACCTAATAGAAATTCTCTGTGAGAAGCTGTTTAAAGTCCCTTTGCATCCCAGACCAATCTCTCCCCAAATCCCCAAATTTGCATTTGGGGCTGGGAGGGAGCGGGGGAAGGATGGTTTTAAGACCTTTAGCTGTGCCCAAAGGGCTTATTCCCTGCCCCTGCTCCTCTCTTTCTGACCGGTTTATCACACAGACCTGTCCGGCTCTGTTTTAATACATTTCTCGGAGAATTTGGTGCTTGTTTCAGCTGCCGTAAGCGTTTACCAGATCGATCCAGCCAATCTCCCCCTCCTGTCCGGCTTCCCTGTGTGAGAGAGACCGTAGGCTTTTTACAAATAGTATATTTTCTTATACAAAGGGAAAAAAAATAAAAGAAAACATCCCCAAACACACTGGCAAACGCCTGAACATTTCGAGAGAGACGAAACACTGTGTGCCAGCGAGAAATAAAGGCAAAAAAAAAAAAAAAAGACCCAAACAAAAGCAAATCTCTGAAAAAGCGAATGAGAAACTGGAAAGATGAAAGAAAAAAATAATAAAAAATTCTCCTTTTATGCCCCAAACGATCCCTTTCACCTCCTCTTCTTGAAAAATCTGACCATGCAGTGAGAAATATCAGTTTATCGACTCTTCCTGAGAAGAAATGCGGAGAGGCATTCAGTATTGAGTTTGTATATATTTATTTATGCTTAATTTAACGGGAATGTGTAAATATGGCGAGCAAGTAGTTTTTGGGTTATTTATCTGTGACTCTATACCTCTGTGAATGGGTGGGGGAATTTAAAAACGAAAAGTATAAAAAAAAACAAACAAAAAAGAAAAAATAAAACCAACAAAAAAAAAAAATCCCGCTTGACTAGATAGTATCCTATCTGAATCTTTTCTGTTCTTTATAGACAAGCTGTTATGGTAATGGGTAGAAATTGGTTTCTTGTCCAGTGATGACCTGATTTACATAAATAATAAGAATAAGAATAAAAAAAAAAGAGATTGTTGTGTTTTGTTGTATTTTCCTCTTCAGTTTTTTTGAATGTTGGTGCTGCTTCGATTCTGCAGACGGATTTACTTATAATGCCAAGAAGTCTTTATTTTCCCAATCTAGGCTTTGGGGAAATTCAGGACATGTCTCTACATTAAAAAAAAAAAAAAAGACAAAAAAAGACAATAAATATTGCTTCTCAGAAATGTTGGTATTTTATTTCTGTCTGACTCAAAAGTGTCCATATTTTTTCCCACTCTTACCTCTTCATTCTAAGCAGACCTATAATAAACCTCATGTCATGTTAACGTGAGCTTTTGTTTCATTTTGCTTTAACCAGCTGAATTCGGAGTAAATCTTTTTCTTTCTAAAGTATGAGCCGTTAAAAGAAAATTTTATGTGAGCCTGCAACATCAGCAAACTTTTTTCTCTCCCACCGCTATGCTACTGTTACTGTACATTTCGCTTATGCATACCTGGCTGTGTGTAAATAGATGTATATTTATATATACTCTTATTTAGAGATCGGGAGTGATGTTCGTATTCACAATGCGGGTTTATTTTCTACCTTTGGGTCTACACTTGCAGCACCAGCAGTTAGCAAAAGGAAACATTCAAACGAAAACTTCTTTCTCCTCCTTCCTCCTCCCCTTCCCGTCCGTTCCCAAATCGGCTTTATTTAGGTTTGTAATCGCCGCAGAGCTGAGGGGAGATCCGGATCCCCAGGGCGAACCCGGAGCCACTCCGGAGTGACTCGGGGTTTACCCTGCGGCTAGGGGAAGGAGGAGGCGGAGCAGATTAGGGCCTCAGGAGGTTTTAATTAGCTGTTTTTTACTGGTATAAAAAAAAAGACCTTTCCCCCTCTCTCGTTTTTCTTTTTTTTTTTCTTTCTTTTTTTTTTTTTTCCTGGAAAGGACTGTCAATTTAACCCTCCGCACAGTCACCCTGAAAACAAACACACACGTGTGCTCGAACGGAGCCCCGAGGGTGGAAAACCGGTTTAAAGCCTCGCTTTTACTGCGGTGAACTATTTGAGTTAAACACCCGGTCTGAAGGCTGGTCTGGGCAGGGGTTTTTCTGTTGGTTTTTAGAGAGAGCGGTAGATGGTTTGAGAGGGCAGACGGAGAGGTGCAGGAGCCCTGACAGGCGGCGGATCGGTTTTTGCAACTTAATATTTCTCTCGGAGGGGATGGGGGAATAGCAGAAAATAAATCCATCCCCACCTCCATCTCCCAAACTACCTCCCTTCTCCCTCTCCTTCCAGCTTGGACTACAGGAGCCGGCTCAGCTGATCGCCCATGGTGTCCAAAATAAATCATCATCTTCATCATAATAAAAAAACCAAAACCAAACAACATTGCAAACGACGACCCCAAAGTGTGTTCTATGGGAAAGCTTTCGAGGCTCGGCTGCCTCGGCTTCAGCCAGGCTTGGACTCAGCCGTGACCTACTTTCTCTCCGTGGTGTGATGGCAAAAACGCCCGGAGCAAGTTTGTGGGGCCCGGGATGGAGGAGGCGGGCGGGTGGGTGGATGGGGGGGACGGGGACAGCAGCGCCCGGGGTCCGTGCGCGGGGAACACGAGGCGGGGGAGCAGCGGAGCTGCCAGAGAAAGAGCAAAGGGAATCCCCTCTCTTCCCCTTTCCTCATTTTTACCGGGACTTTGCAGGGCGGGGAGTGGGGACCCCCAAACCTCTGCTCCTCAGTCCCTGTGATGCAGCTGCGGGCAGGTGTGGGGGTAAGGATGCCGGTGGGCTGGGAATACCAGCGGCGCTGGAGCTGGCTCTCCAAAGCCAGGCTGCATGCCACGCTTTTTTAGTTCGTTTTGTTTGCTTTTGTTTTCATCGCACCGATGGTATTATTTTTAGTAGAGCACATGTTTTGCATGAAACCTTCCAAAACAGCCCTCGCCGTTCCCAGCAGAGTCTGGGGGGAGGTTGTTTGGAGGGAGGAGAGGGGATCAGGAAGTTTCTCTGTTGTTCAAGAACTGTGCAACAGTTATGTAAAAAGGGGGTTAAAAAAAAAAAACAAACAACAACAACAAAAAAAAACAAAAAAAAAAAACCCCCCCCCCCCCCCCAAAAAAAAAAAAAACAACAAAACCCCAAACCAAAAAGAAATGCACCGGGAAAAGCTCTCTTGTAACTCAGCAGAAGCATCCGCTTGTGGAAACCAAGGGCTCCCTTTAAAACGGGACCCGACGAGACCAGGAAGGGCTCATCCCGAGTTTCCCAGGCTCCCGGCGACTGTGTCAAGGTTGCAAATTCAAAGCACATCTATGTGTGTGTTTATAATAAAGTGCAGTTCGCTGGTTCGGAAGGCAGTGCTGTGTCCTGCCTTCCCCCGGGCCGGGGTCTCCTCCCTCTCCCCCCGCCGTGCAGCCAGCTTGGACACTGGAACACCGGGCTCTGGAAACGTGCTGTCACGAAAGCAGGAATATTCCTGCTGATCTCTTCTCCACTACATTTTCCCAGAGATCTTCAACAAGACAAGATTGGATTTCTTTCTTTCTTTTCTTTCTTTCTTTCTTTCTTTCTTTCTTTCTTTCTTTCTTTCTTTCTTTCTTTCTTTCTTTCTTTCTTTCTTTCTTTCTTTCTTTCTTTCTTTCTTTCTTTCTTTCTTTCTTTCTTTCTTTCTTCCTTTCTTTCTTCCTTTCTTCCTTTCTTCCTTTCTTCCTTTCTTCCTTTCTTCCTTTCTTTCTTTCTTTCTTCCTTTCTTTCTTCCTTTCTTCCTTTCTTTCCTTTCTTCCTTTCCTTTCTTCCTTTCTTCCCTTCTTCCTTTCTTTCCTTTCTCTCTTTCTCGCTCTCTCCCTCTCTCTTTCACTCTCTCTTTCACTCTCTCTCTCTTCCTACCTACCCACCCACCTACCTACCTACCTATGTCCTGGTCTCCCCCTCGCATCTTCCCCAGCTAAGGACAAGCCCAGGCAGCAGCCGCAGTGACCCCAGCAGAGCCGGCCGTACCCCAGCTCAGCCCCAGGTCCCCTCCCCACATCGCTGAGTTCTCATCTGCTTTCCCAGCCGTGACCGGCAGGGACCTTCCCTCCCTCCGCCTCTCCTGCCTTGCCCCATTCTCTTCCTTTCAACTCCAGGTAGTTCTAGTTTCCATTACTAATCTTCAGAGTGATTTATATAGTTATAAACATCAGTTTTGTCTTTCATCCCTTTGGGGTGAACTCTTTTCTCCCTTTGGCTTTTTTTTCATGCCTTTTCCCTCCCCACCTGCATAGTATGGCCCGCATTTATACGAGACCTCATAAATAACATCTGGTGTCCCTATGATGGAACTAGTCAAATGTCTTAAATAATCCCCAGGACCAATATATTCACCGAATTCCTTCGTTTTCTCTGTCTGTCTCGTAAACAGGCATCCACACATATTTTCCCCCTGTAGCTGGAAGTGTATCTGTGTCTGTGCACAGCTGTACCAGGACATTGTGTTACGTTTCGTGTCACAACCGTGCGTAGCTCCAGAGTCGGTTCCACTACAGGCTTTTAGGAGTTAAGGAGAAAACAAAAATGATCCTTGTCTTCGCCTTCGGAATTTAGCCCTTGCAGGAGAGTCCAGCCGGTGCAAGGGGCCGGTCCTTCCCGGAGCTCTCCCCTCAGGGCTGGGCTCTGCTCCTTCCCGCACATCCCGGTGTCCCAGCGGAGGAAGGGCTGCCCCAACTCCCCTTCTAGCAAAATCTCCCCTCTGCCTGCGAACGCTTCGTGGGGCAGGGAGGGATAAATCTCTGGGGGTTTACGACTTAAAAGTGTCTCTATACTCTCTGCTTAATATGAAGAAGAAAAAACCTCAGAATCTCACGCAATTACGAAATGACCGCAATTACTTTGGAGCTTCCTCCAAATAACATTAAAATACAAAAAAAAAAAAAAAGTGTGTGCGTGTTTGCGCATGCATTTCTCACCCGAATCTTCAGAATCTTTTTACCCCCTCCGGCCCCGAATGGGGCAAATGTATAAAAAAATTCCGCAAAAAAATAACCCCCCAGATCACCCAAATCTAACATTTGCAAGGTGTTTTTAATACAAAGGCAAACACCGGACCTCCGCGGCTCCCCAGCGTGGGGAAGTGCTGTGGCGGTGATTATTAGTCCTGTTAAGTACACAGCGAAATCGTCTGCGTCTCCTGACAGCATGAGAGGAGGATGCTTCCCTCAGGTCCAGAGGAACACTTCCTTTAGAACGAAAACCTTCGGTTCCTTCCAGATGATAAATCAGTGCGTGTTGAGATTTACTAAGAGCATTCTCTGCAACTGCGATTATATCCATAGTTTTACTCGTTTAAAACACCAATGTGAAGGAAATGCGTGTGGGCATTTATTTTCCTTGTAAAAATCCTTCAAAGTACCAGGGAAGATTTTTGCCTCATGAAATCAGCACTAGCAATAGTTTATCTCTGTGCACAAAGCATCACTTGATGGGTTTTTTTGCTCCTGTGAAACTCACAGTAACTTAACCGAAAGCTGCAGTTTTCTCAAAAAGCTGTGAGCAACGGTGGGGATAAGATTAGCCCCGATCCCCCCCAAACTCCACTTTATTCCAATGCAGAGTGGAACCTGTTTTGATTGGGAAAAAAGGGATCCTGTTTGCAGCTCTGTATAGAAAATCGCGGTATAATAACTGGTAATGACAGGAAGAGGGTGGGGGTGGTGGTGGAAGAACTGCAAATGGGGCTAGAAAATATTTTTTTGGGTAAATGGTTTTCACGGAAATAGTCTGGAGTAAAAAAATGCATTTTAAGTTGGAAAACAGGAAGAAGCGAAACACTTGAAAACGAAAAGTTCTGGATTTTCATATTAAGATGAGACAGTGAATGTGAGAGGTGGTTCCGCTGGAGAAATGAAGCAAACACCGGCTCTAACCTGCCCCAGAGCCGCCTGTTCATCCCTACACTCACACAACGCCGTGCAGCCAGATGAATGAAGACTCAGAGAGCGAAGGAGGCTCTCGTTAAACGCCTCCACTCCTGATTTCCCGGGACCTTGCCATCGCAGCTGGAGCCTGGAGGCTTTTCCTTGCGCCCGGCAGCTGCCGGGGGAGGACGGGGGCGATGGCCGAGGCAGAGCAGGGACCTCCTTCTCCTTACGCTTCACGGGTTTCTCTAAACTTTAACTTAGGAGTGACATGAGACGAGAGAAAGTACCTGAGCCCCGACCTGAAAACTCGCATTTTGGAAAGAGATGGGTTTTCTACTCCCTTCTTTTATTTTTAATATGTATATATTGTTTTTCTCACCCTCCTTGCTCTGGCTTAGAAGTTTGGGCTTGTTTGAAAAGTTTGGAAAGAATAACAATTAGGAAAAAAAGTGAGTAAGCTGGTTACAGAGGGTTTCCCCTCTGGATAAAAGGTGATAATTGTAGCGGTTTTCTCGCTGATGTGGAGCAATACCAGCGCCCCAAATAAACACCCTGGGCTGGGGTACAGTTCTGGGGGTGGGAGTCAAGTAGGGCTTTTTCCCCTTCTCCAGCGGTTAGAATCGTGCCTGTGTGATTTTTGTACATACGTGTGCTTGTGTTTCTGACCTGCGGGAAATATTTCACAGCTACTTATTTCTCCCGATGCAGAAAACGAAGGGTACGGCGTTATTTAAATGAAGGGTTCAGGGTTGTTTTTTCCTTTCCACACTTGCTTTTTCCGTCTCTCTGTTTCTGTGCCCCACGCCGTGCAGGCAGAGCCTTTCACAGGCTATTTTATTTGCCCAAAACACCTGACACACGGCTCCGGGAGGCTCTTTCTGCAGTCTGGGCTCCAAGCCCTGCAGGAGGGATGGCCCCGTTCTGAAACACTCTCGGACAGGGCTGATGGAAGGTGAGAATTAACAGTGATGGGGAAGGGAGGCAGTTGGGGTTAACCCCTGTGATAGCCGTAATCCTGATTAGGAAACAACAACAACCACAACAACAATAATAGTAGTAGTTGTAGTAGTGCCACCACCGATATAATAATAATAAAGTCAGGAGAAGAGAGAGGAAGACCTAAGAGGGAGCCCATCCTTTTCCCAGCCTCATCACTACCTCTTTCAACCCTGCAACCCTCTCCCCTTTCTAGGGGGTTCTTCACAACCCCAAAGCGGCCCCTTCTCCCCTCCATGTGGGGTGATAAGGAGATTGGCCTGCCCGCTCTGCTTCCCCGACTTCCCCCCTTCCCGTCGCCCCCTTCCTAACATCCTGTCAAGCA
The DNA here is from genome assembly GCA_013398955.1 of Callaeas wilsoni. Classification (NCBI taxonomy): domain Eukaryota; kingdom Metazoa; phylum Chordata; class Aves; order Passeriformes; family Callaeidae; genus Callaeas; species Callaeas wilsoni. The sequence continues at coordinate 167,569 of VWPU01013154.1, read as the reverse complement.
ATAGGCTGTAAAATAGTTATCCAGCCCAGCACACAGGCAAGTGCCGTTTGAGAGTAATTTCTGCCCCGAGCACTTGGCCGGGGGCAAAGCAAGCGTGCTCTCTAACTGATCAACCTGGATATTTCATTATTCATTAATTTACTGTTTAACCAAATCCCACTCATTATCAGAGGCAACGCTTGGCAGAGCCCAGCGAACAGTAGCAGTTGGTGTCAGGCGTGGAGAATTGGCCCATTTGATCCTGGGCTGTTTTATTATTCAACACCACTGACTGAGAAAAAGGCCCATGAATAATAAAGAGCCAAAGCGTGTTTGAACTGAGAAGCATGACACAGCCTTACAAAACAGCAGTTAGGAAATTAAAGGCGAGGTGGCCCAGGCTTTGCATTTTTTATTCTCACTGTGGGCACAGGCATTGGGATTCCACATTTTTGTTGCTCCTGTGTTTATTGTTGTCGCTGCTACTATTTTCCCACAAGCTGTTTGAGAGGTGCGAACCCAAAATGTGTAGTGGGATCTTTTTTTATTGCAAAGTTGCTCTCCCTGCTCTATCCTGATCATCATTTTGGTTTTAATAATAGTGTATGTTGTGCTGCATGATTTTTCTCCCTTCCTTTACTCCATAGGAAATGAGTCCATTAAAAACATCAGATCTGGAACATTTTGGGTGTAAATCCACAAAAACACTCTCAATACAAGGTTAACTGAGCACTGGGGTGCCTGTGGTGCCACAGAAACTCTTCTGAGATCCCGATGGACCCTCAGGGCTGGGTCTAGTCTTTCAGGATCAAGCTTCCAGAAAAATACTGCTCTGAAGGCATTTTTCATATTTTGATGAAAAATCAAAATAGGCAGTGATGGATCATCAGCTGAAGAGCAGAATACACCTCCTAGAGAGCGACAACATTTAAAAATTCTTTTCATGTTCCTAGCAAATTATTGAATTGTAAGCCTTACTGTCACCATAAAGCTTTTCACTCCTCTGAACCCAGATCTTTGCCCTTTGGCCCTAATCATTGCCTTAAGTATGGCAGAAGCTCACAAGTGTTATCTCAGTTACATCAGGGTCAAATTGGATTTTCCAAAATGCTTCTATTTTTGTAGGATGGGTAAAAGTGGCGACTATGCAGTGGTGGCACTTAGCATGGCTTTTAAAAAAAAGGTGGTTAAAATATGGGATCCTGAAAAAGAATGAGGAGTAAACAGTCAACAGCAGCTTGGAATAATGTTGGCTAAAATATCTCTGACTTATAAAAGCCATACAAGAACAGTGGAGCCAGATAATTCATCTGAAACCACAAAAATCACAGAACTGAACCTGGAGTATTCACAGCAGCCAAACCTGAATCTCACCCTCTTCAAATACAAGGGTTTTGCAAGGCATTTGGTCAAAATATTCTTTCTATGTTGCCATTGTGATCTTTGTCGATTATGACAATGCTGTGGTGAAATACTTTCTAATTTTTCTATGTTGTGTTAAAATTTCTATTGTATCTTTAAAATCATCAGGTTGTGGCAAAAATCTGGCTTTTAATCTTTCCACGAGGAGATGGCAGGATGTATTTAACCCTCATATTTTTGTAACCTCCTTCTGGTGAGTTTGCCAAGAATTATGGGAGGAGCAGCCATGGTATTTTAGTCCTCCCTCCAGGGAATGCTGGGCAGAACACACAGCGGTGGGCATGGAATGGGGGTGCCATCCCCGTGACACTGACACTGGTGTGTCCCCCCGCTGTGGTTTGCACGTCTTCAGGCTTGGACAGCCCTGAAGATGTTTGGATGACGAAAAGAGATTGTTCCCCCCGTTTGTGTCCCTCCCTTCCTTCTCTCTCCTGTCAGACACACAGAGTTGGGGTTTCTGATGGGTGGTAGATGTGCAGGGAATGATAACCATAATGCCAAGTGCAGGTTATCTGCACGTATTAGTTCTGGTCAGGATCGACAAAGACCTCCTAAAAGATTTAGAGTTACTTGATGTGGATCAATTGTTTATTTAATAAAAACGTGGCCAATTCAACCCTGCACCACGTCTTGTTTTATTTGTGGCCTGGCTTCCTGCAAAGGTATTTTTGAACAGGCCATGTGTATCCTATTGTGGTGGCAGGCACTTATCCATAGACTCTGTCTTGTCCTGAAGGGTTTTTTTAGGTTTGGATGGTTTTGGTTTTGTTATCTTTATTTTTTTATTCTTCTTTTTCCTTTCTCCTACCACCTGCCACTACTTCTAGGAGTGAATTTTGCTGGGATCTTGTCTTGATTAATAAAAACTTAGGTCCAAGTCTCTGTCAGGAATATGCAATTGAAAATTTGGCTTCTTATTCAGAGCTCTTCCTTATCTTCCTAAATCAAAACCTGCTTTAGAAATTACTTCAGATTCTCAGAGCTTCCTCTTAAGTCTGGTTCAGACTGACTGTGGGTTTTAAATACTGAAAAAAAAAAGTGATGTCTGTGCATGTGCGTGCACACGGGTTGGTACAGATGAGCCTTCTGTGTTTATGCCTCTAAAGTGCCTGTACACAACATTTTTTCTATCCACTTTTCTTACTGATCTTTTTTTGATATTCATGGCTGTGGTTAGTGTTCCTGGAGTAGAATGCACCTGGTGAAACCTGTTCCATTGTCTGTCACATTTATTGTTAACATTTGTGTGGGCTTCATGTGCCTCTGGGGTGGGTCTTGTCTTCATGAAGACATGATGGGTGAGGTCATAGAAGCAAGGAATCATGGAATGGTTTAGATTGGAAGCGGCCTTGAAGGTTGTGTGTTCCAACTCCCCTGCCATGGGCCGGGAACATTCCACCAGAGCGTGTTACTGGCAGCCCCATCCAACCTGGCCTTGGACACCTCCAGGTCTGTGGTCACTGAAAAAACCCTTTTTGCTGACTTTGGGAGAAGAAGGATTTCACCTGCTCATCACCAGCTGCTCAGAAGGCCACGCAGCCGTGCAGAAGGGATTATTGGTGTGGATCACCTCAGGTGCCTGCGGACTGCTTGGACAGCGAGTCACTGCAGAGGTGGGTGCTCGGCCGTGTGTCAGGGAACATCAGGAATTTGCTTTCATAACATTCCCACGGGTGCAACAGGGGATTGAGGACGTGACTATATTCCTCCATAATAAACTCCATCACTCTCCCAAGATGAAAGATAAATACAGTCTGAATCGACAGTGCTGGAACTGCCTTTTGTTTTAAGTATACATTTTGTGAAATGGTGCCTTGATTTAAAGTCCCTCCAGGAACTAAAATTAAAACCACCACAGCATATATTCTTCAGGAGGTATAGAATAAGGATTCAAGGTGATTTTTCTGGGAACCAACAGTCCACAGGAACAGCAAGTCTTTCTGTTCCTCTGTAAGGAATGGGTGCTCTTTGTGCCACCGAAAGGAAAACTAAAACCACCACCCCACTCCACTGTCAGAACGAAGGAAGAAACACGGTGTTTCCATGCGTGCACGAATGTGACGAGCAGACGTGCATCCCGGGGAGGGCTGTTGAGCGTAAGTGGATGCGAATGCCAGTGGAGGATTATAGGTGCAGAACTGCAGGTTTAATCACATGTGATGGTAATTGAACGTGGGGGGAGGTGGGCAGCACTGGTGGTGTAACTGCATGGGGAGTGTGAGGGTGTGATTGTAATTAGGTGTGGGTGTAACACTCTGGACATAACTGAATGTGAGTGCCAGGAGCTGGGCACGTAACCCAATGTGAAAGTGTCTGAGTGAGTACATGTTAGTGCAGGCAGGAGGGCATGATTGAAGCTGAAGGTCAGTGTGTGTGTGTGATGGGGCTGGTGTGTGAGCAGAGGACTCTCAGGGCCAGGAACAAGGGCTACAAAATTAGTGGATGCAATTAATGAACCCAGTAGTTAACTGTCCTGGGCTAGTCTCCGAAACATTGACTTCATGCTCAAATAAAATACTGCATATATTTTTTTTTCCTTGTTCATGCTCTCAGTGCATAAATTTTTTTAATGTATAGTTTAACCTGTAAGTTTACTGCAGGAAAATTTGCACAAAGAATTTTCATTGACTGTTAGAGGATATTTGTGTCAGAGGTACTTGAAAATACTTTTTTTTCATGTGTAACATGTGTTTCTAAGAGCTGCATTAATCCGATCAAGGCAAAGAGCTAACACATCATAAACTGTATGTAAAATCAAAACTAATTAGCACAGCTTGATTTTCATGTACCAAACACATACAATCAACAGCTCATAGACTTGAGACTGAGATGCCTCCAAGAAATTATGTGGAATGTTAATTCAAATAATGACTGAACTGCAACCTTGAAGACCATGTGTGAATCAAAAAAGAAGGTGTATTAATTCAATCCTTCTTCTCCCCTCCAAAGTAGTTGTGCAGCTCCAGTTGTTTGTGTGCCAGAATGATTTAAAGTGATGCTACCAGCATCACACTCGTTGCCTTTTACCAATACACGAAAGTTTCCCATTATTTTCACCTTCCTTTTAATGGCTTCTCATTGAGACAGGCACACACTTCTCTTCACGTGCCTTAGGGCTTCTTGACACTTCAGAATTTACCAGAATAGCTATTCCAGAATTCTGGAATAAAATGGGCTACATGGGGGCTTTAATTAAGCTACTACTTGGGAACCATTATCCAGAAATAGTAAATTTCCAGGAGTAGAAAACCTTTAGAGAAACAATGCGTCTGAGTGAGAGACATGGCATAAGAATAAGGAAAAATGCCGTATTTTCCCAGCTCCACTGAGATAGCTGCTTTAACCCTCATTTTTAATGTTCATAAATGGGGATAGAGAGCCATATTCTGGTTGTTTGCTAAGGACTGAAGTTAATCTCACTACATTTTACTTGACTGTAAGGAGACACCTGTATAAACTGCAAGGGTCCCTCTACATGGATAGAGAGAACTTCCAGTGGGTGCCTTGTATCACCGTGACCTCAGTACCTAGATTGGCTGGATGAAAATCATTGCTACATCTTTGTTTCTCAGTGGGCTTTACAGACATCCAGAGGACTCAAAGAAGATGTTACAAATTGCCTTTTATGCTTAGTGATGCCCTCAATGAACTAAGAGGCTGTATCTGATAAGCTGCTAAGTTAGGCAGAGATAAGTGGCAAAAAGATGATTTTTGCCACTTATTTTATGCTGAGAAGAATTTTGAGGTCTTCAGGCATAAAGAATTGCACTTCCCAGCACTCTCATTGCTGCTGTGGAGTTTCCTCCTTCCTTGTGCTGTGCTTTTTTGTGCAAGTGTATTTAATTTGCTTGACTTAGGAGGATTCAGCTTTTGAGGCCTAATAGGTAAGACATAATCTCAAGTTTCAGAGCATCTTTAGAGTCACGCTTTGTTCTGACATCATTGCAGGTGCCTGGCGTTGTTCTGCTGCCACAGGAGGAGCACACAGTGTCTGCCAGCAGCAGAGGGCCTTTGGATGTGTTCTCCACATTGAACACTTGCCACTGTTTGTAATACAAAGACAGGTCTAGGGGGCAAAGTAGCTGTTCAAAGGGTAATCAGACTCCCTCCTGTTTCCTCACTCCTGGTTTCACAGTCACTTAGCTGCAGCATGAGGGGGTGAGATTCTTTTTTTCCTAAAGTATCCTGGTGCTTTAAGGAACTTCATTGGGAAACAAGAGGCCTGAGATCTTTCAAGTGGAGCAGGACACTAACTTTAAATCTCCCTTTTCTGGGAAAAAAACAAGTCTTACTTCAGCTACACTTCAAATAGAAGTGGTTATCGACTGGCAGTGACACCATCTCTCATCTTTTAGGAGAGATAATAGTTTTAAACCCATTCCCCCTTGTCCTGTCACTATCTGCCCATGTGAAAAGTCTCTCTCCCTCTTTCACAAGCCCTGTTCAAGTACTGGAAGGCCTCAGTGAGGTTATCCCAAAGCTTTCCCTTCTCCAGGCTGAACAACCCCAACTCTCTCAGCCTGTCTCCACGAAGTGCTCCAGCCCTTTGACAGTTCTCTGATTTGTGATTAACTTCCTTCTGTGTTGCAGAGGAGAGCCTCAGATCATGTTCCCAGCCTTCTCTGAGGCATGAGAGTCTGAGGACCTGGACTGAGGTCTGAGCTGTGGGTGTTGAGTCACTGAGCCTGGTGTCTGCTTCAACACCCATCCGTCACTGCTAAAGCCTTTGGTGACATCAGTGGCCCAAGACTGGGGCCTTCAAGTGTAAATTTTAGGAATGAATCAGCGCACACTCCCAAAAAGGTTCCTGTTGGAAATGACTTGATTAAAAATAACACACTTAGGAGAGGTGTTTCAGCTCCAGCCAGACCTCATTAACAGAATCACTCTTGATGTTCTCCTTGGCAAGCCTGGCGTTAGGTCTGCTTCAAACTTGTTTATGAGGTTGTTTGAGGTTTGTGCAGCACACAAGATCTCCAGTTGGAAAAGTGTCACTGCATGAGGCTGTAATCCTTGCTGTGGTCAACGTGTTGAGAGTTTTATATTTCCTGACCGCAGGATCTTTCCATAAAGTGGAGGGGGGGAGGGAGGTTATTGTGATTAACCAGCTGGTTTATTAAAACTTCTGGAAGCCATGGTGAAGCTTTAATGAGATTATTGTGTCCATAAACTGCAAAGTTTCTTCTGCTCTTTCTTATTATGGGGAAAAGAGAGCAACTGGCCAGGCCTTTCTCAGGCCATGTGAAAGGTTATTAGAGACCATAATTCTGGGTGTGAATGGTGACAGTGAGAGAGAGAGAGAGGCTGTCCTGATGCACTGAAAATTTGTGAGGTGTTTTTTCCCTTCCCCATGATCTCTGGAGGTGTAAAGTGCAGCAGGAGCTTCTGGCAGCCACTCCAGAAATGGGGACAGGAATCTCTCCTTCCCTCGAGTCTCCCTGCTTAACCTGCAGGCTGAAATGTGAGCAAGTTTTCCACGGGCTGGCCATGATCCGTGGCTTGAAACCGTATATCGCATTTATAGACCTTGTTTTGGCAGGGTCCTGAAGCACCTACGCGCAAAGCAGGCGTTGAAGCAGTTTGTGTGTGCCTGCAGCCTGATCCGGCTGTGTCCCCAGCCAGAAGCACACCAGGCTCCCTTTTCACCTTGTAGGATAGGTGGAGCAGCAGCTTTTACATGATAGCAACATTTAGCATTTGTATAGACAACACCTTTTTCCTTGCCTTTCCACATCAACTCACTCATTGCTCTGCCACGTAGCAGAATAACAAGATGCAGTGCACAAGGAGGAGTTGAAGTGTGACCTGGATTTCAGGAAAAGCACCAGTAAGGTCAGCTGTAAGAACTCTTTGGCCTTTCTGTCTTGATTCCTCTTTCTTTCTCCTAACTTGAAATGAAATGTGAAAAAAATTACAGGCTGTTCTAGTAATTTCCTAATCTTCTCACCATTTGTTAATTATAATAGTCTTGATTTTAACTTCCCCATTTTTATTGTTTGTCTTTTTTTTATCCACTTCATCTTTTATTTGCTTTCACATTCTATTTTTTCTTTTTAAAAAGCAGGGTGGCATTTAGCCAACTGTCATTTTGCTTGAAGATGTAGAAAGAACATCAGAAAAGCTTCACAAGAAGAAAAATATGCCAGGTTTTGTCCATTCTGGTGAGCCTTTCTGGACTTCAGAAAAAGAAGAAAAAAAAGATTCAAACAGTGGGAAACCCAAATATTTGTAGCATAAGGAGTTATAAGTCCATCCTCTGCAGCAGACAGCTTGGAGCTATCAGACCCCACTTCCTTGGCATCCGGCCCAAATGGCACAATCGAGTCATATCAGTATCCATATGGGGCAGATTATTCTTCATTTGGGTGACTTTGATGCAAAAATAGACAATATCACACCTTCTGGTGTCAGGCTGCAGCAGACAATGCTTCCATACCCACTTCTTGCAATCACACCAGTAAATGTATTTTTTTTTAACAAATCAGAGGGGGAAGTGGTGAGATCCTTCCACAGATACCCTCTGTACATCCCAAGGTGCTACAGGTCCTAGGAGCCATGCTAATATTTTTAAAGCCCTGATTAAACATTTCTAAAAGAAACTAGTGTGTGGTCTGTTTTATAATGAGTGCCATAAAAATTACTGGACCCAATTTATCCTTAACAAATGCAGGGCCAGAGGAGAATCCCATTTTTCAGTTGTTACTGTAGCAAATATTTACATTTTTTTTTTTTAGGCATTGGCTCAACAATTTCTGTTTATTTGTAACATAAATGAAGGGGAAAGGATGTAGTTAAATGAATAAGCCATATAAAAACAGGCATTATAAAGACACAGGGCTGGCTATTAAAATACTCAGGAAAGTAGCTATGAAGTCTGATTCAGCTTTCATTTCAATTAGGAGCAAAATTATAATTGATTCAGTAAAAAGAGGGCCTGGCCTTAATTTTTAAAGTGCTGTCCACTGCAAAATAATTGATTCACATTTTTGGCCTTTTGATGCAAAAAAAGAATATTCCTTAAATTTTCATAGCAAAACACTCACTCCTGCTATTTGAGATAGGCTAGAACCTGTGTGACACAGGACTTCAAGGATGTGATTGTATTAGTCTTGTGTAAATAACTCTCCTTGTAGTAAATACATGGGGGAAAAAGCGACTTTGGGAAGTATCCAAGTCAAATTCTGATGATAAACACACAGGGCCAGTTTATAAGCAGGCAGAAACACCATCAGTGTAGGCAGGGCTGGAAACAGCCACAGGTGGACTTCCTGCAGTTAAGGAAATCTGATGGGCAGAAGCATTTTATCCTCCCTGCTTTGACATATTTGTGCTGGGCATGACCTTCATCATCCTCACTCATTTCAGGAATAAACCTACTTAGTCCTACGCTGTGCAGTATCCAAGAAACTGCAGACTTTCCCCAGCTCCTATCCAACTACATCCAGAGATCCGGCTTATTTCAAGGGGACTGGGACGTAAGTGATTGACTGTCAGCAGGGGTGACATGGCACTTCTTCTGCATCAGGGATGTCACACACAAACAGTGGATAATTTGGGTTGTTCCTTCCAGCTGGCCTTGAGCTGATGCTGGAGGTTAAATTTGCTCATCCTTTGACACTGAATCTCTGTGCAAACCTGGGATCCATGTACTTGCATGCATGTGATTTAGGAATACATAGCTGTGGCATCGTAGGGTCATTTGGATTGAAGGGAACTTAAAGATCATCTCATTCCAACCCTCTGCCATGGGCAGGGACACCTTCCACTATTCGAGGTTGCTCCAAGCCCCATCCAACCTGGCCTTGGACACTTCCAGGGTTGCGGCAGCCACAGCTTCTCTGGGCAAATGTGCCAGGGCCTCACTGCACTCACAGCCAAGAATTTCTCCCCATATTTAATCTAACTCTGACCTCTGGCAGTGGGAAGCCATTCCCCCTTCTCCTGTCACTCTAGGCCCTTGTCCAAAGTCCCTCCCCAGCTCTCTTGGAGCCCCTCTAGGCACTGAAAGGTGTTCTGATTTCTCCTCAGAGACCTTGTAAGTGGTCTACAAGAAGTTTGCCCTGGAGCTGTTTGTGTGGCACAGAGAATAGGAAACATCTCATGCTTGTGGCAGCTCTGCTTGTAACCTGCTGCAGACACAGCCATGCTTTGAGTCTCTGTTCCTCGTTCCTCAGCCTGGGAAATGGTCAGGAGACCTTTTAGACTGTATGAGATAATCTCTTACACTTTTGTTTGACCAAAAGGCCGGTAACCACAGGGAACCCTGTGATTGTTGGGGACAGGCTCTGATCTTAAGGCAAGGAAAAACATAACCAAATTTTCACTTGCAAAAAGTGCTACAGAGGTTAGAATCATAGAATATCCTGAGTAGGAAGAGACTCACAAGGATTATCCAGCTCCTAAGGTTTGTTCATTTAGAGAGCTACCACAGGACCTACCTGGTTCATAAATGGTAAATATATCATGAAGGTGGAAAAGTTCTGCCCCATCCCCTCCTCACCATGTCCTCCAGTGTTCACCTGTAAAACACTGCGGCACTCTGTCCCCTACAAACACAAGTAGCATGTGGTAGAGCAGCAAATTAGTGGGTTGGAAACCTTCAAGAATAAGACATGAGGCAGGAATAACCTTGAATCACCAAGTCCAATCTGCTAGTGAGGGAGTGAGGAGTCTGAGGGATTTTCAAAGGAAGTTTCCCAGCAGGAGTTGCAGATACCCAGAGGTCCATCTTCACCTCACTGTGTTCTAGGGCCACATGACACTGGGGGCTCTTGTTATTGCAGACTCTGTGGATCAGGTGATGTTAAAGAAAAGGCTTTATTCCCCCTGCAGTTACCAGGCTTCCAGGGAAGTTCTGCATGTGGACGCTAATCCCCTGCCAAGGATAATTATATTCTCTCCAAATTCGCAGTGCCTTTTTGGTGGACAAATAAAGGCACTGCCTCAGATTGCCCATAATATTTCATTTTTTTATTAAATCACCATAGCAGCAATGGTTGTCCCACAACAGAAAACTTCTTCACAAGGAAAAGGTGTTTGGATCAATGTGTCCAGGATGTGTGTACCCTCCAGGCAAAGGAATCATTGGTCACTCTGTGGGACTGCCTGGTTTAGTCCAGGACTGTAGATATGCATATAATACATGTTAAAGCCCATCATCCCTTCCTCCATCTCTAGCAGCACAGAATTATTCCACAAGTTTCTATTTTTGCTAATTGGCTGCAGCTCTGTAATTATGAGATAACCGCTCCAAATGAAATATTTGGGATTGGGTTTGAAATATTGTCTCTTCCTGCCTGCCTGCCTGCCTGGGGGATTTATGCAAATACAGGGAAAAAAAAAAATCTTCCCTAAGTCAAAAGATTCTGTGGTCTTATCCACCTCTTCCAGGACTTTATGAGCAGGAAGGAAGGTTAGGGCAGTTTTTCATTTCCTATGTGAATGTCAGAACTTGGAACAATAATGGGGTCTGGAATTGCTCTTAATAAAAAGTATGTTGGGATTATCAGTAGAATGGAAGGGAAATGCACCAGGTGAGATAGGAGATATAAAAATAATTTTCCTGTTACAAAGCAGTTTTCTCCCTTTAAATGGCATGAAGGGCTAATCTGTTTAGTATCCAAGCAAGGTATTTATCTGGTAATTTATTTTCCTGTAAAAAAAGTCCATCTGATATTGTTAGGATATAAACAGACTGTGTATGTATTGCCTTCTTTTTTTGCCTTGTTTTTCTTTTGTTTTTGTCTTTGTGTGGGTTTTGTTTTCATTTTGGTTTTGTTTGTTTTTCTTTCTGATTTCAAATGATGAAAAAAGCTGATTGCTTTACCTGTGCATCTGACAGCCACTGTCCATAGGTCAGAAGCACAAGCTGTAGATTAGAACACTTATAAGACTCAACAGACAAGAAGTTAATTTTAAGTGTGAACTTTTAAAAGCTTCAGCTGACCTTACTTTGGAAGAAGAGATGAGACAGGTTCTAAGTTTTACATGACTTAAGTATCCCAGAACAAGCCAACTGCAGCACCTGGGGGAAGGTGGTTTAAAAATAACCCTCAAGCGTATATAATTGATAATAATTTGATAAGGCTTTTAATTTTGAGCAGTTTCCCCTGGTCTGAGCAACCTGTACAAGTGGAAGGTGTTGCTGCCCATGGCAGGGGATTTGGAACTGAATGAGTGTTAATGTCCCTTCCAACTAAAACCATTCCATGATTCTATGAACAGTTAATACAAAAAGTATTCCATGCCTGGAATTCAGTGCAGAAATTTGGAGAATTTGTCAGATTTCTCAGTTCATAGGAAATCAAATGCCATAAAATACATGTTGCATTACACATGCAGATACAGTTAGTTCATCTGTATAGTATGTATATGCATATACATGCACATATGCATGTTTTTAAACAGGGGAAGAGGAGAATGACAATGAATCATTGTTGGGGAAAAAGAGATACACTTGAAATCAAGACTTGCTTCTGGGAATCATAAGTATGGAAAAGCAGTATTTGTTACTGCAACAACACTCATGAGATTTTTAAAGAGATCCTGACTATCTGGCAGGGGGTAGATGAGTCTCATGAAATGTCACAGGTCTAGATGGTTCCTAATCCAAGCTGGTTGTCTAAGCCATTGATCATCTTTTGACAGTCAGTGGAAGCAGACAGGATCCTCCAGAGAGCAGCTCATCTCGCTTATACTGGGATGGATTAGGACATTTCTAGAGGTTTGTGTCTCTCTCCACTGGCTGTAAGAGGAACTGGTTAAACTGGATAGATGAATGTCCGACTTTCTGATGCTTAAAGTTAGAGGTGAATTCACTCTTCCTGTGGTTAATGCTTCCAAGCGGAATAAATTTCTGCAGTGTTTGAGATTCATTACTTTAGATTGCTAATCTAAATATTAAGAAGTCCAAGGCTTCGACCTGTTCAGGCTTTGGTACACTTGAAGTTTTTAGGCATTAATTATATTGCTACAGTGTCCTCCATCATCTGTCCTTCATCTGTCCTTTTGCTGCCACTATTAGGTAAAATCATGGAGCAGGAGGCCACATTCCCATCCCTTGGATAACACCTAAATCCTTTGCCTTTATTTTGGCACTGCCAGTGCTGGATGAAGCCAAGCATGCAAGCATCATTCAGAGATAAAGGGAGGAGGGATTCTGTTAGAGGTAAAGGCACTTGAGTGCTGTTTTCAACATACAGGTGCCTGTGGTTCTCCAAGTATTAAACATCCTGCTATGGGAAGTAGTCAACATTGTCAGTGAAGAAGACAGAGGGTGTCAACTCACTTTTATATTTAATTTTAATCAGAAACCTCAGAAGTACGAGTTGAGAGGTCAAATGTAGGTTTTGTCCCAGCCCTGACCCTGCACTCAGAGCTGTAGCCAAGTTTGTGAAGTTCCTCCCACCTGCCCACCTCTCATTTATCCCTAAATGGTACCTGGGGCTGCGTGTGTCCCTGCTGAGTCAGCTGTAGTTGTGCCTGGTCCATGGTGCCAGGTGCCCAAGCCAGGCTTGCACAGGCTGTTCCTAACTCTGCCAGAATGAGTTCAGCTAAAACATTGTGGCCCTGAAGAACACATGGTTTGCCTTGCCCAGAGGGCACCTTCCACGTCAAAATCTATTCTGTAGCAGGAGATTTGGGGCAAAGGAGGAAAATGAAGGAAATAGGGACTTATCCTTCATTCCTAACACCAGGCACAGGCTGTGTTCTGCAGGGAGGAATGCAAATTTTATGGGACCAGGGGAAAAAGAGGGAAAATTGCTTTGCAGCTGGCTTGTATGCTGGGATGGAAGACTCCTGCTCCTGTCATCATGTATGCACTGTTAACCGAAAAGTCACAGCGTAAAACATGCACATAGTCCCTGGAGGGCTCTTTGTCAGTCCTGATGGCGCCAGTTGACTCATCAGGGAGCCGAAATGTCATCATTTGGGTTACTCCATTGAGTGAGTACCTGCTGCTTTCTGTGGTGCTTTTTTTGGGTGTTTGCAATAAATGAACTGGATAACATTCTAAGATGTCACTCCAAGTACAGAAGAGCACAGGCTCCATCAACTCTTTAAAGATCTCAAGCTAGGTGCTTCATCCTTTTTAATAACAAAATAATTAGGAAACTTCAAAAAGATCCACCTAAACTTTATTTATTCACGTTCAGAAGTAGCTAAACCAAAATCAGAAATGTGGCACTGGTATGACATCAATGCAAGCAAGGTCAGAAAGAACCACAAAATCTGATTTTAAGCTCCACTAAGCCTTTATGATAATTCTCATGCAGATCATCCAGGATACCTCGCTTCAATTGGGCATTTGCTGAAGCTGTGACATTCTGCAGCGTGTTTCTCCCAGGCCCTGGGTTTTCTGGCTGTGCACACATGCTCACTGTTAATGAAAGCAAATGGCTACAGGGGATTCCAAGTCTTAAATTTAATAACGGGTAAGAGTTAAAGTAAACAGTGACTTTGCACCGGTGCAAAGGCTCTGCCACAGACATGCCAATGGTGAGCTGAGCACGGACCTGGGCATTATCTGGTCAGTTCCTGTAAAAGTAGAGAAAGGAAAACACATTTTCTCCTCACCCTCTTCTCTTCATCCCCTCAACCTCACCCTCATTGCACCTGTGAAATCTCAGACTGCTTTTCCCCCTTCTTTTTTCTTTCTTCCCTTTTCAACTCTCCAGCTGCAGCTGAAAAGGGAATTTCCAAAGCATCCAAGATCCCAAGAGCAGCATGCTAGGAAAAAATAGCACAAAGACAAGTCATTCCATAGCAAATACCACTCAGTAGGAAGCAGGAAAGCTGAAGCAGTAAGTGTGCCAGTAATTCTAATCAATATGCCCTCTTTGCATGTCAGGCTACAAATGCAGAACAAAGTTGGTTAAAATGCACGTCCTGGGACATTTTAACATCTGGAACTTTTTATGTATTCATGAAGATTGTGAGTCAGATTCAAAAAGCTGTTTAAACAAGTGTGTTGATACACATAAGGTTTACTGTATATATAGAAAAAAAGCAGCATTGTTAACATGTTTTTTTGTATCCCTGCCAACCTCCTGCCAACTGGGGATGGAGTGTAGGTTGTTGGCATGGATTCCTAAATCTCTCATTGGAATGGAAACTTCCCAGTGCTGGTTCAAAGGTTAGGTGGTTGTTTGATTTAAGCCAAATAGCCTTAGAATACAGGGATTTATTTTTTCATTGAAACGAACGTTTATGTTGGTAATTCTCACATTTGGTTTTGGTTGTTACTGGAGATGTTTATTTGGGCTTGAAACAAGTGGTCTGGTTGACATGGTACTAAAAGAGCCTGATTTAATTTGGGTAGGACTTGCATTATAGCAGTAGCTGATTGTTTTTGAAGGGATTAAACTCGCTCATGCTGGTTGTGTATAGATTAGACTCCTAGTCCTGGTTAATCAACAAGCAACCTGCTTTAGGATGGAGTGAATCACTGTCTGGGGGTTCCTACTTCCTTTGTATTGAATCCATACACAGAAACTGGAAGACTGGTTTGGTCCAAGTGCTTAACACTGACTTTAGTGACACCTTTAATAGGCGTTAGTGAGATGAGCTTCACGTGTCCCTCAGAGACAGAAACACCTCAAATCTATTCAGAAATCTCCAGTTGTTTAGGAAATGGAATTTGTTTACAAATCCCCTTTAAGAAAAGGGAGTGAAGTATCTATTTATTTTAAAACAATTTGCTTGGTGGAGTGTGAAGCTGCTCTTCATTTCATGAACCCTTCCACCAGCAGTTTCAGATATCCACAGGTAACTGGTCAAAAGAGTTGGGATGAAAACCGTAGCCTGAGCCCTGTGGTGCACTATGGAAGTGTCTTCCTGGGGGCAAGGTAGGAGGAAAAAATTTCCTTTTTCCCCCCACTTGTTCACTAACCATAAGGGACTCCATACCTCAGGGAACTCATCAGGTGGTTTTCCATCCAAGAGAAGGACTTTGAGCTATAATTGATAAATTAATCACTATAAAGGACTCCAAGATTTTGCAAGAATTCATGGCAAAAATAGTAATATTTAGGTGTATGGCAACTATAAAGATAATGCACAGGTAGAAAGAAATAATATTTTATGAATGTGTTTACAGTATCCTCACTTAATACCCATTTGGTTTGATTGCCCTTAAAAAAACCTCGAGTCAAAATGTTATGTTCTGTTAGTTCCTTGTAGACCCATAAAACTTGCAGTATAACTCATTCATTCTTAAATATATTTTTTTTCTTTAAAAAAGTAGTTTTCCATGAACAAATATCTTATTGTAAATATTCTGTCAGAAGATGCTTGCAGCCAGGTTTCTGGTTAGAGCTAAGGTGTTAAATTATGCCTCAGTGCTTTTTTCAGATGGAATTTAGATGTTTATAGTTTAAAAGTCTAAATTTAAGGAGGTTGTTATGGATTCCCTTTGTATGCAGTGGGGAAGACAGGTAATTCTGAGATCAATAGATCTAAAATATGAATTTAACATAGCTGAGATGAAAGACTTGCTGAAGAAGTCTATTTTTCTTATTTGGGAAACTTACAGTTTTAATTGCAGGTGATCACTATACCTTTAAGTGTGATAGTCTGACAAAAGTCATGAAGACTTTAAACATATTAATGTAAGATGAATTCCACCTATGGCTTCCATTTTTTAAAATGAGACAATAAAATGGATTTCTCTATTTGACAGTGTTCGATCCACAATAATTACTTAAATCTTCTCACCATAGAAGCTGAACAATCTTCAGTGTAGTTAACTTCACAATGGGATGAGGCCAATATGTCAGTTAAGATCCATGGAAATTAAAGTGTATTAAGAATTCCGGCCCAACATCCAACTTGATACCAAGGAAAGGCAATGATACAGAAGAGGGGTGGATTTCAATCTGTTCTTAACTCCGGACACATTCCCATCCCTGAAGGTGTTCAAGACCAGGCTGGATGGGGCTTTGAGCTTGAAGGGATCTTAAAGATCATCTTGTTTCAAGCCCCTGCTGTGGGCAGGGCACATTCACTAGACTGGGTTTAACTTATCTTCAGTTCGGCAGTTAAAATCAAGGTACATCGATGACTTGAGTTAATGACCCATGTGTTGGTCCTCATCCCTTTGAGATGCTCCAGGGTGTTTCCAACGACTGTGGAGCTGTTGGATGTGCCACAAAAGATATTTCAAACAGAGCTCTTTTGGAGTGGATGCTGCATACACCTGTTTGTTGAAGTCTTGGACTTCAATTGCACTAAACCATCGATATTTCTGTGAGAAGATCATCTCTTCAGAGATTTCTTCAACATCTGCTTCTCATCCCATCACAAATGCTGCCCATCTTTTGGACGCTTTGGCATTTCCACTTCCAGTCTCAGCTTGCAACCAGCAGTAAAAGAACAGAGGAACTTGATGAAGTCTGGTTTGAGTTTAGGTGTAAAAATGACGGAGACTCATCTGCTTTCTATCTTATATGAATTGCTGGCTAGTTCTTCTCAGTCAAGATGTTCAAGTGAAGATTATTACATTTTTAAGGAGATTGTGTAGGGGCCTAGAATAGGGGCTGGGTTAAAAGAACCAGGAGATCCTTCTCTCTCTGTCTCCCCTATAAATCTCTCATTATCAAAATAATGTCTCATTTGTGGTCTTGGATGGCTCTGCCTAGAATGAGTCATATTTCTTTTGATACAGATGATTCATATCAGTTCTTGTACAGCCCAGACTTGATCTGTAGAAAAGCTTAGCAACAGAAAAGCTATAGCAAACAGGCTCTGCACATGCTCCAAGTTTCTGATAATCAGCCTTTATTTAATTAAGCTTCATATCTGTCTCGTGAGGTAATTATTATTATTTTACAAGTTGTACTTTATTATAGAAAAGAAAAACCCCACAGATATTAAGAGATGGATGAAAGTGATGGGAGGTGTTATTGTAAAGATCTGGATTCAAAAGTGTCTCCCTTACCATTGGTCCTAAACAGACAAAGCCTAATTCAAATTGTAGATAAACATTCAACACAGCCAACAAGCGCTCTCAGACTGCATGGCCATGGCTTCTTAGGCTGGTTCCTTCAAAGGATAATAATCCCTCTCTTCCTCTGCCAGTGAACAGGATTGTCCAGCATTTAAACTGCGAGGAAAGGGATGTTTTCCAATTTAGACTTTGTGGTTTCTGCACTCTTGCAGCACACAGCTAAGATCAAGTATGGTTTCTGCGTGGGGAGGAGCTACCAACGGTGCAATTTAGCAGGATTCAGCCTCCAAAAGCTGTAAATATACTTGAGGTGGAAGAAGCTGTGAATGAAACCCAGATGAGGGAATGTGTAGTCAAGGAGTGATTTGAGACAGTTTGCCAATTGTGACTCTTTTTGGTTCTGCCTCAGCAACATGATCTCCACAACTGAACTTGGCAAGTAAAGATGTGCGTTCCCTTGATCTTTCTGTCTTTCACTCTGGACCTGGAATCAAACAATGAAAATAGTTTTACCTTAAAAAGCCACCAAACAATAAACAAAGAACTAATCATGTGTTAATTGTATCCCTTGTGTAAAAACACTCAAAATCATAAACACCCGTGAAAGTCCTGCACCTTCCCACATTAGAAAATGATGCATTTTTGTTTTCTTCTCCAAGTGTTTTTTTTTACATTATTAAAACAAAGATAAATTAGCCTGCAAAGTCTAACAACAATGGATTTCTTAACAGTTACTTGATGTACCTGCAGATATTATCCAATATTAGATTTCACCCTATTTACTCCAGGTTTATTGTGACACCTTCAAAGATCAAAGTAGAAAATAAATCATTTTAAAATAAGGACATAAATAACATACCTATGTTTGATAATATCACGGAAAGAGAAAAGAGCTTACTGAAAACCAAACTGCCTTGTTGATCTAGACACCCAAGCTAGTTTGCACCTATGGTTATTTTCCTGAGACAACTTAGAAAAGATGTCTAATCTTCCCATGCCAGTATTTGCATATCTATATAACTGGGCACTTGGAAGTAAATGAATGATGAGACGATGCATCAGATCATTTCTATCAAATATAACAATGCTAACCAAGTAAATTAAAAAAAATTGCTAAAACAGAAGAATTAAAAACTCACAAACCCTTCTTTCACATGGGGCTTCTGTTCTGAAAGGCTACATTTAATGCAGTGCACCATTAGCTCATAGAAACATAGAATTGTTTAGGCTGGAAATGTTTTCTAAGGTCATTGAGTCCAAGCCCTCCCTCAGCACTGTCAAATTTACCACGTCCTCAAGTACCACATCTACACATCTTTTAAGTCCTTCCAGGGATGGTGACTCCACCACTGCCCTGGGCAGACTGTTCTAGACCTTGAATAATTTTCCTTCTGCAGTTTGCTTTAGGTGGGAACCATTCAGAGATCATGATCTCAGGTGGGCCCCCAAACTGGAAAGGCAGCTGATCTTGTAATTACTGGACATACATATAAACAGGAAGTTGGTGCTTGATTTTGAGATCATTGAAACTCATTTTTGTAATGGAGCTGTGACCACCTGCTTGATCCTGTGGACTAAATTGGTTTTCCCAATGCAGTCTCTTGCTTACCAACAGGCACATCACAGACACAGTCATTGGACTCCATCACATTGTGAATACAGAGTCATACTGATCTCAGTGAAATAGAGTCATTTTACTTCTAGCCATTGGTTCACAGAAATAATTCAGAAGGAGCTGGCAGACTGGAAATTTGCAGAGATGTTGTGTCTGTTTGCATGGATAAGCAGAGATTAATTTTCCAGGTCACCATCCTTTTGCAAAACATACAATTCATGTTGGAAAGAAAAAAACAAACAAACAAAAAATTACAAACCTAAAACTTCAGAGAGTCTTGGAACAAAACCTCATCATTTTGTCAAGAAAAGCAAGTCCTAATATCAAGCTATAAGTTAAATATCTAGAGAGAGATACAGCTGTAATTAATTCAGTGATAATGAGGCAATCGATACATTGACACTTTCTGATTTGACAAGGATGGTTACTGGATCACCATTTATCTCCCAGTTCCCCAATAGTCAATGCTTTTAATGAAAAGTCTCCTTTGACCCTTTCCCACTTGATGTTTTAGCTTGTTTGAATTATTAGCTCTAATTTTGTCAGGCTGGAATGTTACTGAGCGGGCTGCTAGGATACTGCAAGATTCATGGGTTTGGGATATTGTACCACAGTAAAACAGCTGGAGGGGAGGGGAGAACCGGTATGGTGAGTAATGGCAAATGCATCCATCACAACAAAGAAACTTCTATCAGCCCCACTGGCAAAACTGTGAGTTACTGAACTATCAAGGATCTGAGGCTGAGGTTTTTGAATGATAGCTATATATACTTTCCCCTTAGAGGAGTGATCTTGCTTTGGACTGATGATATTTGTTGCTATCAATGATGACAATGAACATCTGTGCTCGGTGGTAGCTGCTTGTAATTTCTTTGCCAAACACATCCACTCACAGGACAAATAGATGCATTTTGAAATTAGCAATAAATAAGACCAAAGAATCAAACAACATGTGGTACTGTCCAGCCATCTTTGAAGGAATTAGTTATTTTTTACTGACCTAGTGGCATCACTGAGTCTATTTATACCATCTCCTACGTTTTATTATAAAGCTTTTTAGCAGTGAGGTACAATATTCCCGTGGGGCACAAGAACTACCAAGCTATGAGCTCAGTTTGTCACAGAGTAGTTGCCTCTCGTCAAAACTGTATCAATGCTTGTACAAAAAGCACCAGGAAAGAAATTGTGGAACAGTTGATGTTAATGGTGAAAGTATCTTTGACTTCAAAAATGACAAGAGTTCATGCACTGAGCACAGCTCTGAGGCCATCTGCAATTTTGGTATGCACATGTGAACAGTTTTTGCAATAGTGAATGGAATTGAAACACCTAAACCCTGCCAGTTTGGCATTTAAAAAGCTTAATTACCTTAGGGTGGAGTATGAGTTGAAATTTTGAACCAGCTTTGGTTCCCAACCCTTCATCTTGGTTTAATAATTTTTTTTTCATCATTATATTGCTTAATAGTGGGGAAGGTTATTGTAAATGACCATGTTACATAACTTTTAGATGTATGTGTAAAGTCAGACTGGATAATTGTAAGGATTTTTTATTCTCTTAGCCACCTCTTTGTTTAAGGACCCATTGTCCTTTTTTTTTGCTTCCCATCTCAGTTTCTTAAATGTGAACCAAAAAGTCTGCAGAATGAGGGAAAGACACAAATGTGATAGAAATATAAGGCAAGCAGCAGTGAGCACATCTCAGAACTCGGAAAAAATATTTAAGGAGGACATACACCAAAGAGGGTACCCAGAGACTATTTCATGCTTGAACACTGGTGTCAGGGGAGCAGTTAAAACAGTGGAGTTCTAATTATGAGAACTGAACTAATAATGGGTAAGTATATAAAAACAAAGGCTGGGAAGAGACAGTCAAAATAAACTGGGGAATGAGGCCACTTAAAGCATCAAGGCTAAACTCAAAGATATAAATGGCACAGGCCCCTAGGAAGTAATGCAACTTTGTGAGGGACAACTGACCTTTTGTTCCTACCACTCAGGACCCTTGAAATCTTCTCCCTCTGGGCTTTTGCAGGGAGAAGAGTCTTCAACGCTAAGTTTTAAATACCTGAATCAAATTTGTATTTAAGATGCCTTAATGTTATTATTATGTGTGTGAAGTAACTACAGTCTGTATCCAACACGAGCAGCCACTGCTGCAGGGGAAGGATGGCTGCCTTCTAAGTGGGGTCAAAGTTGATGCCTAGAATTATTTAGATTTCATGCACCTTTGGTTCTGCACTTTGCTCCTTGTTCTCTACTAGTTTCAGATGTACAAGATAAATAGGAACATATTTAGATATTGGTCTGTGTGGACTAAGCAAAAAAAAGAGATGGACATGTTCAAATACCCACTTGTGAGTCTCTAACCTGACTATGACAAAATAGCAACTTAAAATAATGATAGGTTGATTTAGATTGTTAGTAGCTCTGAACGATCAAGCCCTATTCACAGTGTAGTAAAAGGAGATCAATTTTTACAGCATTGAATTTCTCACTCCAGCAAAGCCTCCATTGCAAGTTTACTCTCACCAACTCCATCAGGAGCTGGAGTCCCTTCATTGCCATCTTCTTTAGGTGGTGGAGGGAGTGGTGAACTCAGGAATTCTAGTGTGGGATCCCTTTCTGAACAATATATATAAATTTAGTCTAGATAACTAAATCCCAAAACAAGCTTTATTGTGTTGAGTCCATGATGCTACTGATTTGCTGGCTGCATCCCACTGAGCAACCTGCTCTAGTGAAGGTGTCCCTGCCCGTGGCAAGGGGATTGGAGCTAGATGATCTTTAAAGTCCCTTCGAACCCCAACCAGTCCGTGATCCTATAATGTGACACAGGACATACAAGGGACCTGGACTCTTTTAATTAAATAACCTACATTATGACAAGTGGCACTGGACACCTATGGCTGAGCACTAGATTCTAGTCTTAGTTAACACAGTCAGTGGAGCTTGGAGAACAATTCATGTTCTTTTAAGGCAGACATCTAAGCAACATCTATTCTAGGGAATAAAATACTGCCAGAACCCAGGGGTGGAAATGACTTTGGCTGAATTATCACAGAGCAAGAAGTCTTCCAAACAGAGTGTTTGAATCCGCCCATCTCCTTTTGGAGGCTGGGAGAGTTTAAATCCTACTCTGGCTAAATTGTATCTGTTGGCAAAATGACCCTGTCATGACTTTACTGACTGTACTATTTATATCTCCACTGATGACAGGAGCAGGAACAACTCTTGTCTGCTTCAACACTGCATGTAGGCATAAAGGTTGAGTCTCTTAATCTTGAACTGAATCCCACCTCTGGAGAAGGATGGGGGCAGCCTGCAGCCCGAGTGTCAGGCACCTCTGTGGGGATGGGGATGTGAGCACATGAGTTGGAGTCAGGGTCAGGTCTAGTGAATGTAACTAGGGTTAGACACAGCCAGGCAGGGCCAAGCTCAGGTCTGCCTGTGCTTCAGCTCCTGTCAAGGGTAAAACAGCACTTTTACTGACCTGTTTAGGATGGCAGATGTTTGATTAAGATATTTCTTTGTCAGAGCTGTGATCTCACAGTTGCTCTTAACTGATTAAACTGCTCTCTGTATTGCAGCATGAAGACCCTCCACCTGAAGCCACACATTCCCTCCTCTCTCTCATGCTGTTTGCTTGCTTGGTTGGTTGGTTTTGAGTTCTTCTGTTGTGATTGTTGTTTTTCACTGAGCAATCATCTAAATGATTCGCCTGAATTTTCATTGTCTCCCTCTCTTCATCCTGCTTAGCAAGATTGGTTTGGGGGTCCTGCTCAGAGTGAGGTTCAGGGTGGAATTCCATAGTCCCAAATGATAACAGCAAGGGAAGGGGCAGAGGAGCCTTGGGTGACACGGCCAGTATTTGTGGGCAAATGTGCTTGGAGCAAAGCCATGCTGAGCCCCAGAGTGTGGATGCAGGATGCTCACTGTGGAGGAATACAGCTGAGTCTCTGAGTATTCAATAGGGCTTTTGTTATTGCTGGTATTAAGGAATTATTCAGGGAAGATAAGGAGAAGGAAGAAATAAAATCTAAAATAATTCTTCCAAAGCCAGTGTACATTTCCTAGGCAACAGTGAGGAAAATAATAGAAGTCTAATCATATAATTTAAGCTCTGTTAATGGGAATAGCCTCTTCTTGTAATTATCTCAGCAATACATTCTCTCTCTCTTTTTTTCTATTTACCCATTACCTTTTAACGTTAAATAGCATCAGCAATAAACAGGAAAAAATGGAGATATTTTCTATCTACGTTCACTAACTGAGCAGAAGTGCAAATAAGCAGCTCACTTTGGATTTTGAAGCCGGGATGTAATTGAATTTCAGACTACAAATCTGCATCTGAATTTCAGCGGTAGCTCTACGACAGGGTTTGACTCTAGCTGGTGCCAGAACTTTTAGTTTAGACCCTAGGAAAAGACAGCAGAAAGTATCAACTCCAAAACTCTTACCCAGTGATAAATAATGTTTAAGACATGCTAATGATCTGCTGTCAAGATTACAAAATAAATTGAACAGCTATTCAGTTTACCTTTATCCAGAAAAAAAGTTGTTTTCATCCTTCTTCTGTGCTCTAATCTGGATTGGGTAGGACAGACAGATCGTGCACTGCTGTAATTGGGATCCCATGCCAATCCATTCATTTCACTGCCACTGCTCCTGATTTACATTGGCAGCAAATGTTTTTCCACATCACTAAGAGATACACTTCTATTTAAGACATTTATTTCGTGGGAAAGCGAAATGAAGTCCTCCTATGAATACTATATAAAAAAAAAAAGCGTTGCCTCCTTTGCCTTCTACCCCCTGCCCCCTCTCCTTTTTGTAATGCTGAAGGTAATGAAGCAAAATTTGTTGCTGCAGATCTAAACATGACAATTCGGCAATTTTTATTTCCTGAGTTCAGCTGAATTTGTTATTCTCATACAGCTCTGTAATTGCTGTTCTTTTTCCCCAGCTATCAAGTTCACACAGGTAGAAGAAAGACTGCTTTAGATCTGAACTTGATGCTGGAGGTCGTTGGGAAGATTATGTAATACAACTCAAAAAAGCTTTACAAACTGTTCAAATAGCAGAACATTTCTAGTACAGTGCAGGAACATAAAAGTGAAACCAAAAAAACCCAAACCGTTTTGCAATTACTGAAAAAATTGTGCACTGACAGAAAATGTGAAAGCATAACAGGAGCGGAGAAGGTTTTTTTTCCCCTCCTTCTCTTTTCTTTCTTTTTTGTCCTTTTCCCCCCCTTCCTTTTTTCTTTCCCTTGCTACAGATAAAGCAAATGCATCTCAGTTCTTGAAACAACCTGCATACATGTCCACTTCCCCTGCCTCACCGCTTTCCTTTGTATTCCTAGCACTAGGAAAAGATAAAATAACATTAGCTCCATGAGTAAATTAAATGATGGATGTTACAGTTCCCTTTTTCCAAATCTAACTCTTTAAGCCTTAGTTTAGAAGCTTAAATGTGGAATGAGAGACTGTGTCCTGTTTCTCCCTGCTGGGTTCATTTAGGATAAAACCCAGGCTGTCCTGCATTTTAGTTGGAGACTTGCACACAGTGGGGGTGATTGGACTTTCTCTGCCCAAGGCACAACATATGCTACTTCCCATCACTTTAATAGGCATTAGTTCCACAGACAGCACTGGTCAAACGTACATTATTCACAATCACTTTAATGCAAATATGCAAGGATGAGAGAGAAAATATGTCACAAAGAAAGAATCAGCCATTTCCATTCTTTTTTGATTTTCTTCTTCTATCACAGCATCTCTTCTTTCAACACACCTGTCTGTCTACATAGATGTGCAATCACTGTATTTTTTTTTGGAGGATTTTGTTTATATTTTATGGAAGGTCTCAACATTGTTGGTTGAAAGTGTTTAGATGTAAAATATCAATGTTACAATTTTACTAAAGGTGCTGTCTATTGTTATTCTTAGCACTCACAGGACATAGCTTTCTTTTTCATTATCAGCCTCTTGTGTTTTGGAGGGTTTATTCTAATCATTATTTTTATTATTTTTTGTCATTTTTGGTCTGCTGAATTCTTTTGTGCACAATAAGACTGACCCGTGTCTGTAACAAATAAAGCTTCCTAATTAAATTATTATCACCACAAATACATTTATATACTTCTGCTTAGATGAGAAATAATTCCATGTTTTTTGCATTTACACCATGATTTCTTCATATTTATATTTTAGTTGTGTAAATAACATCTAGGGTTCTGTGCTCTGACACTGTGCTATAAATCCTGTTGTGGTACTGTGCTAAAAGGGAGACAACAAAGATGTTCTCAGTGTCTACCTGTCTGCCTGCCTGCCTGCCCATCTTTATCTCCTTATGAAGTGTCCCGAACAGACAAAACCCAAGCAATGCCTCTTCCCTGAGAAGCTCAGAAACCCCTAAAAATATAATGAGTACAATTTAGCAGCTATTCAGAATATGATGTTGCAAGTCACAATATGTAAAAATTCACCAGCTTTTATTTTTATTCTCCTTTTTTTTTCCTCTCATTTCCTTGCCAAGTGCAACACTTCACTCCCACCCTGCCCATCCATTCCTGCAGGTGTCAAAGTTTTTCTAAGTTCTCACACTTATGGTTTCTTTCCAACCAACTTCCTACATGAATCCAATGGATGTTTGGACTGAGTACCAAGTGGGAATCCAAGCTTATCAGGCATTTGATAAAGTGGAAAGATGTTGCTGTATGGCAGCCAAAATCAATCTAACCTCTGGCTGCCACAGTGTTCCTTAAGAGAGAGGAATTGTTCCTCTCCACCCAATAACCAAGGCCAGTGGTAAAACCTTGGCCGGACCCCAAATGGAGTAAATCAGTTCATGAACTGCATCAGCACAACCTGAATTGCCTCTCCAGGGAGGTTTCATGCCACACTGGAAGGCTCTTTATTGTAACAAAGAGACACAGACATTGGATCCAGAGATCTTGTGGCTGAATAAATTGAAACCTCAGTTTTCAAGCCAAAAGCTCACCGGATTCATCAGATTAACTTTCCAGGTGAAGCAGTGGCTTCTAAAGATTTTACTTCTTTAAGGTTGTTTATCGTTTCTAAGAAGATATTTGGGCTCTACCGCAGGATCTTGGAGTCATGGCAGGAGTTTATTTGGGATGTCAATGGCACATCCTTAAAATAAATATGATCAATATTTAATCATATTAAGGAAATAAAAGATGATCAATAGCACAAAACATTGTGGCATTAGAAAGCTAAAATTATACATTCTCTGTAAGAAATTAATTATGAAAAACCAGAATAATTTTGTTAGACACTCATCTGTGAAACTCAAAAGATTTATTTTAAATAGTTATATTCCCATGAGGTATTTTAGTTCAGATAACATGGTATTTTCTGAAGAGAAACTATTCCCTTCTATCACACACCAGGTATGCCCACGATGTTCACTTTGCTTATTTCATTAGTGTCAAGTGATTAGGCATTAATTGCAGAATGTAACATTGCATCCAGTTTGCTTTCTAATAGGTGACTTTTAATGGCACAGTGCTGTACCAATGACATCTAATTAATGCTCGATGTTGCCCTCTTAAGTATAGAAGGAAAGACAAAGCAATAGGTGTCTGGTGTATTTTAAAACACAGACAAAACCTTTGGCAACTCATTTATAGAATCCCTCAAAAAAACAGCACTCAGTGTTACAGACAGGATTAAATGGTGGCAACACGATGGACAAAACTTGGTGCTTTTGATTATTCACTGGTACTTTATTGTAACCCCACTAGAATCAATCCAGGTTTACATCACCAGAAAGGGGAAAACAATTCTGCTTTTGTTTTTTGTATGTCATCATATTGTAGAGTTGCACAGATCATAAGGCTGGCCCAGTGCCAAGTACAAGGGCCAGTGATCTCTGTGTTTTCCTGGCCTAGTGAGATAAATTGCATCAATTTTGTAAGGAGCAGCAACAAGAAGCAAAGCAGCAAGCGTTGCATCTGGTCACCTTTAACTTCTCAGCCTAAATGAGCTCATGCCCACTTACATCTGGATTAGCTAAGAGGTTTTTGTATCGTGTCTAGAAATCTTTGTCCTCTCTGTGTGTAAAACAAGGTGTTTTATTGGATCTGTCACTACCTCGTAGAACAAAATAAAGGCCAATAAAAATAACAATTGAAATTACTATGCTCCTCCTCCTCCTTCTTTCTCTGCAGCTATTTGCTTTATTTATGTTTTTACCAATACCAGAGGATTTATATGAGTTTTTAAAAATGGTTTGGAACTAGCCAAGCATTGCTTCCCCTTGAAGCAATCACTTCATGGACCACTTTATTTACGATACGGTTCAGATGTCAGATATTTACATGGTAGGGGTTTTATTATTAATAGATTTTTCAATTGGGAAAACCTGTGTTCTCTGAACTTAGTAGGACTTTATCTTTTCTTACAGGCGATGAGTGATTTATGTGGACAGCTCCTATTAATGTTAATGGAAAGCAAATGTAAATCTCTCCACAGTAGATAGATAGCAATCTTACAAAAGTGGTCCAAGCAAAGCTTGTCTTTGTATGGGTCTAACTAGCAATTAGCATAAAAGATTGACATCAGCTCTATTTCAGTATTTATACAAGTACTGTTAATCTAAATACAGAATCAAATTAATCCCTCGTGCAACTCCA
This sequence comes from Callaeas wilsoni, assembly GCA_013398955.1. Classification (NCBI taxonomy): domain Eukaryota; kingdom Metazoa; phylum Chordata; class Aves; order Passeriformes; family Callaeidae; genus Callaeas; species Callaeas wilsoni. The sequence continues at coordinate 139,946 of VWPU01013154.1, read as the reverse complement.
GTGCCTGCTTTGGAATTTCAGCACTGAAGATTGTGACTTGCTCTGTGTAAGCTAAATCTAAATGCACAGGTTTTAAGGACTAGATTCTGATACCCTGTTCAGTCAGGGGGGAATATTGTAAATTAAGCCAACCTGTACAGCTGGTACAAAACCATTTGAAAATTGAGATTTATAAAGGAGGCTGATAGAATTACATGCTTTTTGGGGTTAGGCACATAAAATATCATCAGGAGGACAAAATACCACCTTTCAACAAAGTCCTGGGAGAACTAAGACAGAAAAAGCATGATTTGAAAGGGCCTTTCTGTGAAATTCTTGTAGGAAAAGGAGCCAAGACTTGGATAGGAAAGAGAAAAATATCAGAACAAAGGCATGAGATTTTAATCAAAAAATCATAAAGGTTTTATGGTTGGATTGTTTTTGCTAAGAAGTGTTTTCTTTAAAAAATACTGCAAAAAAATCATAGAATTGTTTGAGTTGGAAGGGACAGTAAAGCTCACCTTGTACTAACCCTCCTGCCATGGCCAGGGACACCTCCCACGGGCAGGGACACGTCCCACCAGGGCAGCTTGCTCCAAGCCATGTCCAACCTGGCCTTGGACACTTCCAAGGATGGGGAATCCAAAGCTTCTCTGACAAATCTGTTCCAGTTTCTCACCACCTTCACAGTGAAGAATTTCTTCCTAATATCTAATCTAAATCTCTCTTCTTTTGGTTTAAAGCCATTCCCCCTCATCCTGTCAGTCTAAGCCCTTGTCCAAAGATCCTCTATAGCTCTCTTGGAGTTCCTTTAGGTATTAAAAGGTGTTCTGAGGTCTCCCTGGAGTCTTCTGCTCTTGAAGCACAATTATGCCTGATTCCTGACTGGAGCTAGAGTTTAGGTAGAACTAAGGAACCATTTCACAACATAAAGGAATGGTAAATAATGGCCAGGGTTGAAATGGGAAAGAAAATCAGGAATACAGGTGAGTTCTGCACAGCAGGACCTTGGTGTGTCCCACTCATCACTGCCTGGATCTCAAGTTTAGACCAAACTCAAGATGTAGCTATGGGACACAATAAGGTATGAACTCATAAACTTCTCTTTAACTTCTCACACAGAGGAATAGAACTAGGAGTTTTCAGGTTGGAGAAAAGAAGGCTCCTGGGTGAGGGCCAACGAGACAGAGGCAGACCCTTCTTGGAAGCTGACTGGACACGACACCGAGCAACCTGTTCAAGGTGACCGTGCTCTGTGCAAGGGGGCTGGATTAGATGATCTTGAGCCATGCCTTCCAAACTCTGCTGTTCTGTGATTTTGGGAAACCTCTGGGCTCAGTTCAGTTGCCCAGACACAGGGCCAGCAGCTTTTGAGATAAATAAGGTATTGGTATCCTGCCTAGTTTGCATTTGCTTTTTCAGGTAGGACTTAGGTTATATTTTCCAGCCCCAGAGAGATTCCTTACATTTGCCCATAAATGAATGAAAGTATGAAAAGAGCAGCTGGCTTTGCATCTGGTTTTAGTTACATCTTGGTGCCTGTGCCAAGACAAGCTAACATACCGATGTTGAGTCCAGAAGCAACTTCATGCTGTGACTCATGACTTCTGCACTCAAAGTCTTGCCTTGGATGTGGAATGCCAAAGGTGCCATTACTGCTCTCAACCAGAACCATCTAGTTTTTGTGTGGTTTTGATAATATGCAACCTGCTGTAGGTGACTGCCTGAACAGAGATATGGGATAAGATGATCTCCAGATGTTCCAATCTCAACAATTCTGTGATTCTGTATCCTCAAACTTTCTTCCATAAGAGGGGCTGGAAGCCAAGCTCATGCTTTTATGTAAGGACAGTAGGTGGAACCATATTTAGGAAAATGTTTGAGAGACCAATTGTATTGGTGTTTGTAGGCCCTGGAATATTGAAGCACATAAAAATCTGTTCATAGAAATTTCTCTCAAGACTCTTCATCTTCTTAAGCTTTTCCAGAATCCAAAATCAGTGCTCTGAGATGAAGGACTTTAGTTTTTAATTCCATCCTGACTGGCAATATTTTCAGGACAACAAAAGGCAACAGGGAAGCATCAGTTGTCTTAGGCATAGCTGCCGTTACTCAAAATCAGGTAAGGAAATATTCCCAAGGAACATGAGGAAAATATCAGCTCAGCATGGGCTGAATGCAAAGCAGGTCTGCTGGTGAAGTGTCCTGTGTTTGACTGAGCTCAATAAAGGGTGCATAAGGACTTGTATAACATGCCAAGCATGTGGCACTCATTCCTAGGTAGCTCTTCCTGCTTCTGGTGATCCATGGCTCAGGAATCTCCAGAGTCTTTCTATTTAACAGTTTTTGGTAGAATTCTCTACTGTTTTCTACCTGTCTCAATATCCTTTTATATTTTTTTTTAACAAAGAAGAAAATTTACTTGAAGCGGTGATTATATTCTATATTTATAGATGTATTTCAGATAGACTGTCTCCTACCTAAAAATTAATTAATTAAATAAATATGAGCAGAATGAAAAAATATTATTAAGATCAGTTATCCTCTTTAGTGCTCCAGTTATTTGCATGGTCTGCAGATGCCATTTTATACCCATTTCTGAAATCTGGCACGTTGTGCTTTCAAATGCCATCAGAGTGATCCTTATACATTAATGTGCTTTGATGCACCTCATACTCCTTTTTTAAAAAATAAACCAGGTAATTCCAGAAGTACAAAGACTAAGAAAAGCACTGTTTCTGTTTTTATTCTGACTTGACTGACATTATGACTGAATTGGCTGGATCACTTCTTTTATCTCTTCATATGCCTGTAGAAAGAAATGGAGTTGCCACAAAGCAGTTGAGCAAAGGCAAGCAGGCTGTCATAGCTGACATCCAGCTGTACGAACCAGGTTTCAGGATGAGTTTATCTCTTTTCTCCTAAACCATCTTTTAATATGAAATTTTTAAAGCACACAGTTAGTCATGAAAGAATTACGAGTGTATCAAATAAAGTAGCATCAATCCAGGGAAAGTCACACGGCAGGTAGGATTCCTCCCCTGCTTCAGCTGTCTAATTTTGATAATTGTAGCATGGGAATTTGTATGTGAACTTGGTGCCCAGGCTCTCATTTCTGTCACTGAAAATTGAGAGCTCAAATCTGACTTGACATAGTTTTTTGGTGCCCACCAGAGACATTCAAGGGCCTGTGAGACCCTTGGGATTGATAGATATAACCCTGGACTTACAGGAGAGCCACGCTCTTCTGGAGAGACAGCTGGATGCAGAACGAGGTTTGGGGGCATCTCAGGCAGCACTGGATACCTGTGTGTGGGTGGTTAATCAAGCACTTAGCGGTGCTGTCAATGGGAGTCTGGAGAGCAGTTACACACACCTGAAGGCAGACGCCTACTCTTATGTAGGTCTGCAGTCAGGAATCTGGGATTTGGATGTGTTCATCTGCTCTTGCTGTCTAACTCATCGTGATTAGTGGAGATCCTGTCCAGACAAGTCAATGAAGCCTGGAAAGCAGTTCAGCTCACACAAGAAATACCTGCCTGCATTTGGTCAGGTCAACTGCTCTCTGGACTCCAGTGATGGTATCAACAGGATCTTCATCTTTGACTCAAATCAGAGACACCACAAACACAGACATGCCCTTCTGAGACCCTTAAATGTAGGTGTCTGGCTGTGAATCCCACCTACAGTTCACTGGAACAAAGTGATCGTGTTTGAGCCTTTCATATGAAATTAACTTGAGAAGCCTTGTAAGAAGAAATGAAGGAGACTGCTAAGACTCATCACATTCCCACATGGAAACAGTAATTCCACTTTTGAATCACATTTTTCTGCCATTTCCCTCACCCCTACTCACACTGTGACAACTTATGCTGTTGAATATAAGCCTCAAGTCCCTCCCCACCCCATGCCTGAACATATCCAAATTAATTTATTTAAACCACTAAAAAGTCCTTGGTCTTAAATTTTTTTAACAGGATCCTGTGCTTATTCTATTAAAAAATTAATCTGCTAGGATGTCTTTAATCAGTTGAGTCACACAAAGGCAAAATAATGACACAGTAACTTTAGGAAACCTTGACTTTGAGCCACCTTTTATAAGCATGGAAGACAGAATAAAAAAAAATCAAAAGCAGTAAAAACTTATATTATTTCTGTCAGTAGCTCCTTTTCAGAAAATGTTGTGAAAACAATCTCTGTGTGGAGGAAGCAACATACTGAGCAACAAGCCTCAATCACAGGAAGTTCATTTTTTTCCTTGGCGCGTCGCCCAGTGCCATCAGAACTAATTAAAAACAGAGCCACGCTGGTAGGAAGCTCAGTGTTTGGGTTTTACAATAACGGAGTAGCAAACCAGGGGGACGTCTAATGAGAATAGTTTCCGAGTTTGTTTTCTAGCATTGGGCAACTATGTCAATTACTGGAAGTACAGCTCAGGGCCAGCCACCATGCTGAGCCACGAAAGAGGGTTATTTGCCGTACAGATTGAGCTGCTACTTTGATGCATGTGTTCTGCGTGTCACTTGTACACTGGTGCAGCTCCTTGGCTCATGACTAAATAGGAAGAGGCTGATGCCACCTTGCTCTTCGTGTCTGAGGATACATCAAATGTTACGAGACAGGGCTTTCCCCCGGATCATTAGATATGCTCCAGTTAAAAAATGAAATATGTCCTCTTCTAAGGATTCTACTTGTTATGAAGGATCTGACTTGCAAAGGGAATTATCATCCAGGGGCTTAACCCTTCGAGAGTTGGAGGAAAAGACAGGTCGACCTGAATATTTTTAAAGCAAGACTCATAACTCAAACAATCCCAAATGCAAAGATATGCATTTAAGCAAGCACACAGCTTCAGAATCTCAAATATGCAATTTTTACCCTTGCAAATAACCTGCTTATTATAATGCCTGTGGAATCAAGGTATATATTAAATACTTTATACTCATATTTTAGGATTATTTTTAATTTTATGAGCAAAGAAAATAGAAGTTAGAGAGGAAAACAGGCTGCAGCTAAGGAAAAGTTTGTTGCAAAAATGAAAGAAATAACTTGCTCTCCATATCCACTGGGGACAGAAGGGGAATCAACAGGCTTAAGCCATAGCAAGGAAGATTTAAGTTAGTCATTAGGTAAACTTGCTAAGTGTAGACTAACTCTGCCTGGGCAGGTGATGGAACCTCCACCAGTAAAAGGTTTTAAGAGTAGATTAAACATAGACTCACAGAATAGTTTGTGTTAGGGGAGACCTTAAAGCTCATTTGTTTCACTCCCCTGCCATGGACAGGGACACCTTCCACTATCCCAGGTAGCTCCAAGCCCCATCCAACCTGGCCTTGGACACTTCCAGGGATGGAGCAGCCACAGCTTCTCTGGGCAACCTGTGCCAGGGCCTCAATATCCTTTGAGTAAAGTACTTCTTCCTAACATCTAAATCTCTCGTCTTTTAGGAGAGATATTAGTTTTAAACCCATTCTCGCTTGTCCTGTCACTATTTGTCCATGTAAATAGTCACTCTTCTCCTTTTATAAGCCCTGTTCAAGTACTGGAAGGTCACAATGAAGTCATCCCAAAGTCTTCTCTTCTCCATGCTGAACAACTCTCTCAGCCTGTCTCCATAGAAGTGCTCCAGCCCTTTGATAGTTCTCTGATTTGTGATTAACTTCCTTCTCTTGTAGAGGAGAGCTCTCAGATCATGTTCCCAGCTTTCTATGAGGTGTGAGAGTCTGAGGACATGGGTTGACAGATTCTCAGCATTGTATAAGATCTGTCATCCTTAATCCTCCATGGTCACAGTAACTGGGGTCGATAGGCTCACTGCCCATTGTAAACTTGCTACCTACTATAAACTAGTATCCCCAACTATCTAGCTTTTGAATGAATTCAATCCACTTTATTCAGTCTTGACAAAAAAAAATTCAATTTCTCAGTATATATAAGTAAATATAAGTTTGGTGTATTTTAAAAGTTTCCTTATCATTGCAGTTTTGTTTGTGTCCTTGTTGCTTCCCTGTGTTGCATGATTGCCATTTTCTTCATGCTGCCCCTTCTGGTGTCTTAGGCTGTGATCCAGAAATGTGGGTGAGATATCGAATAACACTGACGTAGGTTCACTGCTGTAAGATTGCTTTATAATGTATTTACATCATTGTTATTGGTCATTGGTGGCTGTGTCTTGACTCTGCGGGTCACCCCCTGCACTGCCCTCCAAAGTCCTCCTGCATGCACGTTGTCTTCCATTTGTGCTACAGGCAACACACAAATCTCTTTGCTGTGGAGAACTGCTATCAGGATGGTAATTGCTTTTACTAATTATACAGTCTCCACTGACTAAAGAGAGAGCCTTAGTTTAAACAAGCTGTTTAAACTAGTTTCCTAACTACGCACTCAACTTAGACAATGCAAATCCTGGTTGATGTCCTGTTGTGCTCCTAAGCATCGTAATAATATGAGTAAATGAGATCCTGGGACCATGAGATCAAGTTCAATCCAGCTGGTGGGACTCATTCTTATTTTCTGTCTATGTGCTATGACTGCTGCTACCTTGGATGTGACTGGTGAGGCAAAGCTGTGGATACTGTCTGAGCTTCCCAAATTCAACAGTAACTGTGAGATGAATTGTGCTGTTCTCATGAGCCAATGGAGGCTTTCAATTCTACTAACAGATCCTAACACTTTTAGAAGGAATTATATGTAATGGTACAAGAGACTCATTAGTATCAGACTCATTTTGTCATTTAATGCAAATGCTCTATGTTATCTTAAAGGTATTCAGCCGCATTAGTTTTTCACCTTATTTCTGTTCCAGCATAATGTAAGCTAATAAACCATTTCTCTGCATTTACAAAAGGTGAAAATATGTAATTCTTTATCACAAATCTGCTGACATAATGTGCCCCTAAATCTCTGTGACTTGCTGATATTTCCCAGTGGTTATTCTTTCACTGACTGGTCAGCTATTTTGCTAACTGACACTGTCATCTATGACAAGAACTTTGAGCAAAGCCACAGCTTTGGTCTCTTGCCTGTATGTTTGACTGACCTTTTATTACTTCAGTAAAGGTCTGGGTCCCAATTCACCATGAAAGTAAACGGACACAATTGTGTTGACTTCAGTGGAATTGCACACACTTAAGCCAACGGTGAATTTGGACCTCGGTAACTACATTTCCTTTTATAAGGCTGGTGGATGAGTGCTTGGGGAACAGTTAGCTTGTCAAATAAAGGCAATAGCTTTATCTTTCTACACTGTATTTATAGTGCACTCTTCCTACCAGACTTTGCCCTGCTGAAGTCAATTGTTCCAGGTTTTATTTCAGTCAGATCAGGGAAAAGAAAAAATAACTAAGGATGAAATAGGAGGCATCGTAAGAATTATGTTACTCACTCATTACAATATGAAGGTCTTGGCATAAAACAATTTAAAAGGCAGTTGAAGCCCTTCTATGCTCCTTAGTTATGTTTGCTTTCTTCAAATCATGCTGATTAATGTGGATAAGCCAAGTTGACTTTTATTTTTTACTTTCTTTTCTGATTGACTGCAGGCAAAAGGGGAATTTGACTAAGCCACAAAAAAAAAAAAAGGTTTTGGACTAAATTAATAATTAAGTATCAGGTTGAAAATCTTTAAATAACAGCAGTGAATCATTTCTTTTAGTGGATCTATTGTAGCAGATTAAACAGTCCTCGAGCTCAGACTCAGGCACCAGTACTCGTTATGGGCCCCAGTGTGTTTTTTTCATGGAAAATCACAACAGTTTAAGCAATTCCTGCACACAGTTCATGTTCTGGGGGGGCCTGACAGTATTCCTAACAAGCAGGTTTCATGCAGCCAACTTGATCTGAGGCTATGAGAGTTTCATGGTATGGAAGCGACCAGCTCATGCAGTCGGCCAGAAAGCAGCACCCGAAATGATTTAGTTCACTGGTATATATGTACACCTTGTGGCTGAGTCAGGATGTTTGGGTGGATTGGGATATTTGGGCTAGATCCTCCTGTCTCTTTGTGAACGAGAAAGATTTTAGCCTCTCAGGACAGAGGTCTAATCATGGAGTGATGGTTTATCTTTGAATCACAGAATCATCACGGCTGAAAAAGACCTCCAAGATCATCAAGTCCAACCTGTGCCCAGTCCTCACCTTGTCACCCAGCCCAGAGCATTGAGTGCCATGTCCAGTGCCATCCTTGAACACCTCCAGGGATGGTGACTTCGCCACCTCCCTGGGCAGCCCCTTCCAATGCCTGACCACCCTTTCCACAAAGCAATTCGTCCTGATGTCCAACCTGAACCTCCCCAGGTGCAGCTTGAGGCCACTTCCCCTTGTCCTGTCCTTGTTGCCTCAGAGAAGGGTTGCCTGGCTCCAAGCTCCTTTCAGGGAGTTGTAGAGAGAGGTAATGAGAAGATTAAACTCGGGAATGGAGGTAAACTTGAAAATGGGATCCAAGAAAGAAAGTAATAGAGACAATGGAACAGAGAAGCAATCACTTGTCAGAATTTCAATAGTTTAGGGGAAAATAGGCCATGTAAAGCACCAACACATAAAATCCTGTCCAGGCAGGGACAGACTGGTTGGGCAAAGCAGACTGGCTCTGTCATACTCTATCCCTGCTCCACAAAGTGGCAAGACAGTGAAACTATCAGTCTGGCTGCTTCTGGAGACATGAGTCTAGAGAATGATAAACAACACACCACCACCCCTCTCCCATAATCAGCAAAAATACCGATCTTCCCTTTCTTTGCTGAACTGAGACTCTTGCTTAATAGCAGAAGAGGGATTCAGGGAAACACGGCAGCAGCTAGCATTGTTTGTTTTCCACTGTAATTTTAACCAAATATTTCTTTCAGGCAAGGTATTTCTCCAAGGACATTGCTAGAACTTCAGACTATTTTCAGGAAAGTTAAAAATAGTCAAAACTGAAATGTAAAGAAGAGAGAGATGAATACAAATACATTTGGGCTGGCTTTGCTCAGTGGAAGTCTCTCTCACAGCTGGCCCAGAGTTTTCTTCTGCAGCCCAACAACATCCTGACGTTGCACTGTGAGTGTTTGAGCTTCTTCCGTTAAAATCAGATGAAGGAAAGGGGTGTACTGACTCCCCTTTATATCTGTATATTGCCATGTTAACCTGCAGGTAAATGATGTGATAGCAATTCTCTTCAATTGCAGAAGTTCACAATCTGTTTAGTGTGGATGGAGCCCAAGCAGTGAGGCTAAAATACCAAACAAAACCTTGTCAGGTTTCTAACGATGTCTCAGTAAAACTTGGCCTTTGATTTTATAGCATGATGTCAGTCTTTGAAAATAAGATGAATTTGGTCTTGCTAGGAGTCATGAATTTACCGAGGGGTGTAAACCAAGGGACAATGTGCCCTATTAGCTTCTTAGGACATTTGAACAGATCAATGGCTCACGTTGGTCAGGTTTGGTGTGACATTCAGATAAGTGTAGATGCCTACAATTCAGATGCCTATAATGCAGATGTCTGTGTTGGATTTGTTTAGATCTCCTATAATGGAAGCAGAGAGGAGACAACTCTGTTGTGGGATTGTTTGCACCCTTAGAAAGTGAGTAATGTAATCACACCCTTAAAACTGGGTTTTTCCCTTTGAAAGGAAAGGGAATGCACAGGAAGAAATTTGGAAGTGTGATGCAGACAATAAAAAGTAGGTGAAATGTGTTTGAGTGTCTTTTCTGAGATTAGCAAATTTGGACTATCCTAGAGGCAAAGTCAAATCTGTCTTGAAATTTGCTTTCCTTTTTTTTTTTTTTGGTTTGGTTTGGTTTGGTTTGGTTTTTTCCTGAGGACAGCTGTGAAAAAAACTGTAGGGAGCAGGAGGATATTAATAAGTGTGATTGGGAATGTGTTTATGGAAGGATTGAAAATACACAGGTGAATCAGGGAAATCACTGAGGGTTACTGAAATATACAGCAGCGCAACCTTGGGACATCAGCGTCCCATGTGACAATTCTTTGCAGTGGGAGTGAGAAGTTTATCCTGCAGCAGAAGAAAGAAAGAGTGGCTGGAGATATCATCCAAAATTTCTTCCCCTAAGAGGAAGACAGTGAGGAGAGAGGAAAATAGAGCATGAGAGTATCAAAGATAGAGTTGGAAAAAAGTAAAAAATTAGGATACACTGATAAAATAGCAAAGATAACTGGAAAAATTACTCTTGTAGGTCCACAGCCTAGTTCAGGCTCATAATTTCAGGACAATCATATGTACGCTATCCATAGCTTGTGGTGAAGGCACCTTTTATTCCTAAAGGATATAAAAGAATATTTGAATCCACCTTTTATTTTTTTTTTCACCTGAATATTACAGTTCAAGCCCTGCTCAAAGATAATTTTCCAGAGAGTTTCCAGTGTGAAAAGGGAAATAATGAGACGTGAGCTTTGTTGTAAGATTCAAAAATTTTTCAGTCCTGCAGCATCTCCTCACAAATACCATCAGCACAAGACAGAGGAAAATCCGTCTCATGTCTGGGGTCTTCAGCTTGGAGATGTACTTTCCCTTTTATCTGTTTTTTGTGTTTAAGGTTGTTAGGCAACTAAGAGTCTCTTTTTCTCCAGCATTCAGCGGTGCCTCTCTGATTCCTACGGAAGCAATTCACCCTGTGATTCCTGCAGCAGAGTGTGCACGCTTGCTTATGCCTGGGATTTTATTCATTTGCCTTGGGTATAAATACGCAGCACCGTTGCCAGCTCAGTGTACACAAGTTTACAGAAGTAATCCACATAATAATCCAAATACTTTCAGATTAGTGCGACAGGCACTTTCTTACTTTTCAGCATTGGTAATCCTATCTTCTCACTTCCCAAACCATTATGATTGTTCAGCAAGATAAGGGTTAGCGGGAAAAGATATATTCTCTTTTAAGTGCTGTTCCCAAGTTAATCTTATTGCAAAGCTCTCCATAATTTATTTACTGAACATGATTTGAAAAATCAGATCAGGGGAGGTTGAGGGTGATGCCTAACTTGTGTGCATGGAATAATAAGCATTCTTATTTTAGTATCTTCTGGACAAAAGTTGATATGACAAAAATAATCCCTGTGACTGGGAATATGAGGGGCCCTTTCTGGCACACCCATCTACAAAGCCAAAGATTGAATGAGGATATGAGGGCAAGGAACTGAGATATTCTTTGATCCTAAGCACCAGGATATAAGTGTAATATTTTGGACAATGTGGGAAAGATGATTGCAATTGCTTCCCATGTTCTGTGATTAAATAAGGGCATCAGTCCCACAGGCAGACAGTTTTATACCTTTCTTTAGCTCTGAGGTGGCTGTGTAAAGCAGAAAAAATACTTACTTCCATGGTCATGAACTATTGAGTGAATAAATTCATTAATGGTTAATGGCAGATAATTGTTGGACCCACATAAACAGCAGCTGGGTAGGCTGATGTGTCAAAGAGCACACTGAAAGCATTGAATAAGTTTCCAAAAATACTCAGTGTTATACTTTTCTGACTGAGACTTTTACCACTGATTTGACTGGGAATAGATTTATATTGCTCTCAGATATTTTTGTGAATCACATCCACAAGACTAAACTTACCATCTTATATGTCAGCTCTGGACATGGCTTCATCCCAAGAAATTATTTTTAATATTAACATTACAAAAAAAGGAAATTTTACAATTTCTCAAGAGATATTTGATGATTTTTCAGAGCAAGGTTGAACATGTTATGAACTGTCTCCTTGTTCTCAATAAGTTTCCCACATTTAAAAATGTAAATTATCATGCCATTTTGAGGGATGCTTCATATTTGTCATCTTAATGACAAAGATCATGAAAAAGAAAAGTTGCATTCCCTACACCTTTCTGCCATGCCTAATGAGAGTGAGAAAGCAGCTAATAGCCAGTCAGAGGAGTTGAAGTTGCAGGATAAGATCTGTGCAGTCACTCTCTTTACAGCATATTGCAAAAGGATAGAAAATTATTCATCCTGGATACTGAGTCTCCTCCAAAACAGCAGTTAAAATCATAAAGAAGGTAAATTCAAAAATATGTAACACAGACAGACGTTTTCAAGTGATAGATCTGGAAATAAGAAAGTGTTGCCCTACTGAATTATCTAGTAGATGGGATATTTACCATGGTCGTTTGACTCTTTTTGGCATTTTTAAAAAAAAAAAATCATATTTAAAACCTATTAGGTGGTTTGTAAAAAATTATTTCTTTGTATTTATTTTGTAGTATCTAGACCATCTCACCATTTGCAGAGAAGGTCACATTACTAGCACGTTTTACTGATGTTGCCTCTACATCTCCTTCCCCTATTTTTCAGTTCCCATTCTTTCAGATATAAATTTCACCCAGTGAGAGCAAAATGTTGCAATCCAAATCTAGAGATTTTTTTCTCATAAAAATCTCGTTCTTGATATTTAAATAAATGAGATAGACAATAATAATAGATTAGAGAAGGATGATTGCAAGTGAGTAGCTAAAACATAGCAATGAATTGTTCTGTGAAATGTCAAAGAGGCTTATAGAGCACAGAGGAATGATTTCAACTTGGACGTCATTGGGCTCCCCTGTTTATTAAGAGAAATTAAGCAAAATAAATCAGAAAAGGAAAAACTGTTTGACCCATATGACTGTGAACATCATTATTAATTGCATTTTTTAATGTTCCAGGTTTGATAAAATTTTCTCCATATAAAACTGAATTTTTCTAGGACTGTCCTGGCTTATCCATGAAACATGCTGGGGCACTGTCTGGGAGAACAGGACTTGGCAGAGGTCATATCCGTGCCAGGGAATGTCCTAAAAACTAAGCAGTATAGAAATAGAAGGACCCTGGCTTAGACTATGTCCATACCCTGTTGAGTTTATCAGCACAGACAGAGCTGTAAAAACCAGGAATCTTAGAGCTTCACAGATTTCTGTTATGAGAATAAGAGCCTCAAAGCTTTACAATGCTTTGTCTGGGTCAAGTTCCATCTCTTCAGGAAGGAGTAAATTATCCAAAGGACTTTGGTTGCAGACAGAGTTACTCAAACTATTTTTCTTGCTCTGGTACCATGACTTTATCCTAAGAAGAGCTATAAGGACCCCCAGGCTTTGTGGGGTTCTGCAAGCAGCCTGTATATTTCCATGAAGTAGGAGTTTTTAAAGGTTGTCCATATCCACATGAACATTCCCCTATCCATCCCAAGAAATATAAAATCACCTGCTGTATTTGTAAAGCCAAAACATTTTTTATGCAGCCAGTAATACTAGAGAACAGGAGTGGGCGATGCAGTTTCATCTCTGCTGTTGACACGCTGGAGCTGTGTTTCTCCAGGAGATGAGCACAGGGAGGAGATGAAGGCCAGGAGCCTACATTTCTCTCACTGTCTGAAGGCAGTCAGCAATTTGCTGTACCACTGGAAGAATAACACTCCTGCATGGCTAGGAAGATTTTCCACTTGGTAGAGACTCCTGGAAGGAGACAATGTTTAAGCTGCCTCCTATGCCTTCTTTCTTCTGCTCCCTTCCCATGACTTGAGGATCTCCGGTAAGGGGTGATTGTGCTATTTAGGTCATGGATTTGTGCAGACAACTTGCAGTACTTGCTTGCTAAGCACTAAGTAAGCTGTATCCCATAATAATATTGTTCTATTGTCTTTGTCTAAATGTGTGTTTAGAGGAGGAGTTGCTTGATTTTTGGAGGAAGAATAAGGAAGAGAGAAAATGCCTACAGCATAATTAAAAAGTTGTTGCTCTAATTTTTCTCCTCACTTTAGAATCCTCTGTTGGCTTTAATTAAGTGCTTGAATTAAGATCGTAAGGCAAACACCATTTGATGTTTTTTTTGCTCTTTTTTTTTTAATGAAAGCAAGCTCACTCACCAGGTGGGTTTCTCCTCAGGTGCTTGCTGCTCTAATATAGAAAATCCACATGGGCATCTCTGCAGGCAGTGTGCTTTCTTCCTGAGTGCTCAGGGGCTCCAAAGAGGTGCCTGTCCCTGCTGTCCCCAACTGTGCTGTGGGAAGACGTTGGCAGTTCCGTGAGCGTTTGAAGGATGTGTGCAGCGAGGAGGGACAGGGATCCTTGAGGGTGGCTCACAGATTCATAACTGGGGGCAACGAGATGAAATTGAGCAAAAGCAAAATGAGGTTGGATATCTCGACAAACTTCTTAAATGTCTGTTAGATCATTTGTGAGAGAGGGTCCCAGAGGTACCCACAGATGCTCTGTTGGTTGAGTCATTTGAAAGTATCTGTCTAGGTCATCACAGGCTCCCTATTGCTGCAGCGTCTAAAAAGCAATCACAGAGGCTTAGAAAATTGGGCCAAGAGGGACTTGGGGAGGTCAGTTTGGCCTCAAGAGATGAATGATTCTACTTAAAGCATCCCCAGAAGATGTCTATCAAACAATAACGAGCAATATAACCCCTCGTGGGGAAAAGAGCTATTATTTTTCCCATTGTAAATATGAAGAATCAAAAATACAGGGAAGATAAAAGTTTTAACCAAGTCACACTGAAATTATAGGGTAGAGATGGGAATTGAAGTCAAAGCCTTGCAGAGTAAATGCAGCACCAAAAGAACATTCCTCTTTGGTCTAACTGGTCTGTACGAGGAATTGATGAGCATTTTTTTCACGCAGCACTGTTTTTATTCTATACTTTTGGCTAGGCAGGAGGACTTCTGGTTCTCCTCAGTCCCCATGAAATTTCTTATTTCCTCATAAACTCTTAAAAAAAGAGAAGATTGATCATGATTGGTAATGTGCCAGTTTTAGCAAAAATATAATTTACTGCAAACATAAGAAATTATTTATGCTTGTGATCATTTAGACTTTATCACTTTAAATTTCTTCCTAGGGATTTAGGGATGAATCTGGCATTGCTGCTTTAGTGGTTGGACACAATAATCTTAGATGTCTTTCCTAAACGTAATGATTCTGTGAGTCTATGAATTGCCACCTACTTTGCTTTCCCTGACAGCTGAACACTCTTCAATGCACAAGAAGGAAAATATTCCCAGGTAAAACTGAGAACCTGAAAACTAATATTTAGTAGCTGGTCTCATCCACCTCTTTTTTGTGTTATATCAGCCATGACTAGGAAGAAAATCAAAATCACTGGACAATTTCTAAAAGGAATTTTGTTCCTGTTGGGATCTTTTCCAGATCATTTTGTACTACAACGATAGTGAGCTGGTACAAACATTTCCCAAGGATGAAGAAGTGTAAACTCCTGTTGTTGGACAATCTAGTCAAAGAGAGAAAAGTAATCAAAATTGTCTTTTCAATGTAAATTACTTGCTGAGCCATTGTTTGGAAATTTAGACAAAACATTTGAATATTTAAAATTTTATTGAGACTTGTCAGTAATCAGTAATGGGAACCTGGACTACTGGATTTGCCAGCAGACCAAGAGCCAGCACCTGTTTTGTCAGTGGAACTATTCAAGTTATTCTGGATTTACACCAATGACATGAGCTGATGACATAAGCTACGGCTTTTGAAAACCTATATTTGAAAACCAGTTACTTTGGATGTCTTTGGTTTCGGGTAACAACTTTGCTTTACTTACTTTGGTGTGGGTTAACATGTGTGATCATAATTTTATGCAAATCAAACACCTGTTTCACAGTCAACGCTCAAAATATCACAAGGCCAAAGTGATTCCAAATCGAGATTCCCCATGTTGCCAGCTTGTAACGTGATCTGTAGGGGGATAATATGCATGCACTGATTGCAGCAGGACAGGAATGAACAACTCAGTCTGTAGGCTGGGAGGAGAAGGAAGGTGCAGAAGGTACTCAGTTTGAGAGACTTGACTGGCTTTACTTCACCCTGCCTGCTAAATATTTGTTCAGCTTGAATTTAACATTTTTATTTAAGATTAATCTCATCCAAATTTACATGTCAAAAAATTAGATTTCCATGAGATAGTCACCCCAGATGCTTTTTAAAATGGATGGAAAGAAATAGAGATCTTTGGAGAACCCATTTGGTGACTTGTCTACCACGGAGAAATGAAGCCCCTCAGGAACTGCTTATTTTCATGTGTTGATTCCAAACAAAGTGGTCTAGACTAGATAGAAACAATAATCTTCTAGAGCCCTAGCTCTGTGCAATGTAATTTGTCTGATTTTAGGAATCTGTTTACCTCTTTTTGAGTTACAGATGCCAGTTTTGAAAGCACAGTCAGACATTATTTCTCAGTGAATGGGTTGAGCAGCTCTAATAAAAATACAAGTATAATCCATGCCATCCTCAAAGGCACTCAGAAAATGCAAGCGTGTCTGGTCCTGACTTGTTAACAACCATAAAGACAGCACTTGGAAGTATTTAATACAGCTGTATGAACCATGCACTCTCAAAGAGCTTCATCTGCTATATTTCCTCCCAGTGGCAAATAAAAAAAAATCCAGTATAATTAGGGCATAATTCTGTTAAATTTGTGCAATAAAAGCATTATTAAAAGAAAGAAAAGATTGCCCTTATAGGCTGTGCTGCAGTGGAATCAAGCATAGCTTGTTAGAGTTATTTTTGTTATTATTGCATTACTTGGCTATTGTGTTACCCCTGAAATGCTGTAAAGGAAGGAAAAGGCCGTGTAGATGGAATTTCAAAGTGATTCCTTTATTCAATATTAAAATTTCATTGGCTACATATGTGCAGAGTGAGATCTTGGAGGAGTTGTTTGCCATGTGTGTTACTGAAGCTCAGCTCCTTGAGACCAAATTTCCCATGGACACAACCTGCCCACAAACCCCATCAGGGCCTGAAATCTGAAAAATCTGAAAAAATTACTTCAGCCAGGATTTTTTGAGGAAGCAAAATTAATCTCAAATCTGGCCCAAGTATACCCTTTGCAGAAGTACAGACACAGACATCCTGCCTATTAAGGGCAGAGATAGAAAGCTTTGAAAGGCACTGATGTTCAGCAGGATGTGACATTTCCTTATGTCCTGGGGAGAATAACATTTTACCAGGCTACAGAGAATGTCTACAGAACTCTTCTCACCCCTTCTCTCAGAGCAACACCTTCAGTCTGTTGTAGATACACAGAAGAAATACCTCATGTGGACTCAAGTGACAACATTAACTACAGGAGCATGAAGTGGGCTATGCAGAATTTACTAGAGAAGAGAGCTCTGCTGAGCCCCAAAGGTGCAGATTTGCCCCTCACCTCCATTCTTGTCAGACTCCTGCATCCAGCTCTGGGGTTCTCAGCACAGAAACATGTTGAGCTCTTGAAGCCAGAGTCCAGGGAAGGGTCAGAAAGATGATTAAAGGGATGGAGCACTTCCCCTGCGAGGAAAGGTTAAAAGGAATTGGGATTATTCGGCCTGGAGAACAGGAGGCTTTGGGGTGACCTAATTCTGGCCTCCCAGTACCTGAAGGGAGATGACGAGAAAGATAGAGACTTTTCACAAGGGTTTCATCTGACGGGAGAGGGGGAATGGCTTCGAAGTGGCAGGGAGTGGGTTTAGACTGGATATTAGGAGGAAACTCTTTGCTGTGAAGGTAGTGAAGCCCTGCCACAGGTGGCCCAGAGAAACTTTGGATACTCCATCCCTGGAAGCGCTCAAAGACAGGTTGGACAGGGTTTGGAGCAACCTGGGATAGTGGAAGGTGTCCCTGCCCATGGCAAGGGGTTGGAATTGGATGATCTTTCAGATCCCTTCCAACCCAAACCATTCTATGATTCAATGAGTCTGCAATAGAGCCCTTAAAGAGAAGTCCACCTCTGAGCTGACCAAACATGTCATCCCTTCCCACGTTATTTATTCGTGAGTGCCTGAGAGACCAGTGGAAATAGTGGGGACTTTACAGTAGAGATGCTCACTCCTAAACTCTGAAGGGGAGATTCATCCAGTAAACATTGAGCTACAGTTCGGTTTCTGAACCACATCTGTCAAGGCAGTGCCTTTACACGAGCTGGGAACTGATGTCCCCATTAAGTCGAGGGAGATCTTATCAATACAGCAAACAGAGCTGGGGCAGGTAATCTCATCTTGGAGCAGACACCTTTGTCTGTCCAGGGAGGTTTTGAATCCTCTCTCTCTGGAGACATTCAAAACCTACCTGGATGTGTTCCCAATGTAACTTGCTTTAGGTGACCCTGCCTTGGCAGGGAGGTTGGACTGAGTGAGCTCCAGATGTTCCGTCCAACCCTAATTATTCTGTGATTCTGTGATCTGATCATCTGGACAGTCAACTAGACTGTTGGCTATGTTGACTAGATAAAAGATTCATTTCACTACACACATTGTGCCACTTCTGGCACTGTAAGTTTTTCCATTTGGCCTCCGGTTTCTGCTCCAGACCTTGTGGGTCTCCTGTAAGGCTTCTGCCACATCTGCCAGTGTTGTGCAGATGTCTCAGGAATGTTGGAGCACCTCAAACGTCACTAGAAGCCTGTGTTTAATAATGGAATCTGGAGCTTTGTCTAAATCTGAAGCTGAATCCTATTAGAGTAGCAGAATTCAGTTGCCTTAACACGGGCTTCTCATGCCATTGGAGGCACTTCTGGATATCCAAGACATCTGCACAGCACTGAGAGATGTGACACGGGACTGATGGAAACCAGCAGCCTTCTGGAGTGGCAGCTGGGGGCCAGGGGGGAAATCTATGAGGTCTCAGATGGCACAAGATGCTTGTGAGTGAGTGACTGAACAGATCCATAAGCGTCTCTATTGGAACCTGTTTCCTCCAGTTCCCCTTTTGGTCCATGGAGAGAAATAAGGGGCACAACTTATTTTCCTAAATTTAAACTTGTCCTCCCCATACCAACTGCTGATGATTTTGGAAATGGTTACCCCTTTTCTGATACACCAGCCTTACATTAGTTTAAGGTATGAGCTCTCCAAAAAGAGGGACTTGCATTTCCATTCTGAAAGGAAAAACCTTTGAAAGTTTTTCTTGATTTAAGCAAGACAATCCTGAGATTTAATTTGAAATTTAATAATTATTATTATAATAATCTCCAATGCTAATTTTAATTTTATATTAGTAATTCAAATTGCATGCTTTGCTTTGAAAAGAGTTTATTGCATTATATAGTAATTATGATGTAATAATTAAATGGTAATAATGTTAATCTTTTAATTCATCATGAATTTAAAAGGAAAAGAAGCATGGTCAATAGGAATTGTTCACGTGAAGATGCTTTATCTAAATGCAATTTAACTTTTTTCCAGTTTTAAAATTGAACTTATTTTCCACTGTTGATTTGTGCAAAATGAAAGAAGCGCATTTTGCCCTTTTTTAGGATTTTCCACCATGATTCCTTGTGGCTTGGCTTGTATTCCCTTTACTTCCAAAGCTGTTTCATGGCTCTGCTTCTATTTGCAGCTCCAAGGGTGAGCTGGACCTTGCTGGTCTGCCCTGTGATGTGATTCTTGTTTCAGATGGGGAAGAAGAGCTGAACCAGGTTAATTAAACCACATCTTCCCCTAGCACCAGTGGTTCACAATGATCTGCTTTATCCTGTGCTGGATTCCCAGCTGGCAAAAATGAGCTCAGTTCTCTCCTCTCCCAGTTTTCACCAGCCCTGTGCAGGCAGGGAGGATGGCAGAGCAGATTCCCTGAGCTGGACAGCCTGGCCAACAGTTTTAAAGTGTAATTGAATTTTTTTATCTCTCTCTCTCTTTGCATCTGCCAGTTCGCATGGTGCAGCCTTTTGCCGTGCTACCCAGGCTGAGAAGTGTCCACAGCTATCAGATTTCACCAAATTGCTGAAGGGTGAAATTTCACCATTTCTGCCAGAAAAAAGCAGTTTTATTTTTTTCCTTCCTCCGCCACCCCCTCATCAAGACAAATAGTGTCATTTCCCTAGAGAATCAGATCCTCCCTCAGAACAGAAGGACTTCTTAATTCCTTTACCTCAAATGGAAATCTGTTGTACTCCCTCTTGCTCTTTCTCCCTGATACACCCAGACTATTTGGTAAAGCAGCAAATCCCTTCTGAAGCCAGGATACAGCAGTACAGGAGCATGATTGGAGGCAAAAGATGTTACAAAAAGGCTGAAGCTCAGGCCTGAGAATGAGGACACCTGGTTTCTCTCCATGGCTCTACCCCTGTGTCCCAGCCAGACATTTATCTTCTGTGAATGTTTATTTACCTTTCTGCATTTGTATTTAATTATAAGCTATTTAGAATTTGCCAGGCACGAATTAACATTTAGTAGTCATTGGATGACTCAGACAAAAAATGATCTGTGCTGTAAAATGGAAATATATTAATGGAAGTTATTAATATTGATGTAATGTGTTACAGGTATCATTTAATCTATTATTGTAGATTTCTTTGCAGGCTTGTTGCTGAGCTATCATTTAATTTTCCCAGTTTCCCAACAGTCTGAAGCTGCTTTCTTTCTAAATCCATAGCTTTTATCCAGCATGAAAAAGTGATTTTTCCCTTTAAGCCCCCTTCCCACATTTCAAACTATATTACATGAGTTACATTATGGGTTGCTGCACATGCAGGCCACGATGTAATTCAGCATGACACATGACGAGCAAAGATGTGTTGAAATACCTGAGACTATTAGATCCAAACAACCCTCTGTTAAAGTTTTTTATTGCCACATAAATATTCTCCTGGCTGACCAGTGTCTCAGAGGAATAAATACCCCATTAGAGAAAAACCAAAAGTCCAGGTATTGCCGAAGTATGAGGTTGTTAAGAGAAAAAAAAGGAAAAAAACGGGCTTTCTACATGTTCTTATGTTAGAAATAACAAAATCCAATAATAATGCAAAAAAATTGCATGAGTCTATCTAATCATACTGAAAATAGATAATAGAAGATATAGATAGTAGAGGACATTAAAGACATACAAGAATTTTTCACAAAGAGAAGGCTGATGAAAAAATGAAGGGAACTTTATTGAGGGAGTGTTGAAAGACTGGAAGGATTTTTGGAATCAAGCTCAATGTACAAAAGAAAGACAAGGTGATACTAAAATAGGATTTTTCACTTTTCTGGTATTACACCATAGAAATAATCTGATTTAAGATGACATCAAGGGGGCCTGGTGGAAGGACTGGGGAAAAAGCAGTGCAGCAGGTCATGGATAAGGAGTGAGATGGTGGTAGCCTTGTGCTAACCAAAGGTGTAGAGAATGGCTGTGAAAGTTGAAGGGCTGGGAAGGTGTTAGAAAACAAAAAGGAAAAATAAATGATGGGGAAAGTAAATCTTGTTTTAAGCTTTGGAGCTGATACATGTGTTCCTAATGAACAATTATGAGAGAAAGCTGAGCTGATGGGAAAAGAGCTACCTGGAAAATTGCTTTCGTTTGGAAGATTACAATAAGTTAGAAGATGTTCATCAAAAAGAGACTGGAAAAGACACTGAGAAGCAAATTATTTGAACAAACAGACCTTTCCACATGAAGAAATAGGGTAGGGAAGATGCTCGCCTAGAGCTTGGGATGTGTAAGTAGCTCCACACTCTTAATTGCATTAAAAGTGCTAAGTTGGTTGGAGATAAGAATAAACTATAAGATATTCAAACTGGGTTTCTGGGTGGACAGATCTGCAAGTACTGAAGACTACCAGTATGATAAACCCAGTCTGTTCTAGGCCAGAAGGAGCTGTGGAGGACAAAAATTTAGAAATAATGTGATTTTTTCTGTCAATGCTACTTATGAATTGAAAGTAAAATGTTGAAGGCTGGAGGGTTCCCCAAAACCTTTCCAAGATGAGGTGCTCCTTCTAGCAGATGAGAATGAGCGACTGTAAATGCAGGAAAGTATGAATAGATTTGTTCAGTTTTGTCAGGACCAAAGACAATCTCAGCCAGAGATTGAAAAATCTAGGAAAAATTCACACATTTGTGGTGTGCTGCAGTTTGCCAGTGAGAGATGACACAACAGCATCAAGACATTAACTTCTGGCTGTAGTAAAAACTCCCAGGTCTTTCAGAAAATGCTGCTCTTGTGTATTTTGAAGTTTACGCCATTTTAAATTTATGATTTCTGACAATACTGGTGTGTTTTGCTACACCATTTCTGTCGTCCTTTCTCCTTTCTATTTGCTGCTTCCCCCTCCCACCATGATCTCAAGTGACAGAAGAAAATAAACCAAGAATAATAGTGAGCCATGTTTATTATGCGCAGTGAGCATAGGTCTCTGACAGGATACTTTGGCCAGATGTTGGTCTTTGCTGAGGCTGTTTTTCAGTTGGAAAACCAGCTTAACCATCCCCTTGGGAATTTCTTCTGTGCGGGTTAATTCCAGATGGTGAAGAGCAAGCTTAGCAGTTCCTGGATAAACCACTCTTCGGTGTCAAGAGCGAAAGTAAAATAACACTATTTGGGACATTCCTTCAAGCCACACTTTCCTGGTCATTAGAACAAGTTCCTCGTTGTACAAGCATAATAGGGCAAATTAGAGTAGCTTTGGGGATACTCTAATTTACGCCATGAATAGGTCAGGTCCTTGGTGACATGAGGCATTTGAGACTATTCAAACAAGGAGCCAGAAAGAAAGGTTTTATAACTATCCTGCTCTTGGACCAGGCAAGTATCAGACTGGAAAAGGCCGTGCTCAGAACTGTGAAGCTATCCCTGAATGTTCATGTTCTACTTATTCTACTACCTAAACAAAATATGGTGATGCCAGTTCAGAAAACAATGTAAAGCCAGTGGCCTGTGTCTTTCATTCTTCATCAATGGTTCTCTTTTTGTTTGTGTGTATATTTGTGGCTGTGTCTCCCTAAGATGAAAATCGAGTGATGCTGATATCCAGTTGACCCTGTGGGGAATGTGGTTGCTGATGGGAAAGTTAAAAAAATCACCTAAAATTTTGTTGAGTTGAAGTAAAGCGTAACTAAAAGAATAGGACTAAACTAGTAAGGTAAGATCCCATTTTAGCACTCTTAGTGAAAAAAAAAAAGAAAAGAAGCTTTGATTGTACAAAAGGTTTTTATTTGATCCAAGAATCATTTGCTAGAAAACTGTTGTGAAACACTGGGATAATTTCCATTGTACTTTATATTACTTAGAGCTAGTCCATCCTGTAGACAGAGTTGAAGAGCTGACAGTTGTTCTTGTTATCAGAGGTGGAAAGGAAGCTCTTTTTTTGAGTTATTTAATCTTCATTTTTAGATTCTGATTGATTGGTTTAGCAGTCAAAAACCAGTTTCAGATTTCCTGAATGGTGCGTTCATATTGTTCTTAGCAAGGACAGCAACGTTTTGGGCCACAGGCTGCAAAATATCTGGAGTAGCCCTGTTATGCATGAGGTCAGACTGTAATGGCCACTTCTATCTTAGAAAACCCGTGTGGCTACAAAACATTATGTATTTCACTGCATTCAGCAATAACATCCGAGAAGGTCTAACAGGGAATGAACAAATCTTGCAACCATATTAAAATATGCGGGTTTTTTGAAACTGGTTAATTGAGATGCTTAGGATGCTCTGTCTAGTTGATTAGCCCTGTCATTCTGTGCTTTTTAATGACAATTTTAACACATTTTAACAGCATTTATTTTATATTTATTTTCTGAATCATGGAATTGTTCAGTAACGAAATTAATCTGAAACAGATTTTACTTGCTGCTTATTCCTCCATGAAACCTATGGTTTTAATATTTATTGTCCTTTTTCTCTTCCACTGAATGCTTGTTTTCTTGTTATGGAATTTCCTTAAAATTCTTAGCGGGCTTTTTTTTGGTGTGTGTTAGAGTATGTGGTAGCAATTTAAAATGCCTTCCGAAATATTAGGTTACCTACAGTCTATCAAATGATCTTGTAATCTCATCACAGAATCACACAGTCAATCACTGATAGTAATTTTTAACAATATTGGCATAACAAAGAAATTCTAGAAAAGGAAAATAGCTGGTTTCATATCAGTATATTTAAAAACAGAGATAAATGAACTGACAAGAAGGATAGACTGATTACTTTGAAGTTGACCCTAGAAAACATACTAGAAAAGTTGCCACAAGACTAATTTAATAATGACTTTCAAAATTACAGGATATAGAGGTTTTCTCAGTGTATAAATTCTTTGAGGATGCAAATTGTTCAAGCATTATTAGATAAACAGAAACGTAGGGAGACCTGACCCTCCATTGTAAGGTCTAAACAGTTTTGCAGTTTCCATTACTAAATGGTCTTATGCTATTTGTAGGATTTAGTTTGTTCCTAATTATTCCTAAAAATTAAGTTCATTGTCATTAATCCTACTAACCATGGGATTTTCTTTGATGTCTTTAGCTTCCCTTATCAATTTTCTACACTTTATAATGTTTAATTTATATTGCTGTGTGTGTTCGGATCTCTTTCTTTCCAGTTGTCACGTATTGCTTTCTTTTTTCTAATTAGTGCATTTCCTTTGCCTTTGAACAAAGTTTTACTTTTACGCAATTTGGTCTCACAGCTTCATAAACTCGTCTTAAAACATCCCAATGTTCATTCTCATAATTTTGGATTTTTTTTCCTACCTTTTAAATCTCTTTATAATTTCCCAGTTTTGAGAAATGAATTACTTTGGAGAGTCAAGTATATTTTTTACTGGTTTGTCCTGTCCTCTCTCTATACGGGGTGCAATCTAATAATAACAGTTGGTCCCTAGGCTATGACCAACTGCCAGCCCATAATTAATTCATCTTTATATTTTTCTTAAATTTGAAGAGAAGTTTACTGCTGGTTGCATATGTCTCCCAAATTGAAGCCTCCCATTAAAAAGATATTTCCTTCTGTTATTTATTTTTTTTTTCTTTATAGATAGCTGCTCAGAATGTAACTCAGACTGTTTGAGTCACTGATCTGCGACATCTCCTGCTTTCTCAAATACCTCAGCCAGACTTCATAAGACGACAGATAAACATACACAGGCATAACACATTTGCATGATCAATAGTCAGGTGAGATCCCCAACTCCTAAACTTTCAGAAATACCGAACCAAAACCATTCCAAATGGAACAGAACCAATGAAGCCCACACCGTACCCCTCTATCTCCAGGATCATGGTCCCACTTCCCACGTGGCCCCTGGCAGTATGTCTGGTTCTTTCCCTGGGAGCTGTCCTCCCACATGGCAATCCCGGCTTGATCCCAGTACCTGATCCTTGGCATTCTTCAGCTTGTCTGGCAGCTCAATCAGTATTTGCTGAATCTGGCTTGATTTGGGAATATTTTATGTGACTGGCATGCAGAGATGAGCTTTTTCTTTTTTTTTCTCCTCTTGCTACCTCTTGATTCAAAGTGATATAAGAATTATAATTAAAAATAATAATTATAAGGATTCCATAAGATATTGATGGAGGTGAGGACTAATGGGCAGGTGACACATATGGGGCTGTTGTGTGAACCACATCTCTTCATGCACTTCCCTGTAGGAATGTGTTCAGCAGAAAAGCCACTGTTATGTTCCCATAATACCTTCCCTTGTTTACTTGCTCCTTCCTGAACAGGTTATAACAAGAAATTTTAATACATAAGAGTTACAGTGAGATTATAGTACAAGAAATTTTAATTCATGTACAATGCTGCAATCAGTGGGAGCTGTTGGCACCTTACCTAAATTCCTTCTACAGATATTATATAAAAAAAAATAAACTCTGGCTCTTTATGTTATCACACACTTTGCCTAAAACCTTGAGTTTGTTAACAGTGGAATAAAGTTTTATAAATCTCAGGTCAGTCTTTCTCACATCTTCTTGCTGATGTTACTCTTTCTTTAACTGCCTCTTGGCTGCTCCAAAAAACCTCCTGGATAAAACTTAGCTTTATTCCTGACATCAGTTATGGTCTTCCTAAAACTATATCCTATTTTATATACAAATGTAATCCTGTAGTGATAGAACCCAGGCTTCCATAAATGCCAGATCTCAAGCCCAACCTGTTGTTCACCTCCTGCTGTTTCTGTCTCCAGCCTGAGGCGTGAGGAATCCTGAAGTGAAGTCTGGACAGCTACTGATGCGAATCAAGCCCAGCCTTTGCAAAAATGAGCTGGGGAAAGATTCTGAGTAACCCTGGGGTGATAAAGCTTTCCTGTGTGAAATATAGGTGAAATCCTACAACCTCGATGACATTGGGTGTGCCTTCCTAGGAGTTTCTGGTATGGCTCTCAGACAAAAGATGAAATAACAGAGAGAGAGTAAAAAGATGTTAAAAACAAAAAGGCAAAAGGGCACCTATTTCAAGTTTGTAGCACATCCATGTGCACTGTTACCTTGGGAAGAACTCTGGAATAACTGTAATTTGGATCAAAGTCAGTGTTGGCTGTCTGCTCTTTAACAGATTTATAGCTCAAATAATTTTATCCCTTGCTTCCCTGTGGAAGAATCCTTTTGGACTGATTTGGAAACCTTTGGAGGTTCAGCAATTGTTTACATATGTTTTCTCTTTCAAACTCATCTCTTGACTAATCTAAGTTCACTGGAGGTGGCCTGAGCAGTGAATTAGCCTGTAAATCTTGTATTTACCTCACACTGAGATCTACTCATATGGTTTTGATAGCTGGGAGTTTGTATAACTGCAGTGAATCCCTCCTTCCCATCCATTTTACTTTTATATTTTTATTTACAATGGGAAAATCATGGATGTAGAGACAAAATCTAGTGGAGTAGCTCAGCTTGCATTTCTGTAGATGTGGTCCAAAGTTCCCATTAATGCATTTGAAGGAAGGATAAATAATTATGTGTATCAATGTAATTGTAAAAGGACCTCTTACATGTCACTGGTGTCCAGCCACACCACTGCCAGGTTTTGATCTTAGAGTTCTCAGGGAAGTAAAGTGTGGGAGATCTCCAGGGAATAATTTAGGATAGTACAGTGTGTGTCTGGGTGTAATTCCTCTCCAAATCTGTACCCAAAACATTTTCCAGTGCAACATTAATGAACTCAGTGATCACTGTGCTACTGGAAAAAAATACAGTTTTGTGTAGGAGACATAACCCCAAAGCTGTGGCTATTTGTGCTGATATGCCAAATCATGTATGTTTTTATTAATTTGATATATGTCTGATTTATTATTCTGTTTTATGCTTTAAACACTGGGTACTCATGAGACCTTTACTCAAGTCTGCAATACCCCAGATTCATGAAGTTGTTTCCAGCAGATCAGAGAATTTCTCCAGTTCTTTTTTTCCCTTCCTTTTCCTGTTGCCTTAGTTTCTGTGCAGGTGGGGGCTTGGAAGATAAGCACCACACTGTGCACGCACAGCTCTGATTTCCTTCGGATCCCAGCATGGCAATGATAAACAATAAATAATAATATTGCACTGTTTGACACCTTCTCTTCTCTAGCTGATGGCCAGCAATAGGACCCTAGGGAAGGGCTGGAGCTGTGTCAGGGGAGGTTTAGGTTGGATATCAGGAACAGGTTCTTCTCACAAAGGATGGTTGGGCACTGAGCAGGCTCCCCAGGGAATAATCACGGCCCCAAGGCTGCCAGAGCTCAGGAAGTGTTTGGACAACACTCTCAGGCACATGTGATGCGATTTTTGCGATGCAGGACTGGGACTCATGAGCCTTGTCAGTCACTTCCAATTCAGGATATTCTATGACTCTGTGGTTCTATTTCAGAACTCAAAAGAGCACAGCAGTGGTCCAAAAGGGGGCAAAGTAAACCCCAGGGGCAAGACTGGGGAGTTCCCAATAGCTTTCACCCTGTTTATTAAAGATCTGCACTAAATCCTATTCACTGGTGTTTTGCTCTTTCACCTGGAGGCAGAGACTGCAGGCAGATTGTAATTTATTACATCGCTGTACTTGCCATGTCCTTTCTCAAAAAAGTCTGAGATGATCCCTGCCTTCTCTGTTTAGAGAGCCTGTGGCCCTGAATTCTGCACAAGAGATTTTAGTAGGGATTATTCATTCCAAATTTCTCCTTTAAATGCATTGAGATTAAAAAAATAAAGTAAAATATAATAAAATAAATGGAGCTCCCACATACGCTTTCTTCTTCCCCGCTAGTTTTTTTTCTCACCTTTGCTTTTCTTTTTACAGAGCTGTTCTCATGCCTGAGCTTCCTTTTTCTTGAATTCTGCCAGTTTAATTCAGTCATTTTAATATCGTGAGCAGTAGAGGGAACAGGAGCAGGAATCAGGTTTGTGCTGTTGGATTGATAAACAGATGCTAAGCCGATGTGACACAGATGCTACTGCTGAGCCAGGAAAAGCAGGTCAAGGTTATTAGGAGAAAGTGCAACACTGTCTCATAGCTGTAAGCAAAAAGGCCCTGCATGGAGCCAGCTTTTTCTCTCTTCCCGTCTCTCTCTCTTTCTCACTCTTGATTGTCTGGTGGCAGTGCATGTTTCAGGAACTTTGTTTTTTTAATTAATTCCTATGAAAGCAGGAATTAACACATCTATTTCATTATATTTATGGTAACCCTCACACAAGCACAAGACACAAGTGGCTGGCTCCTCTATTTTTTAGGGGTCTGAGTTTCTCTTCTAGAACTCAATACTGGGGCTAGAATTCCCTAATACCATCCTGAAAAATTTGAAGGTTCTGTGGCAATATTATTGGGTGAAATCCTTGGGAAAAATCCTTCTGCCAGGAAGGATTTCAGGCAAATATAGAACAATGCCTTTGAACTGTAAAAATGGATTTTTTTTTTTTTTTTTTTTTTTTTTTTTTTTTTTTTTTTTAATAGAAACAAATNAGAAACAACATTTCATACAGATAAGGCTAAAAAAAAATCTTCCACACCACAAAGGGGCAAGACAGAATTAGTCCAGGAACTCTAAAAATAGATTGTTTTCATTCCTGTACAATTACTCCTCAGGTAAAACACTAAATATTGGGCTGGACATGAAAATTCGCTATATAGGTTGCTCTCTGGTTAATAATAGAGTCCCAGAATGGTTTGTGTTAGAACGGACTTTAAAGATCATCAATTTCCACCCCCCTGCCATGGGCAGGGACACCTTCCACTAGTCCAGGTTGCTCCAAGCCCCATCCAACCTGGCCTGGAACACTTCCAGGGATGGGGCAGCCACAGTTTCTCTGGGCAATCTGTGCCAGAGCCTCGCCACCCTCACAGGGAAGAATTTCTTCCTGCTATCCAATCTAAATCTACCCTCCTTTGATTTAAAACCATTCTCCCTTGTCCTGTCCCTCCATCCCTTGTCCCAAGTCCCTCTCCAGCTCTCCTGGAGCCCCTTTAGGCCCTGGAAGGGGCTCTGAGGTCTCCCTGGATCCTTCTCTTCTCCAGGTGAACACCCCCAGCTCTCCCAGCCTGGCTCCAGAGTGAAGGGGTGAAGGAGTGGAGCCTTGGGAGCGATTTATACGTGTGTACAGGAAACAAAAGTCAACATAAAGTGTAAGAATGTCTGTCAATCTACCCAGCATGTGTCCACATCTATCTTATAGAATTTAATGCAATGTTTATACTATCAGTCTTGTTGGAACAAAAAATTCCTGGAATGATGTGTACCTCCGTGCCCATTTTTCTGGAAACATTAAGTGGTTACATTTGGCAAGAAAAGCAGCCACACAATAGAATGAGCAGGGATCATTACAGACATCTGTATTATTTCAGCAACAGATTTGTCCTAGACATTATTCATAAATTCAAAAGCTTTAACCTGGAAGAGTCCATTAGATAATTCAGTTTCTCCTTCTGTGTTCTACAGGCCATTGCATTTCGTCCACTTTTCCCTGTGTCAATACCAGTAATTTGTATTTGGCTGAATTAGTTCACATTGAGAGACAATTGGACCTAATCTGAAGACATCAAGAACTGGAGGCTCCATGAGTTGTCCTGGTTGTTTATTTTGGTGCTCAAAAGTCATGACTGCTTTTTGATTTCCATTTGTCTGTCTTTAACTTACAGTCAGTCTTGTTATGTTTTTCTCTGCTGGCTCAGTCGTCTCACACTTTGTTTCATTTTCTCTGTGCTTTAAAATACGTAAAAGTATGTTTGTGTTTTTTTTTTTTTAATCTGGGGTCCTTTTCATTCTTGATATATTTTTTCAATTATTGTACAGCAGAATATGATGTGATAATTCAGTATGAAGAAGCCATACTCGAATCACAAAATCACAGAATTGTTAGGGTTGGAAGGGACCTCTGGAGATCATCCAGTCCAACCCTCCTGCCAGGGCAGGGTCACCCAGCGCAGGTGACACAGGAATGCATCCAGGTAGGTTTGGAATGTCTCCAGAGGGGGAACTCCAAAACCTCCCTGGACAGCTCTTCCAGTGCTCTGCCACCCTCAACATAATGAATTTCTTTTTCACATTGAGGTGGAATTTGACGCGTTTTAGTTTATGGCTGTTGCTCCCTGCCCTTCGCTGGCACCACTGAGCAGAGTCTGGCACCGTCCTCTCAGCACCCACCTTGGAGACATTTCTAGGCATGAATGAGATCCCCTCTCAGTCTTCCCTTCTCTAGACTAAACAGGCCCAGCTCCTCTCTCTCCTGGAGAACAGGACTGACTCTGAGAAGGAATTAAGCTGGAGGGATGAGCTGGCAAAGACTTCCAGAAATTAAACAAACACACACTCAGAAGTCTGCTCTCAGGACAGAGAGATTTCATGAAATTCCATAGGCTGGGGATTTAATGACTCCATGGCAGTTCTGTGGCAAGGGATGCTTGAAGAACAGCAAGCCAAAGATGAGCGAGCAGTGCAGCCTTACGGTGACAGAGGACAACTTCCTACTGGGTACATTAAGAAAAAATGCAGCAGCAGATTGGATGAAGTGATTATTCCGCAGTGTTTGCTCAGGGGAAGCCCTATATTGTAGGCCTGGAGTGTGTCCAGCAGAGGCTTTTCAGCGAGCTGGAGAGCAAAGGAAGTTTTGTGGAAGGCCGAAGGGATTAGGTCTGTGCCACCTTGAGAAGGGAAGGACGACGGGCAGTGTAATTGCTGTCTTCAGCCTCCTAAGGGGACTTTGCAGACATGACACCAGACTCCCATCTGGGATACACAAAGACAAGACAGAAGGCTAACATTACAATAAATGCAATTATAATTAGATATTAAACTGATAATAATTTAAAGAGAGAATTATCACACAGTAGAACTTCACCTTTGGAGATACGAAAACCAAACTTGACAAGACCTTGGTCATCTTCATGAAGTGTTGAAGTTCATCCTGGTTTGAGTAGGATGTTGAACTATAGCCCTCCAGATATCCATTACAAATAAAATAATTCAATTATTTTGTCGTTTTAATTTTTAACTTCCTTTTCCTTTGGTAGAATAAAAGGGAAGAATAAAATTCAAGTTTTGACTGTGAATCTGCTTCCTCTCAATGGGGGAATCACACCCTGTTTTTATGAATTACACCTGAAAAAGTGAATTGACATATTTAGCATTATCTATGGCTGTGTGACTTTTTCAGGGATTTTTCTTTTCTTAGTAGAATTGACTGGAAAATGTAAAAAGAATAAAGTTCATTATTTAGACTACTAGTCAAAAAATGAAAATCAGCTTATTTCAACTGAGAAACACTGTTGTAGTTCTCTGTATGGCCTGTGAAACAGAGGCTCTTCTCTCAAAGTAAGGGGCAGTGGGTATATCCTGGGCTCCTACACCTTAGAGCACCAAGAGAGGTTCCATGTGACTGGGAAATCCAAATCTTGCTGGAGGAAGACGTAAAAAACAGAAGCTGCAACCCCCAAGAGGTCCCCACAGGCATTTTTGGAGTAAAATTATTATGGGAGAGTTGGGTTTGCTACTTGCTTTTTCTCTGCAAAGACCCACCCCCCTCAACTTTTCACACTGATTTCTTGATTCAGAATTTTCAGTCAGCACATCTTTTAAGAGTCTGGTCTGTTCAGTTTGTTAGAGATGAGTTTATTACACCCAATCCATTTGCAGAGTTCCTTCTGGGATGTCTGAGAAAGAGGTTTGTCATTCATGAAGACTAATTTAACTCAG
Source organism: Callaeas wilsoni (assembly GCA_013398955.1). Lineage (NCBI taxonomy): Eukaryota > Metazoa > Chordata > Aves > Passeriformes > Callaeidae > Callaeas > Callaeas wilsoni. The sequence continues at coordinate 108,162 of VWPU01013154.1, read as the reverse complement.
GACCTGTTTACCACCAAGATGTAACTCAGATTTACTGACAGTCAAGTCCATCACCAGACTAAAATTAGCAGGATTTGCAGGCATCTATTGGCTCAGACAGATACATGTGCAGTAAAGCCATAAAATTCACAGTTCTTGTGTTAGATAACAGGTTTTACAATCTTAAAGTGGCAAGATTTGAATTCAGAATGAGGGAGGACTTTAGAAAAACAGAGCATAAAAGAAAAATAAACTTCCACCTCTTCTCTCCACCCTCTACCTCAGATTTCCAGTAAATCTTTTGAAAAGTGATGCTTGCAGTTTTTTCAGCCAGCTTTTGTCAAGCCTCCTGTATTGTATTGTTGCTGCACTAATGTGATAGTTAACTACTTTGAGTTAATTGTTAATCCAGCCCAGAATATTCTCTTCTAAACAGAGTCATTAAATGGAGGTGGAAGAAAAAGAGAAAGACAGAGAGAAAGAAAGTGAATGAGAAAAAGAAATATTTAAGAATGAAAGAAGAAAAAGAAGAGAATAAACATAAAGGCAACTTAATTGCCTTTATTACGAAAAAGAGAAATTAAAGAGGATTTCAGTTTTAATGATTAGAATAGGCTCAAATAGAAAACTGTAGGAAGAAAATATGGCTTTTCAGACACTTCTTTCTTTCACCTATTGACAGAGAAGTGTATCGTGGATCCACAACATAAACCTGCCCCCTCCATGCGGATTTGAGGCTTTAACTCTTGCACCAGCATGTTTCCAAGGACACTCACTGGTTTCTCAGCTGAGCCATTTAACCAACAAATTATCAAACCAGTTAGATGAAAACACAATAGCAGTTAATCAGCTTTTACAAGCTCACACATTGAACCCCAACTGTAAAAACACTTCATTAGTAGCTTCTCAGTTGTGTGGCTTTTCTCTACATCTCCTGTGTTCCACTTGGAATATTTCTACGAGATACAACCCAGTCAATAAATGCTTGAACTCCTCCGTGTCTTTACTGAGGGACCCCTCTAGAGCCTATTAACACCCGTTTTATGGAAAACAGAGCAGGTAGCTACCTCCACCATGTGTTGGCACTCTCTAAAAGGCTGTTAATGCTTTGTGTTTCAGGGCATAACAAACTGAGGCATTCCCAGGGAAGGGAAAAAAAAAAAGCAAGCCCAGTGGGTAAAAAGTAAATATGTGAAGATATCTGTCCTGCAGAATAGGGCTGAAGAGAAACTGGAACATCTGAGAGAGTCATTTTGCCAGGACACCAAGAAAAAATCATTGTGTTTTTGTTGGTTTGGCTTGTATATGTTGGTGTAGCTTCTATATTCCTCAAAGAGAGGAATTGCACCAAAAAGAGGGGAATCGTACCAAAAATAAGGTGTGTCTTGCCCTTCTAAGTACACCTATTCTAGAATTTTTATCAGATTTCACAGTGGAGAGGAAGCATATGATCAGTCTAATTTTAAGGCAGTATGTCCTGCCCAACAGTACCTTCAGATCCTCTTCTTCCTCCCTCAACTCCTTTTCAAACACATGGGCTGATTTTAAGCACATTTGACTGAGAGGAATAGATGTCTCAGGGATATGATGTCCTGACAAGTTTTGTGGAAGCTGGCAGCTGGGGAAAGGAAAGATAACCAACAGTGCCCTCACCATGGGAAAGAGAGTTTAAATCCCTTCTTTGCTTATTCCAAGGAGAAGGCAGCCTGCTGGCCCATCAGCACATGCAGCAGCTTGCCCAAACACACAGAAGTAGGAGAAAGTACGAGATCATGTACAGAAGGGTGAGTGAAGGGGAAAAAACAAAGTGAAGGTAGGCAAAGACAGAAATCAAGTTTAATTCTTGGGTCTAGGAGATATTTTGCTTGTAAACAGTTGTGATTTTTATAGTAAAATGTTTCAATATAAAGATGAGAACTGAGTTTCCACATCTGAAGCACCTTGTAAGGATATTTGGAGCTACTGGAGGTACATAAAATCAGGTCTGCAGCTCGGAGAAATAAAATATAAGCTTCCCAGGGTGAAATGCATGTGCCCTCAGTTAAATAACTGCAAGCAAGTTGCTTAAACCTGAATCTGCCACCCTACGGCTCAGTTTATAGTCAGAGAAGAGCAACAAGTTCCTCTTAAGGTGATTCATGTATCCTGAGATAAATAGAATGAATCTGTCTCAGAAGGCTTCCCTCCATTGACTCTGACAGGAGCCTGGGGTAAGGAGCTCAGATGAGGTGTCTGACTTCTCCTGTCTAAAGTGAAGAGATGCAAATCTTAGCCCTGATGACACAAATGGGTTTTGGTTCACTCCCTAAGTCAACTTGTGGTGCAATGAGACTGAGTTCAAACAGGCTGGGAGAAAATAATTCCAATTTACTGCAGAGGAGAGAAGAACTGTTAATTTCTTGTCTCAGAGCTACCTATTGTGCAATGTTTCACTTATTGAAGGAAACAGAAACCTGTTAAGGCCTTGACTGTTAACAGAATTACACTTCTGCCTAAATGGAGTTTGGTTTTTGCTTTTAATTTCTATGCCTTTGTGATCAGTGTTTAGAAAGAAACACGTTTCTTTTTTCTCTCTTCAAAATATCTATTTGAATTTAAAAAAAAAAAAAAGAATAAACTAAGAGAAGTCACCTTCTCTTTTCTCACAGGAACATGAATCCCTGAGTATTTATTGGGTGAAGCAGCAAAAATGAGTTTAAACCTACGGTGGTCTAATATTGAGAGCGGGTTTGAAATGATCTGTCGTTGCAGCATCTGCCCTTTAAGAGCTGTTGGTTATATCAAATATTCATACAGGAAACAGCAACACGGCTGCACAACCTACAGTGAGCTGCAATCACAGAGCATTTGAATTACACAAATGCTGGTGCTACTTTCAGTTTCTGTCGCGAGTGCCAAATGCTGGAAGGGTATGAAGCTGTGCCAGAGGAGGTTCGGGTTGGATATCAGGAAAAGGTTCTTCCCCCAGAGGGTGGTTGGGCGCTGGAACTGATAGGATCTTATGTAGTTTTAACCAAGGAGAAGTTAAGAGCCCAACCTAAGCTAATTGCTTAGATGTGCTCTGAAGTCAGCAGAAAGAAGTAGGTGCCATCTGGCTCTCATGGACAGTCCTAGGATGGACTAAATAGCTTTATGGAAGTGCTGATCTGAATTCATGGGCCTAAGCATGGCTTTTCAACAGCAAAGATTAAAAAGAATTTTTAATTTCTCCCTGCAAATGAACTTTTCTAATCTCTCCTACTACAAAATTATTTTTATATCAGAAAGGAGGCTGCAAAAGGGACTGAGATATGTTCTGTGCCAGGTCCCAGTGTCAGGACCAGAGGCCATGAGCACACAGGGAAACACAGGATGTTTCTCTGAACATCAGGAACCAATTGTTACTGTAAGGGGGCCTGAGCATGGGCACAGGTTGCCCAGAAAATGTTGGATGTCCCATCACTGGAAGTGTTCAAGGTCAGGTTGGATGAGGCTTTGAGTAACCCCTATGATTCTATGATATAAACCTCCAATCTATCAAAACCAGGTTTTCAGTAAAGGGCTTATTCAAAACTTAGTGTAACCAAACCACCCGGTCTGTGACAGGTAAAATCCAAACCAGGTACCTAAAACTAGAAAGGGTGATTATTTATTAAATAGAAATTTTCTACAAAATACTTCTAAATGGCTTCTTTCCCGTCTGCTACAAGACCTGTACATTCCAATCCAGTGCAACTTTCTGGTTGGATATGATGCTGGCTGCTCACATTCCCTCCCTCTACGGCAGGGAAGCTGGAGAGGGATGACCTGGAATTTGTAAAAGACTTCTCTGAAATGGATGTGTGCAGACAAGAGCTACCCAGGCAGAGCAAGAGGGTATTCTCTGAAGACAGGGAACAAGCAAAAAAAGTGTGTGTCTTAATAATTAAGTAAAAAAACCTAGAATTTTTATTATTGACTATGTAAGAAAAATTGGTTAATTAATCTGTTTTCCTTGTTTAGATTTTCCCTGGTTTAAATCAGCATTGATTTGATTACAGCCATAAAGACATTAATTCTAGAGAACCACCCTGAAAGAAAAGCAAACTTCCAAAAGCAATGGGAAAATATTTCTGTAATGTCCTTTTATTACTTAACCATTTTGAGAACTCCTAAAGAGTTATTCTGAGATGTTCAGGGGTTCCCAGGGGTTAGTTTTGGGAAATGCAGGGTTGATGTAAGATGTTACCACTTTGGTTTTTCATCCTGCTCCTCCATCAGATGTAATCATCTCCCTTGCAGAGCTGATGGAGTACGTGTCCAGCTGTCTCCACTGCTTGTTTGCAGTCTGGTGAATTAGCTGCTAATGAAGAAAGGTTTCAAAGGTACCTGACCAAACTTCAGTGGATAATTGCACTCATAACTTCTGTTGTGCTGATTTTAGTCTAGGATTAGTAACTTCTGGTAACGAGGCGGCAATAAAAACCTGGGAGATGTCAGCAACTCTTTACAGCTGTTTGCTCAACTGATGTGATGGGAGCCCTCGACATACGAGCCTAAATCCCTGTGTGGACTGGAATGGATATAATTCAATTTGGCTTAATTTACTTTGAAAGTTAATTCAGTTAAATTGAATTAAGCCTCTTTAACTTCGAACAAGGGTGTCCACATTTGAGTTTAAAGTAGTTTAATTAATCCACTTAAAAAAGCTAATTCAGATTAATTTTGGAGAGCATTGTTATGTGGATAGGCCTGTAGGTTCAGTTAAGTAACATCAATTAAGGTGTTTGCTTTCAAGAAACACATTCCTCCTGAGCAAAGGTGGGTGAGCACAGCTTGGATAAGTTGTAAGATGGAGCAGAAATGGAGAGGCTGTGGTGAAGAAGTAAAAATTTCTCCCTGAACGGAGTCCACACCATGCTACCTGGTTTGGATTTGCTGGCTGGGAGCAGAAAGATGAAAAAGCTAATTCAGTGCAAGAGTCATCATCACCAGTTCTGTAAGAAATAATAAGGGCTCAGGGAATAAAGAGCTGAAACAGACCTCAGAAATACTCTGTTTTCCAGGAATTTTTAGTGACAACACATTTCATCTGTGAAGTCATCTCAGGAATTTAAACCACCCTTGATTACAGCAGAGTTCCCTAAACAAGTGTACAAAGAAGCATGGCCTATAAACACCCCCTTTCCGGGACTCATAGAATGGTTTGGGTGGGAAGGAACCTTCCAGATGACCTCGTTCCAACTCCCTGCCATGAGCAGGGACACCGTCCACTATCCCAGGTTGCTCCAAGCCCCATCCAGCCTGGGCTTGAACACTTCCAGGGATGTGGCATCCACAGCTTCTCTGGTCTTCCTCAGACCTGCCCAGTACTGCCTGTTTTATGGAATACTCTTGAACATCAGCTCAATCCAACTGTCCCAGGTGGAGGAGTCCATCCCTGGGCTGTTACATTATCAATATCTTTACACCTGAAACTCAACAGTGTGGCTGTGGATTAGCAAGAAAATTTGCTGCCCTTCTCCACCACTTGCCCTCCTTCCTCTTCACCTTTCTCAGTGGAGCTGTGACCACACGTCCCTGCGGGGAGAGAAAGGCACACGCACAAGATGGTTTTCATTGAGTACTTTAAAGGTCCCTTTAGGCTTCACAGGTGGAGGTTTTTTACATTTCCTCCCCCCTGGGTGTGTGAACACTGGGCCAAACTCAGAAGTGTGATGTGGGAAGCTGGGACGGGAGACAGGTCAGTCAGTGAATTGAAAATGGTGTAAGGGATTGCAACTCAGCAGAATTCGGTGTTAAACTCAGCAGGGAAGGGTCTGGAGTCGATGCCACCAGTCTGAGAGAGAGTAACACCTTTTCCCAGCTCACTCAGCGTGTGAGCTCCTCGAGGCTGCCTTTCCCCTACTGAACACGCTCACAAATGAGTAACGTAACCACTGAATGCATCATCTCCAGTCTCTTGTCCTTTTTTCTGTGCCTCTGTATGTGTAGTCTGCTTACAGACATCTACACACTCACATGCACATTGACTTTAAGCAAAATTATGTTTCTTCATCTTTTCCCTCTCTAACAGTCAAACCCTGGTGATCCTGTGAATGTAAATCAGCTGCATTTCTGGTTTAGCTGTAATCTCTGCTGTATAGCTGAGGTCTGTTTGATGTGCTTTAAGTGGTGGAATTGAAAGAACATTTCACTGCTAACTGGAAGAGTTACTAGTTTATTAAATTCTTGATTTGAAATCTTGCTGTCAAAGAAAACACAGTCAGCTGATGCTGTGAAAGGATTGCATTGTCAGTTCTTGCTGAGCCTTAAAACTGGCATCAAGTATAAAGTAAAGTGACATTAAATGAACTGACAGTCTGAGGTTTTGAGTGTAAACCTCCAGGAAATAATAACTTGGCTTTTCAATGTAAAAAAAGAGAGCTTATGGTTAAAAATAAAATAAAGGAAAATAATAAAAAAATAATAAATTGTTATAAAGCAAAATCCAGAATACTATTTTAGAGGATCTTTTCCTTTCCCTTCCCCCTCTTTTCAATTTAATGTTAGGAAAGCAGAGGTGACAGAAAAGATTTATGAGAAACATTTTTAAAGGTGGGTTCACCATGTGTGTAGAGCAGACAGTGTCTGAAGGGCCTGTAGCATTTGCACTTTATAGAAAATGACAAAAAGTGACTATTGCAGGAGCAACCAGCACGGCAGAGGTGGAAATTGATTGCACTGAGGGAAATCTGTAAGAGTGGTGTGTGATAGGCAGCTACTGGGCTTTAACGTCCAGCTCTGAAAAGTTCAGAGGTGAATTAGCAACTTGAATGATTTTATTCTGTGTTGAATTTAATGAGTTTGAACTGGAACAAGTCGTCTTGTGAATTAGATGCAGGCTGGGGAGAGAGATGAGAAAATGCCATTGTGGAACCGCAGCCAAATGGAAATCTTGCCACTGAACAAGTTGCGTGGTCGTCACAAGGATCCAGACCCGGATTGTTCAGCCTGGGAAAGAGAAGGCTTCAGGGAGACCTCATTTTGGCCTTCCAGTAAGGATGGGTGGCTTATGAAAGAGAGAGAGATTGACTTTTTACACCAGCAGATAGTGATAGAACGAAGGGTTACCATCTCAAACTGTAAGAGATTTAAATTACATGTTAGGGAGAAATTTCTCCTTATGAAGGTGGTGAGGCCCTGGCACAGGCTGCCCAGAGAAGTTGTGGCTGCCCCATCCCTGGAAGTGTTCAAGGCCAGGCTGGATGGGTTTTGGAGCCACCTGTTCTAGTGGAAGGTGCCTCTGCCTAAGGCAAGGGTGGAGCTAGATGCTCTTTAAGGCCTTTTCCAACCTAAAACAATCTGCTGTTCTCTGATTCTTCTGATTTATCTTTCCAGGGTCTACACAGGATGTCATGAAGTTAAGTCTGGGTGTAAGGAAGGGGTGGGAGGGAAGGTGTTTTCAGGTTTTTTTGGTTCTACTCTGTAATCCATTGGCAGTAAATTAAATTAATCTTTCTCAGTTTGAGCCTTCACAGTTCCATCTGTGAAGGTGATTGGTGAGAGTTTTTCCTGTTTTCATTTTGACCCACCAGCTCTTCTATCATATTTTCTCCCTCTGTCCTGTGGATGGAATCATACAATCCAAATTGGTTTGGGTTGGAAGGGATCGTCATATTGTGCCAACCTCCTGCCATCGGCAGGGACACCTTCCACTAGACCAGGTTGCTCAGGAGCCATCCAAGGTCAACACACCACATTACGGATGTGCTACTTATTTATTAAATATATTCTTGTGCATCTCGTCTTTTTTTATCTCCTCTTTTCTCATGTTCAATTAAGTTCTACTTTTGTAAAGTGGAGGGAAGGCATTTGCTATTTCAATAAAAGATTGCTGGATGAAATGCCAAAGAATATTCCATGGGAGCTAGATGCTGTTAGTGTTCTGAACAGGATGTAAGTCTGACTTTTCTTTTTTTACAATAGCTTTTCCTAAATATGATTTCAAGTCTTTTTCAATTTAAGGTCAAATTGTCAGGAAATATAAAAAAGGTGCCAGTTACCTCCTCCAGAAAACACATCTCCTGCCTACTAGCATTTTAACTTGCAATGAAGGTCCCTTCCTTCTTGAAAATGTCCTTCAAGATTGTCAAGTTCTTTTAGAACAAAGAAACACATGCCTGAAATAGGCTGTGGTGTTTCAGAGGCAGCAGGACAGGCCGTGTGTAGGCATTCAGAGCACTGAGCTCTGTTTCAGCTTTGTTAAATTCACTTTTCATATGTTTTTTTTTGTCAAGAGCCAACTCTTTCTCTGCTATATTAGAAGATAAAAGAATGGCTACTTGTGGATATGGGAAGAGCCTATCTGAGAGTTGTACCACTGCAACCAGGACAGAAACAAACGGATGCCCTATTGACGGAAGTGTTCAAGGTCAGGTTGGATGGGGCTTGAAGCAAACTGGGATAGTGGAAGGTGTCCCTGCCCATGGCAGGGGGTGGAATGAAGTGATCTTGAAGGTCCCTTCCAACCTATGCTATTCCGTGACTGGGGGATGGGGCAGTCACAGCCGCTCTGAGTAACTTGTGCCAGGGCTTCATCATCTTCACGGTCGAAGATTTCTTCCCAATATATCCCATCCAACCCTGTGTGGAACTTCTGTGAGGAAAAGTATGAGAAAAAAAAATCTCTGTTTCTATGATGTGACTTGACACGTTGATGAAAGGGACATGATATGGATCTGCTAGACCTGATATTTCCTTCTGATTCTGTACTCCTATAAAATGCTGGAATTAGGTGGGTGAATCAGAGATTTGGGATTTCCTGCACTTCTGTTTCTAATGCAGCATAAAATGCTTTCAGGCTCAGCACCTCTCAGGATGGAGAATCAGGGATCCAGTTTGGCTTTGGGACACCCCACAGAGTTACCCATCTGGAGAGCTGACTTGCTAAAGATCTCGTCAGTGGCCTGTGGCAAAGCCATGAGTTGCATGGTGATCCCTCCTGTCCCAGGCAGAGTATAATCCTTGTTTGAACGTGTTATGTCTAAGTTCAACCAGCCTTGAGTTACTAAAGACACCCAACTTCATCTCATTTGAATTTTCATTTGTCATGCAGATCAAAGACTGCACGTTTTTGTTTGACCATCTCAATGAGCGAATTTGAGCCAAGAAGTCCAAAGGGAACTTGAGTACCCTGTGTAATTGGGTTTTGAGTTGTACGTTTTCTTGTCTGGATGTCTCAGAAGTGTTTATGTGAAAATAAGTCAGAATAGACTGACCAGGTAGTTTTGTGGGGATATAAACCTTTTCTCAAGACTGACTCTATATTTGGATCTTACCTTAGATGAAAAGATAGATGATATTTTTCATTATAAATTGCTCATTTCATTCCTCATAACTATTCTGTCCCTGAATTGTAAGTACCTGAGCTCTCAAGCATCTTAAATACATTTTTATTTTGCATTAGCTGCAGATTTAGATTAAACTACATGAAGAGGAAAAGAAGTGATTTCTGGCAAGAAAAGTGAAATTAGGTCAATTTACATTAAATGAGAACCTTTTGTCTCTCCCTTAATTGCTCTTTTCTCCCTGGTTATATATAGAAATTTCCCATCAAGACAGTTATTAGTTTTAAAGAAAGGAGAGGAAGGGGAAGGGGAAGGGGAAAGGAAAGGAAAGGAAAGGAAAAGAAAGGAAAGGAAAGGAAAAGAAAGGAAAGGAAAGGAAAAGAAAGGAAAGGAAAGGAAAAGAAAGGAAAGGAAAGGAAAAGAAAGGAAAGGAAAGGAAAAGAAAGGAAAGGAAAGGAAAAGAAAGGAAAGGAAAGGAAAAGAAAGGAAAGGAAAGGAAAAGAAAGGAAAGGAAAGGAAAAGAAAGGAAAGGAAAGGAAAAGAAAGGAAAGGAAAGGAAAAGAAAGGAAAGGAAAGGAAAAGAAAGGAAAGGAAAGGAAAAGAAAGGAAAGGAAAGGAAAAGAAAGGAAAGGAAAGGAAAAGAAAGGAAAGGAAAGGAAAAGAAAGGAAAGGAAAGGAAAGGGAAGGAAGGGAAAGGGGAGGAGGGGAGAGGGGAGGAAAGGGGAGGGAAGGAGAGGAAAGGAAAGGAAAGGAAAGCTCTGTAGTTAGCTGTGTCTGAACTCTTGTATTGTTTGAATCTTTAAGTAAAAGATAAAAGAAAGCAGTAGTTAGGGTGTGTTTCTGAGAGTCAGCTTTTAGGGAGGAAAGCTACATTTAACGTATTGCTCTTATTTAATTCAGCCAACTTTCCCACCCTGACTTCAAAACGAGCAGGCTTGATGGATGGAAAAGGGGAGTAATTTATTTTGAACCTACTGCTCTGAAACAGGAGCACTGATAAACTTGGCAGTGGTTCTGAAAGGAATTTTGATTAATACTTTGGGCTAGAGGATAAAGCAATGGATAATTTCACAGAAATTCAACAGCTAAAGGAAAATTGCAGTTAGTCAGAGGCAAACACTCTCATTAGTATTTCTATTTGTATAACAGAATGTGCACCAGTGAATTGAAACATAAAGGCTTACATACAGTAGAAAAGCAAGCATTATTTATGAAGCTGATTTATATATATTTTGCCCTTCTCTGGTGTTAAGATTCTTCAAAATATTGCACTTTCCCAAATTCTGTGGTAGCTAACAGTCATTTTTCTTCAGAAACAGAAGAGCTTTTGTTTTTATTTATGTGGTTTAACCTGTAGTATGTGTTTACATCTGTTCTCTTCCCTGCTTCAAGTTCATTTCGCACCTTACAGCATTCCTGTTCTTTAAATGGACCATCGTTTTTCAAAAGTCAGATTATTCATAGAATCAAGGAATGGTTTGGGTGGGAAAGGACCTTAAATCTCATCTTGTTCCAATCCTCCTGCCATGGCCAGGAACACCTTCCACTAGACCAGGTTGCTCAGAGCCCCTAATCACCGTGGCCATCTCTCTTGCCAATAGGGAAAGATAACAGAGGAGGGTTTATCTCAAGTGAAGCATCTAAAATACCATCAGAATTGGAAATGTCTGGTGAAGAAAGGTCACAGCTGAGACTCCTGACAGCCTCATATCTCAAAGGAAGAAGGACTCTGTAATACCAGTTTTGAGCCAGACTCAGGTGTTCCTTTGAAGAACACAGCTCTCTCTGCATGAAACATCCCTGAGCCTTTTGGAAATGAATCTTTCAGCAGAGACACACTAAAGAAATATTGGACTGAGCAATGTGCAAATAAGGCTTTAGCAGCCTTTTCACCAACAGAAATTTGTGCTTTGCATATGGTCTTTCCTTTCTTCAGAAAAGAGATGGAAAAAGATATGATGTTAAAAAAAAAGAGTTTATGCCCAAACATAACATCTACAGATGCTAAGTACACATTTTTACATGTACATATCATAAATCTAACTTGAGGCAAATTTTAAGATCTTTATTTAAAGATGAAAGAAAGCACAGTTTTCTTGCATTAACCGTGTTTTCTATTAACTGCTATATTCATTTATTAGGATGCTTAAAACATAGAATTATTAGATGCATTTACAATTTATTTATAAGTAAGAATAAAACTTATTGATAAATTTTTTTACAAATTAATTTATTTATAGGTACTATGTTTGCGATGCAGTCAGTAGGATCTGTAAAACCAAATTCATCCAAGAACTGTTGCTGGTTGCTAAGTGCTAGTACAGACTTTAAAGTCTGCACCTCAAAGTTTGCAATTTAACCATGATCAAGATAAAACTCTGTAGTTACCTTTCCCAAGATGTTTGAAATTGAACGTGAAATGAAAAATTTGCTTTCCTAAATGCTGAGGGAAAAATAAAATCAAGCGATTTAACTACTGATGAGAATTTGCCTGACTCCGTGATTGCAGTCAGCTCAAATATCCCATCAGAATTATTTAGCAAAACATTAAGGTGCACTACACATTACAGAATCATAAAATGGCCTGGGTTGGAATAGAACATTAAAGATCATCCAGTTCCAACTCCCCTGCCATGGATAGGAATACCTTCCACTCTTCCAGGTTGCTCCAAGCTCAATCCAACCTAGCCTTGGACACTTCCAGGGATCCAGGGGCAGCCACAGCTTCTCTGGGCACCCTGTGCCAGAGTGTCCCCACCCTGACAGGAAGAATTTCTTCCAAATATCCAGTCTAAATCTTCTCTCTGTCAGTTTGAAGCCATTCGCCCCCACTCCACGCTCTTGTTGAAAGTCTCTCTCCATATTTCTTGTAGGCTCTCTTCATGTACTGGAAGGTAGATATTGTGTAGCAATATCTTGATACTTTTACAAAAGACAGGAGGTGGGATTTCACTTGCAGATTAAGCCACTTCATCAAATATTCAATTGCTCCATTATGTTTCCTAAATGTGGGTTCAAATGCTATCTGAGATGCCCTAAGGTACACCACTGTCTCCCAAATGGGTTAAAAAGCCTGTCTGTCCGTAGTCCTTTGCCGTGACAGCGGTGTGGAAGCTTTGGGTGCCCTATGGTATGTTAAACCCTAAGCACCAAAGTTTAGGCAGCTGAATCAAGGCGTTCAGCTCAGCATGAGTTACACTGCAGTAGATCTCCACTGGGTACCACTCCATGGGGTAGAGCCCCACAGACTGGTTCAGTTTCTCGTCAGTGGGTTGGAACAGATGTGCTGTTGTATAGGTCTGGTCAAAAGTTCAGGGCTTACAAAATATGGTATATCCAAAAGATTTATCTGTCAGCTCTTCAGGTCCCAGAATTCCCAGAACAGGCAAACAAGAATGAAAACAGGGTTTCTTCAGATTTATGCTCTGGATTTTATGAAAGCCTGTAAAATCTGAGATGTGTTAAATCTGAATTCAGTGAAGTGTCATTTTTGAAGTGTTGGGCTTTTTGGACAGTCTTTCAACCGTTAATTAATAATTATCCATTTAAAAAATTGCTTTGTTTTACCAGTTCAGAGTCTGCTTTGAGAGATCAGCAGTCTGCTGGCTTGTGCTCTGTGTTGGGCCATGGCAGAAGTTCGAAGGGAAGGTGGAAAAACCTGATGATGATTATAGAAATGTCATAGCTCAACCTCTCTCTGCTGTCTTTTAATGAACCTCTTTTGAAGACAAATCTAATTTCTGAAAAACGTGGGACAACAGTGTAGACTTGATTCTGTCTTTATAGAATCATAGAACCATGGCATGGTTTGGGTTGGAAGGGACCTTAAAGACAATCTGGTCCCAACCCACTGCCATGGCCAGAGACATCTTCCACTAGACCAGGTTGCTCCAAGCCCCATCCATTTGCATTTTTTAAATCATTGTTTCGTCAATATTTTTGGTTTGCTCAAGAAGGATAATGAAATCTGAAGGTTATAGACAGGTATTTGTATGAAAATCAGATGGTCTTAGGGTTGACTTTGAAATATGCAAACAACAGCTGGCCCAATATCAAAGGCTATAGACAAGGCGGCACATTTTTCTAATACCTCTTTAGGGAAACTTTGCCCTACACTGCTATTAGGTGCTATCATTCAGAGGCATAATTTTAGCTAACATTGTTATGCTGATTATAGTCAGGTTTATGTTTCGATCTCAGTTGACCCTAGGGAATTAATTTCTGATTCAATTAAATGACTAGGTGACATTCAGTCTGAATTTTTACCTGAAATTAAACTCTGGGAAAGCCCAGTTTGTCTCAGATTGCTGCCATCTACCTCCTGAACTATGTTGCAATACCTTAATGGGAACTTTCTAAAGCTGGACATGCAGGTTTCCAACCTTGAGATTGTCATTGCCATGAACTGCACTTTGGGAGCTTGAAGGGTGATGACATCCCAGATTGCCCAGAGAAGCTGTGGCTGCCCCATCCCTGGAAGTGTTCAAGGCCAGGTTGGATGGGGTTTGGAAGAAACTGTCCTAGTGGAAGGTGTCCCCGCTCATGGCAGGGACTTGGGATTGGATGTCCTTTAAGGTCACTTCCAACCCAAACCATTCCATGATTCTGTGATCCCAAAATTGCATTCTATCATCCTCTCATCTCCTAATCGTGTGACAGGTGTTATTATCCAAGACAGATGAGTCTTGTATATTTATCTAGATTCTGTCTGGGCTGCTTATAATTAATTATTTCCAAGAGAAATCAATTGACCTGTTTGCAAAAGTTGCTGCAGAGTTTATACAGCAAATATTACCATATAATTCTAAGGTCACCCTTTAATGTGTTTTTTTTTTCTTCTTGCTTATAGCACAGGCATCGTATCTCAACAATATTCAGAGAATCCAGAAAAGAAACAAAATGGTAAAGTTCTGTGCAAATACAATCTCACTGGAAAAGTTACAGCTTTGACAGATGATCTCCTAAGGTGAAGAGTTACTCTTCAGAGGAACCTAACCACAATTTCTTCTCCAGAACTCCACAGAAGTTGAATATCATATATTCAACATCATCAGAGCATGGAGAATCCTCAGTAATCGTCTGGAATGGCAGTAAGTGCCCATGTTTGGGCAGCTGAATCATACCCTGAGAGCCTACACTAAAATACTTTAAACCTGCATTTGTCATCCTCATCTCCCTCTATAATCAATAGAGAGGAAAAACTCACTTCCAGGTGACAATTAAACTAAGACTGTATGTTTGGCCAGATTAAAACAACTCAAAATATTCCAGAAGCAAGATGTAGAATAAGCATGTGTTCTCTTCCAGATGCTTGAGTTAAGTTCTTTTATTCTTCACCCTCTGGACTCGTAGCTGTGAAATTTTGGATACTCAACTGTTGGCTTTGACTGGAACATGAGGAAGCATTCCCACCTTTTTTTTTAGTGGCTAGAACACTGCTCCTGAAGGAGGGAAATGCAAGTTGAAACCCCACATCCGAACGACCCAACCGTCCTTTTTCTCAAATGAATACTTTTGACAACTCAAATCTGCTCTCAGCTCAAATCTGCCTCAATTCTCAGGCTCTGAATCCTGCTTTCAGAGCAGGATTTAATCCTAATTTAAAAATACCTGTCTTGGACACTGAAATTCATGTTTTCCCTCTGGTTTTCCTTTTTCCTCTAGGTTCTTCTCTTTCCTCTGCATTAGGTAACCATGTTAGCTGTTAGTCCTCCCAGTCTCAGTGCCTAATTCTCTCTATTCCAGAGAGAATCTTTATACTCCAGATATAGACGTTGGAGTGACAGAAAAAATAAATCTCTCTACTCAATATTTAATGCTTCAGAAAATCCAGACTGCTTGTCTACTGAAGTAAGGAATTACATTGTCCTCAAATTCAGATTCCAACCACAGCCTTCATCCCTGCCTTTTTTTTTGACTGCCTGTTCTGCAGAACAAGTAGCACATTCTTAATCTATGTACGTAAGTACCCACAGCAACTTCAAAGATAAATTGAGCACATGTTAATCCATGATTATCAGCCACAAATTTTCAGAAATCACTGCAGATGCCAAAGTGTCATGACAGCCCTAAAAAATGAGATTTCCAGTTATTTAAAACTGAAGTAACTTTTCTGGTTTTCCCTTGTACTGTTCTTTTTTGTGCCCTGAGGATGTTTCAGGGTTTTTACATTTATTTTTCTTTCTTTACCCAGCAGCCTTAAAACAATAATGAGTGAAGGTAGCACTGTGCAAGGCTGTGATTTAAATATTTCTGCTGATTTTGGTAGGTTTTGTATGAAGTCACTACTATCCTTGTGTTTCATTTCTTATTTAAAAATGAGGACAACAGCTCTTCCGTACTTTAAATGAGCTTTGTGAGATTAAGTTAATTAATGTCTGTGAGGTCATCTCTTTTAATGGAACATGGGAGGTTTTCAACAGAACTTGTGAATTACTTAGAGGATTAAGAGTAGAATGGAGGTGTAAAATACTCATTATCATTGAAGCTCAGTGTCAGAACTTGTTTGATTATTGCTTGTGTTGTACTGAGTTACTTTGCTCTCATCTTTCCCCTGCAATTCGCAGGGGTTCATGAGTTTTTTCAAGGTATTGGGCATTAATCAGTCTGAGGAAGTTTCTCCAAATCTAATCTTGCTCCTTTCTGCCTGAATACCATTGAGCTGTCCTAACTCACTTCCTACAAGGGCAAGGAATTACTTTCCTTCTTGCTCACTCTAAATTCCTGCAAAATAAAATTGAAGGGAAGGCATAAATTTAGCTCAGTCATTCCTATTTTTATCACACATTGCCATGCTTTAAAAAAAAATGATTTAAAAGTATGTTGTTTTCAGCTGAGAAAAGTATTTAATCACAAACTGAAATTTTAACATATACTCAGCTACTCTTTATGAAATTCAGGTGCATGTTTTGCTGAAAAGGTTTTTATTTAAGCATGAACTTAAATACAAACTCATGTGCAAGACCTCAGCTCACAGCAGAGACTAAACAAATGCCTGAGTAAACACATGCCTGAATTTAGGCATATGCTTTAATTTTAAAATGGAAATATCGTTAAGAAAAAACACATTTTAAGCACAGCATACCTTGGTAAAGGAGGGGTTTGGAACCTACTTCTACCTGACAACTGAAAGTGCTTTTCCTTCTGGTTTCCGTGGCTCAAGCCTGGAGGTTCTACAAATGTCTAGAGAAAAGACCTGTAATGAACATTTTGGCAGATCCAAGGAGATGATCCTCTAATCAATCAAGACCAATGTTGTTTTATCACTGGCAATTCAGCACCTATAGTTAAAAAAGGTGTTAATAGTGATAGTGAGTGATAGTGATAGCAGTAACAGCAACAACAATAATAATAATGAAAGAAATCCCACCAAATGGCAACGTAGCTCTCAGTTGATGCCATCCATTTTTATTTCATGTGCACTATGGAAAATTCACTGATTTCCAGTCCATTAAAACACATTTCAGAGCTGTGTTGTTTGAAGTTACCTTACTTCAGAAACAGCTCTTTTCAATTAACTCTGAAACCTCTTTCAACAGCCTTTCATAAATAGGCCAACATCAATGGCATGCTCGGAGTCAGTGTGTATCTCTAATGGAAATGCACAATGGGCCATGCTCCATGCCTCCAGGGAGAACATCTTCCATTTCAGACAGATTCAATGAGAAGTTTTGCCAGCTATTCTGGTCTCTCACTTTTTTGTCTCAGGTTTAGCTCATAGCTGATCAATGGCTGTGCTTTTTAATTACACTGTACGGTCTGTAATGATTTGTCACTCATTGAACCTGGGTGTTCTTTTTAGGCAGCACAGGGTAAAAGCAAGGAAGGAGAAAGAAAGTGGCATTAACCCTCTCAAAGACAAGAGGTTTAGATGTAACATATCCTACAATTTTTTTTGGCAGTTGTTTGCATGGAAATGGGGGGAAGTCCAAGTTAGAAGCCCAAATTATGGGAATTTTTCAAAATCCATGACTTGCAGTGACCATTTTCTAGTTAAATGAATTGGGAGTCTAATGTATGTTTTGAAACAAAACTTTATATTAATATTAATCTACATTATACTTTAATACAATATTTATATTACATTAAAATGGTTATTTGCTGTACATGTGGCTCACACTGACTGGATTCTCTGGAAATACAGAGTAAACTTCTCATCCTCTTGCCCAAAGAGCAGGCGCGTAGCAGCCCTTGTATCCAGGAAGGTGATTTAACAAAGGCACAATCACACCTATATAAATCAAACATCTTTTATGTTGGCCTTGTCTTCCACACTTCTGAGTGGAGTGTGGACAATGCCAGTACGTGGCTACCTGTGTGTTCCAGATGTATTTCACACATCTGGAAATGTGCTGAAATGCATCTGCATTATCCAGCAGAGCGTAAAGCAGAAATTCCCAAGCTAAAGCAGATTTGAGCTCTGAAGTCCCCACAATCCCTGTCCCTTTCCTTCTCCTTGTCACATCTCCCTTCAGCAGAGGTTTGAATGTAACCATCTGAAAATACACCCCTGGGGCTTCAGGTTCCTGCGTCTGCCCCTAAATGTGATCTTTTTTTCTCCTAAAAACAGCTTTTCAACAGCCCTTTTTGGACTTAAATGTGAAAAAATGTGCTTAATTCTTAGCCATAGGAATACAAGTGTGCTGGCATTCTGTAGTAGGTTTCTAACTAGAAATACAACTCTGGAACAGCTTCCCCTCAATAAGCTCAAAGAGGGCAGATAATCCTATATATAAGTGCAAGACCTGTTTAGGAAAGGTGTCACGTGATGGGATTCACTGGCAGAGCAGGAGATTACAGTGGTTGATCTGGGGACAGGATCTCTTTCAGATCTTTGCTCCTATGAAATTCAGACCATTTTAATAAATGCCTGAGTACAGACACAGGAATCCCAGTGCCAGCTTTCATTTTGGGGAGTCTTCCTCTTCAAAGACCTGTTATCTGATGACACAGGGTGGATATTTGCCGCTATATTCTTTGCAAACGTACTGTGCCTGGCACGTTCGAAATGAAGCAATATCAGCTGAGTGATTTCCCTGCTGTGTGTCTCTAATTCTCATTCTAACACTTTTCTCTTTTCATTTCTGAACTCTCCCAGATAATGACTGGCAAACATCAAGCCCAGCGCAATCCCAGTTTCTGATTGCACATCTAACTTTACGTTCTAATGGCAATGATGGCCCTAATGGTGGACAAATTAGTGTTTCAGGATTTATCTTGCAACTGGATATTCCAGCGGACAATTTAATATTTTAACAATTCAGAAAGTCTTCACATTAAGATCACAAAGTACTACTTTTACAATCTTTTCAAAGAATGGCTAAGGTGAAAAAATATCACAGTGAATCATGGCACTTGTTCAGAGAAGACAGGGAAAGAAGAAAAAGAGTCAATTGCTTCTAAAACTTCATTTCCAATTTAATTTTAAGTTACAGGCTTTTAATAATGATATAAATTAAGAAAGAAAGTACATAATATAAAAAAATTAAATATATAAATATAAAAATACAAATTAAGAAGACAATACATGAGGAAATGAAAGAAGTATAAAATGAGATACAATGTAAATAAAAAATTTAAAATTCTGCTTCAGAATTTTATGAAGGACAACATTATGATTTTCAAGACAATTTTCTTTAGCAGCACTTTTAATTGAAATTTTTCTAACTCTAAAATTCAATTTTCACTGTATTTCACAATGCTTTTAACTCATTTAGTCACTGTTTTCTCCTAGATTATATTGTATGTACCTGAATGGAAAAGAGATTTTTCTATGTAAGTTAACTCCTGAATAATGATCCATATAATGTTTTTTTCCCTGGCCCCAGAGATTTTGCACCTCCTTCTGCATAGTAGCACAAGATATAAATGGGATGGAAAATCCCTGATTTCTTACAATTATTTCCCCTTCTGTCTTCCCAACTTCCAATTCCTTCCCATGCCCTTAGCGCACAGAATGAGAGCCCAGGAGTGCCCATGGATAAAGCCACACTTCCAGGAAATGCAAGAAATTCGTTTTGATCAAGCCAGGCTTTCCATTCCCAGGCGAAGGACTCTAAGTGGTTTGCAGGTACCTTGCCCAAAACACCGGGGGCACAGATGTGCTGTTCCTGAGTTTGTAAATCTCAGCCGTGCTGAGATGTTCATCCCAGTCAGAGGGAATGGTTTGCAGAGCAGGTTCCCTGTGCTGCCTCTGGACAAGGCCCTGAACACGCACAGAAAGGGACCGCTGCAAGTGGAGGGACCTTTGCTTCAAGGCAGAGCTTGTGGACCACTCACCTGGGCTTGGCCACATAAATCTAACCTGTGTTGTGCTTCTATCCTTTGAGGGATCTGGATCTAAATAATTTCAATGAACTTTCAGATATAACATAAATAACACTCCAGCACTCACTATAATTCAGCCGTAGCCATTATGAATCAAATATATCCCTCCAGGCCATGCATTTACCCCAGAGATGGAGTTGGCCTGCAGTTGCTGGAGCTGTGTTAGTCTGAATACATCAGGCTTACATGGGGAGTGAAAATATAAGTAGTTTTGCATGTAAAAACCTAAAAAAAAAAACAAAAAAAACCAACTTTTGGTCACAAGTCCTCAGTTGATTTTTTTTCCCTTTTTTTGATGTCCTGGCTCATGATCAAATTGTGAAATGAAAGAACTATATCTTCCATCTGAATCTTAAACCATCAAAACCCACCAAAAATCATTCAGGACAAGGTAGCTAACCAAGAACACACCTAAGCTCATAGTAAATCCTAAAGCAAGCTTAAATTTTACTAATTTCTATGGAATTTAATCACAGACTTAAATAAAAATCAAGCGCATGATTAAGCGCTTTCATGAGTCATTTTCATGAGATGGATCATTAAAACTAAGTATAGATTTCAGCCTCTAATGAAGAGAAAAAATAAAATGTCTAATTTTATCTAAGTAGTTTCAATTATGTACATTGGTTTCTGTGGTACTTCAGCCAAGATGAATGTGAATTTTTTTTGAATTGGGGTTCAAATTATTTTTCAATTCAGGGACTAAAGATGAGATGGACTATCTGAGAGTGGAACTCTGAGAAACTCCTGATTCCCACCCCATTAGTTGGATGGGTTCACAGAAATGCAAATGTTGTGTTCCATGGGAAATTCTTTTAACTTCAAACTGCAGTTCTTGTAATTTTTAATGCACAAAAAAATACTTGTTCAGGCAGCTTCCTCCTTTCATTTCAATTTTACCCCTTTTCTCATCTACTAACACTTACAATCTAAAGCTGGCTGGATCACCTGTTCTGCTGAAGTCACGTAAGACAACTTTGGAACCAGTTCCTGTGTCCATGAATGTGGATATCCGTGAGGAAAGCTCAGTGTTAAAGCTGAGAGGTTTTATTCATACCCTCAGAGACAATCCTTAAATAATCTGAGAGGCCCTGAAAAATAATTGTTGGCAGTTTACATTGTATTCAGTTAAATTTACTGTTGCTACAATTATTACTGCTGCCACCACTACTACAACTAGTGCTGTTACTGCTACTGATGACTATGATTATAATGAAAATACAAAAAAATGGAGCTTTTAGATATAAACTCTAATCCAAAACTGCAGTAAGGTCAACAGGCCCTGGCACAGGGTGCCCAGAGAAGCTGCGGCTGCCCCGGATCCCTGGAAGTGTCCAAGGCCAGGTTGGGCGGGGCTTGGAGCAACCTGGGATAGTGGGAGGTGTCCCTGTCCATGGCAGGGGGTGGAACTGGATGAGCTTTAAGGTCTCTTCCAACCCAAACCATTCTGTGATTTTACGACTTAGAGAAATTAAGAATTAGTGAAAAAAGGCATACTAAGATCAACCTGAAGAGACGTTACAAGGTAGGGATAGGGCATATATATTCCTTAAATCAGTGGAATAGCTAACACCAAATAATGAGTTTAGAGATCTAAAAATCAGTTCCGTACACAGTCAAGCAAAACCCCACATCAGTACATCTCACATATTTTAAGGTTCTGAGTTGAATCAAGCATTTTTTATTAGACCTGGATAACAACCAGCATTATATTCCTGGTATGCCTTTCAAAATCCTGCACAGAAAGGGCATTAGACATGAAAAATGTCCTTGAAGTAGAACTGTCAGTTCCACTGCATAAGCTGTGCTTTTTCTGAGACCATCCAGGCTTTGGCCAGGAACAAGATTTTTTCATCGCGAAGGAGCTCACATTTAGTTAGCAACATGTCTGCGTTTCCCCATATGGTTCCTTCCAAGGTGTTGTGTCATATACAATGATGTCACATTCTAGAGGAAGAAGGAAAAAAGGCCTCAAGCTGTTTTCATCCTCTTTTAAAGCTTCACCGATTATGTGGTCGTTTTAAGCAGCCTGCTCATCTCTATCGTGCAGTTGGTTATCTGCTGTCCTTAATTTGAGCTTGCATGTATTCACACAGCTTTAAAAGAAAACGAACAGCATTTCTTACCAGAGATCCACTGATTATCTGCCCACATTTTCAGTCCAATGTGTTTCCACTGGCTTCTGAAGTGTGAGATTTTAAAGGGTGCAGTGTAAGGGTTTACATCTTTATCCAAGCTGCTATATTTACATGCCTCGTAAACCTGTGGTGCTTAAGGCTTTCAGCAGCATTGCTTTGATTTCATTTGTGGCTTTATAATTATTGTTTTATTCTCAGGCATATTATTCTTGGAACAACAGCTTTGTAATGTAAAGGGAATGTCCAGGAACATCCTTTGTTCTCTCCGTAAAACTACTTACACACAAATGTATGAGTCGCACACGTGGCTTACACAGGCCATTTCCCGAGCATGGATTTTTTTTTTAATGTATAAAAGATTTTATTTTATTCTTGATCATTATTCATGCACCTCTACAGTAACAAAAGTCTTCTTAATTTTTCACCATCAGTTAATTTCATAGAATTATGGAGTGGTTTGAGTTGAACGGGACTTTAAGACCTTAAATACCTTAAAACTCATCTTGTTCCAACCTGTCATTGGCATTTCTTATTCAATGCTTGAAAATATCCTAAAAAAGTCTTTTTGGAGAGATGAAGAGGAATCTTTTTGGTGGGAGTATTCAATTCATTTTGAGATCAAGCACACTTAAGTTTTCCTATATAAGCATAGATTGTTCCATGTCACATGTGAAATATCCCAAGTTTCTTTTTCTGAAAAAGTTATAGGTTGGTTTTACACAGGGCACTACTAGAAATAGGTGCACTGCTGTCTGACTGGTGGTTTCAGCAAAAGGGCTACTGGTCAAACCAAGCTGGTGATCTTCAGGTCCTCCTGCTGCTTTTTGTTTCAGGAAAGTAATTTTAAACCCTATGATTTATTTTGCCATGATTCGTTCTGCATAAACCACATCTTTCTGCAATTTAACAGAGCTCTGAAACAGGATGGGTTGGATTCATGGTGCAGAGGTCTGTACTGCAAAGCTACAGACAGTCTGTCTGTCTTTAGTCCCCTAGGAAATTAAGGAGAAAAGAGATGGTATCTGGGTTCAATACAGATAATCCTTAAATTCTTATCAAGTAAACTGCTCTAAATGTGACATTTCTTCTTAAAAATAGAAAATTCTTCATGCTAGCTGATTTGGAGATATTTTCACTGCAGAGGTCTGTGGTTATGGACAGATGAACACTGTTCCCATCCTTCATGGTTGAGAATCTCTTGCAGGTTTTTGTGCACATGATTACCAACACACATTTTTCATAATTCGTTTATTACAATGACAGGGTCTTGTTAAGTAAAAGAAATGAATTTTCTGTTTAGACAGATGTTAACCTCCAGGTGTGCCAGCTTTTCTACAAGGAGAGCTGCATGAATTCACCTGGAATACAAACTGCATAGACTATTTAAGTAATATTTACATCATTGGATGTTTTGGTCGAACAGGAAGATACAACATGACTATGCACAATCAATAGGAATGGAGCTCAAATTGTGGATATAGTGCATGGGATCAAAGCAAAACTCTATATTTTATGTTTGTAGTGCAAATATTGATGTCCAGCATGACACTCTTGGTAAGCCAAAAGGGTTAGATCAAGAAAAATCACAGTTTGCTCATAGGTTGTGCATTAAATCCACATGATCCAACAATCCTCAAGACATTCTTTGCTTGAGACAAACCACAACAGCCTTTCTTGACACCCAACTTGGGGCTTGAAGGGTCTGAGATAATGACAGATTTGATTCTAATGTGCAAGATCGAATTTATCACTGTTATTGCTGTTTAGTTCTTAATTGCCAGGCTGTGAGAGATATGAGATAGCAGGAGCTGCCACACAGCATGTTAGAGCCACAGCAGTACCAAACATCTCTCCAGGAGGTGTCCAAGGATGGCATAGATATAAAAGATTCATCACAAAAGTGAGCTCTCCACTTGCATCTTCTATCTTCTTAGCATCCAACCTCTCAACATTTACGACCACGTTAAACTCCACCCCTGCTCTTTGTCACCTCATTCCTAGCTAGGCCCTGCCCGCACTCCTGTCTCCAGCTCCAGGATCCCCAGCACAGGAAGGACATGGAGCTGTTGGAGGAAGTCCAGAGGAGGCCTCTGAGATGATCAGAGGAATGAAGCAGCTCTGCTATGGAGACAGGCTGGGACAATTGGGATTGTTCATCCTAGAAAAGAGAGGCTTGGGGTGACCTAATTGGAGCCTTCCAGTACCTGAAGGGACCCTACAAGAAAGATTGGGAAAGACATTTTACAAGGGCCTGGGGTCATAGGATGAGGGAGAATGGCTTCAAACTGACAGAGAGCGGGTTTAGATTGGATATTAGGGACAACTTCTTCCCTGTGAGGCTGGTGAAGCCCTGTCACAGGCTGCCCAGAGAAGCTGTGGATGCTCCATCCCTGGAATTGTCCAAGGCCAGCTTGGACAGGGCTTGGAGCAACCTGGGATAGTGGAAGGTGTCCCTGCCCATGGCACGGAGCTGGAACTGGATGAGTTTTAATGTTCATTCCAACCCAACCATTCTATGATTTTATGATCTACATCACTGCATTAATGGCATCAGTTACATGACTGGGATGACATATGGCTGGCCAAAGGTAAACGTTTCAGTAGGTCAGACATTTGTACCTTAAAATTGTGTGTTTCTCTCTGTTTTCTCTTAAGGCATCCCAATAGCTAAATTAGGTGTGTATTTTAGATATCTTAAGATCAATAAAATAAGCTTCGCCTTCATGGTCTCTTCGGATTTTTCAAAAATATGTCAGAAGTAGCCTTATTTTCCAAAAATGTCTAGAGATTTTAAAAGCATTCTCTGCTGAAAACCAATCTCAGACCACGGACTAGCAGATGAGGTCACTTAGTGTGTTGGTCTTCCAAGAAAAATCAAATATACCTCAGTAATTTCTGGCTGATGTTAATCTAATCTATTTTTAAAAATATGAAATATTGAAGACTGCAACCTTTCCGGGTTTTACTAAAAGAGTTTTCTTAACATCTAGCCACAACTGAGCGGTAGTGCTCAATCTCATCTTCATAATATGAAGCAGAAAACTGAAGAATATTTTTTACTCAAGAGCAGTAAATTTTTTGGTAGCAATTGTCAGAGGAAAAGAAAAAGCATCATAATTTCACAACAGATCTATATTAACCATACCTTCCAGGGGAAAAAAATAGTCTTCATTTTAATCTTCTAATTAATATAACCGAAAATACAAAATAAATCTTGAAACTCATAATCAAAGGGGTTGTGAAGACTTATATGGGAGATCTAATTTCTTTTGTGGATTAATGGAGTCATTTTCAAAATCCCTCAACATTTATTGACTGTTTCTATGTTCCATTTATATTCAGTTGATACTCATGAATCAGCAGTACTGCAAAGGTGAATCATGGAATCACAGAATGGTTTGGGTTGGAAGTGACCTTAAAGATCATCCAGCCCCCTGCTGTGGCCAGGGACACCTTTCACTCTCCCAGGTTGCTCCAAGCTCTGTCCAGTCTGGCCTTGAACACTTCCAGGGATGGGGCAAATGCTACCTTGTGCATGTGTCACTCTGTCTTACCTTGGAATTAGCGTGGAGTACACAAAACAATCAGCTCCTTCTTTCACCTGTCTGAAAGTGTAGACACCCAGATCCTCTGAGCTGCAAGTCCTCCTCTCCCCACCCAGCCGATGTCCCGAGGCAGCCACCGTGCCCGTGTTAGACACACCTCCCACTGCAAATGCATAATTTTCTCATCTGGGTCATATGAATAATAATAGAGACAGGTCCTTTTTCCGATCTTTTGTTGCTTTCAATCTGACGTTATTTCAGCATCAAATGGCTGAATTCACTGCAATCCACCGAGCTTCATAACTCGTTGCAAACCAAACCATATCCCAGGGCTTTGCTGCAGGAGGTTTCAGAGCTGCCATTTGTCTTGGAGATTCTTGGTCTCCCTTGGTTCAGACTCAAGGTGCACTTCCTATAAATCTCATGAATAGAAGGAAATTCCCTTCTCATTGCAATCACATGAAATAAATTACCTCCTCTTTTTTGTAAAATATTCTTCCACAAATGGCATATTTGACTATATTTTTATTTCCAGGAGATGAAAGGGGTATTATCCACCTTTTTCACTTGTCCTGAGATATTCATGACAAAGGAAGAAAACCTGTTAAAACAGAAAAGAACAGGCTCTAAAGAACAAGAAAATTGTCAACACTTTGGCCTTCACAAGCTCAGAGAAAGAGCTGATGCCTCACGCTTTCATGGAAATGAAGATGTTAATGAGGAAACAGGGTAGGGAGTGAGAAAGGGAAACAAAGAATGTGGTTTCTGGGCCTTTATTTTGTAAATATTTGGACTCACGCAAATTTGTTAATTGAGGCAATTGATTTTTGCCTGAAAATGGTCGCAGTGTCTAATTCATTAAAGCCTAAAATAACATCCTTTGGGCTAAACGGGGTCATTTCATTTGTAACCTTTTAGTGATGTATTAACAATTTGGAAGCGTTTCGGTGCATATCTTAAAAAGTGCCACATTAACAGGAATGGGCCTGGAGAAAGAAAAAAAAAGAAAGAAGTTACAAACACACACACAGAGGAGAGAACACACACACACACACACACACACAGAGAACACATGGCCTCCAGCCCCTGTCCTTCCTCTTCTGCAGCATTTTAAGGTCTGTGTTTAATATTGCCAAGCCTACTTGAGTGATAAATGCAACTGTATAAAAATTACTTATTACAAGCTGTCATGTTGCCTCACTCACATCACAGGGCTAGAGGCACTGTACATAAAGCTCGAATCTCCACCTTGACAGCATCGGCAGCGCTTTAAAATAAAATGCTTTCAGTCATGAATACAAAACATAATTTACCTTTTCATAATACTTCAGTTTGGAAACACTTTGGAAAGCTCATGTTACCGTCAAACCTTTACCTGAGCTGTGCCAGCACCCAGTTAATTCTGAGTTGTCAATTTACTTCAGCACTGCTTTCCATCACTTAGCCTTTGAAGAAACATTAAGCTGTTCAAATTGCCATCCCCCTAATTTTTTTTTTTAAAGTTATATTTATCCTCAGTTCTTCAGCGGTGAGTAGCTGACACAATAGGATTATTCCAAGCATTAAATTACAATTTGGGAGAGTGCCTGCTTGCTATGTTTCTTTTTTCAGAACCCCCCCCTCACTTGCTGCGTGTTCACAGAGTCAAAAAATATTCCTGACTCTCATCCCCTGCTTTTCCCCCATCTTTTCCATAGAGTCCGGTTACACAATTCCCCTTGAATCGCTCCTCCCTTCCAACGTCTGGCCGAGAGCAGAGGTTTAATTCCTTGCTGTGGTAGCCCAGCCACCCCTTTTCTCCTGCATTAATACTGTACTGATGCTTAAACATAAAAGCTCACTGTAAGCTGTGAATGTCAGCGAGATGGAAATTGGAAGTGAAGGTTCCAGGGAGACTGGCCGGGTAAGAAGTGATGCGTTGTGACTGTTTTTATAGTTGGTCATGATGCATACAGTATGTGAAGTTCCCATCTGTACTGGTGTCTGCCCACCAGCCACCCTGCCACATTCGCAAAAGTGGCTCCAGCACCGAGCGCAATCGGAACAGAACTGCAGATGCCTCCCTTTAGCCCAAATTTCTTTTGACAATGTTCACATCCAGTTAGGGCCCAAAGTGCTTGTACTTGTCAGGAGGGATAAGGAGTGAGGAAAGTAGTCCCTTTTCAAAAGCGAAACAGAATAGCCAAAGGAAATATTTTCTCTTCTTCCCCCCTCCTTTCCCCTCTTCAGCTGCCCCCGCCTTTGCAACTCCCTGTCCTCCCTCTCCCTCCTCCAGAGATGCAATGTCCGAAAAAAGAAAAGAAAGAAAAAGGGAAAAAAAAATCAGATTGGCATCTCTGATATAGCTCTACAGCAATTGTCTTTTTTTTTTTTGCCCAGCCATTGGTGGAGGAAGGAAATGCAACTGGGAGAGAGGCAGGGAGGGAAGATTTTGGATTTGACAGGACTGACTACAACAGCCCACAGGAGACATATCGTGCCCATGAGCTCTGGGATTCAGCTGCAGGGGGATTTGCTGTCCCCAGTGGGTTGCTTAGCTAGGTGACAGGAATGGGTGCATTTCCTATGCTATTTGAAGATATTTTGATTCCACCCATACAGATATCACTTGCTAGAAACAAAATCTATCTCCCTTCATATTCTTATCCTTTTTTTTTCTTTTAATTTTTCTTGATTTTAATTTACTAACGGATTATTTAACAAATAAAGGCAATGATACTTTAATTTATAACACAGAGTCAGAACTCAAAGATTTTCTGGTTCTGATAGCTGAATGACAGGTCCATGATCTTCAGCTCACCCTGGCCACAGGTCTGTGCCTCACTTTCCACAACTGTAGAACAGTGGAATAATGCACAACAGCATCTGTAAAGGGCTCTGAAGATGGGCTCCTCATCCTTTACTAGGGGCTTTTCTGGTGACTGATGCATTTGAGATCAGAGCAAGCTTCAGTAGATAAAGCCTTCTTAGTACAAGGAATCACAGAAGAACGAAATGATTTGGGTTGGAATGGACCTTCAAAATCATCTTGTCCCAACCCCTTCCATGAGCAAGGACACCTTCCACTACCCCAGGTTGCTCCAAGCCCCGTCCAGCCTGGCCTTGGACACTTCCAGGGATGGGGAAGGCACAACTAGGCAACCTGTGCCAGTGTCTCACCATTTTCTAAGTAAAGTTATTTCTAATATCTAATGTAAGCCTGTTCTTTTCCAGTTTGAAGCCACCCCTCTTGTTCTGTCCTCCAGGCCCTTCTCCAAAGTCTCCCTCCAGCTCTCTTGGAGCCCCTTTAGGTACTGGAAGGTTGTAAGACATTAATAAGTGTTTCTAATCAAGCAAATATTGACAGCTGTGACATTTCCTCTATACTCAACCTGCAAAGGTCCCTCACCCCAACCCAGTGCTCGCACCTAGACGTACCCAATGTAAAAGGAGCTTCACACACTCAATCCAGAAGACTTGTGGAGATCCTCTCCAACTTATTCCTACTTCAGTGGAGGAAAGATGTTAAGAGGAAATTTCTTGTTCATATTAGAGGGAAGATGATTTGAAAAAGGCTCTTAATTTAGCACCTAAGTAAATGACCTCACTATTTAAAAAAAAAAAATCTTCTTTTTATTTGTAATGTATCTGGCATGCTGTCCAGCTACCTCCTCTTATCTTTTAAAATCAATAAGAATTCAATAGTAATAAATATTAGATTTTGAACATATATTATATATACTGTCTATAGAATAGAAAATCAACAGAAATTAACCATTAGTAAGTAGACCCCTATAAAAATTATCCTTATATATTTAAACACAGTAGTAAATTTGGATTTTTTTCATGGTTTGGTTTTGAGCAGAGCAAGAAATTTGGGGGAACTTAGGCATCCAAGTACCTTAAATATTTTCCCACTACATAAATAATGCTTTCGGTTCCGGTAGGTGTATTCAGCAAACTGGCTGAATTGAGATTAAAAGAGCAACAAAGCCCAGACCGCTCTGGTTTCTATATTGGATTACAACATCAGAAAACACCAAAATTTTACAGGAACCTTGGGCTGAATGCCGTTTGGTTGGCTGAAGTCATGATGATTTCCATATTATTATGCCCCTTGTCCAGGGTAGCTGCACTGTAGCCTCCGGAATCTCTGGCATGTGGGACAGCAGAGAATACATTTATGGGCACTGCACGCTCTGAAAAATCTTTCGAGCAAAGTAGGCTCAGCTCAACTTTCATTCACTGCCAGTTCCTGAGGACTCGGTTTTGTTTTCCTGGTTCTTTGGGAAGAATTGCAGTTGCACAAGGCAGCTGAGGGATTACATCCACGCTGTTGGTGTAGTGTAGCAACCTGAATGTAAAACTGGAAAACAGCCAGAGGGAATGCAAAAGGGGAGGAGTTCCCCCCAACCACCCCAAGCAACACAAAGCAATCCCAAACAACTCAAATCCCCAAGCAACCCAGAACAATCTTAAGATCTGGAAGATCGTTATAAAAAAACCCTGGCTTCTCAGGTAGTCCTGAAGCCCTGGAGTTTGCTCCTGGAAGAGCTGAATGTACTTTTCCTACATGTTCTCTCCACCTCATGTTGGATCCCACCCATGTAGCTGTTTCATGGTCCTAGAGCAGAGACAGAAATGTTCAGGCAAGACAGAAAACAGAAATCCAGGAATCCATATTTAATCTCAACGTCTGCAGGGATGCTCAGCACATGCTTTTATTCTACTTTACAGAGCAAACATCTGATGGGAGGAGTATGGCTAATTTATCCCCATGGGATTAAAAGGAAAATGAGATGGCACAATGGACAGTGTGTGAACTATTATCACACAAACAAATGGAAAATAAAAGGAGGAGAAAAAAAAGAGTTTAATGGGGTTAGAATAACTGAGATTTTACCTTTGGTCTTAATGATAAACTAATAAGAGTTGAGTTATCTGATTGCAAAATTTAATGAACCCAAATGCCATTGAAATTTTTTTTTGAGATAGTACAAAACCAGCCCAGGTAAATCCATATCACCCTCACAAAACTATCACCATATGTGTTTCTTTCATTAGGAGAAAATGCTGGAACTCCATTATGTGGAGGAGCTGGTGCAGTCAGCTCAGTCACTGGCATTTGGAAGAGCTTTAATTAGCAGTTTTCTCTCTTCTTCTGCAGTTCACTGAAGGAAGGGATTGATGGTGAGTGGAACCGGACATGATCACATGGAAGTTCTCTGAGGTCCTATCTGCAGCCTTAGTTTGCAAAAACATAAATACTCAAGACCAGTCCACTGCTCCTCACACATAAATAAAGTTTCGAAAAGGGAGATGATCTCGTGTTGATATATTGAATTACAACTGCAATGTCTTCTTCCTAGACTCCCTCTGCAATCTCAGGGAAATAATTTCAGTCCAGCTGTCTTCAATTTTGATATGTGTCCTAAAATTATTTACTGAGCTTCCTTCTATGGACAGTGGAGAAGGCAGGAACTGTGGGGTGGTTCCTCACTCTGTGCTTGCAGGTGAAATAGGGCCAGGATATTTTCCCTGGCTCTGATGCCATTTGCCATGATCCAGCTATCCGTAACTAAATCTTTTTACAGTCTAAAAGGGAGAGACTGCACCCAAACTGCCTCTTAGAATGTTATAAGCCAGCTTTCAGATAACAGCAGGGATTTCTTTGGGACAGTGTTGGATGCCTTGGGCTAAATGTAAGTCACTGGCCATTCTAATAGAAAAAAAAATAAAATAATAAGCTCCTGTTATAAATGAATGGACATCAAAACAAGTGATTGCAAAGGTTTTCAGACCCTTGAGCAGAAATGAGCAGTGAAATTTCACATTAGAACTATGCAAAACCTCTTGTTACAGCACACAGCCAAGTAGTGCTGTGTTTCTTTAAATTTTACTGGGAATTTTTAGGAGGAAATTAGAAGCTGATAACTACCAGGGAATTTTAGGAGGAAGAAAAATGAAAGCTATGTTTGCACACGTTTGTGCAGTTGGAAATAGCTGAGTTTCACATGCCTCTGGCTCTTATGTTAGATTCCAGCTACTGCAGTTTACTACTTTGCTACTTTGTCTTTTGTCTTAAGTGAAGATGTAGGAACTTTTCCACTGACTGCACAAAAGGAAAATACAAACCCTTCTTGTGACATCATCCCATTCTTTAGTGTTTTTTAATTTCTTCCAGTGACATCTCCATTGCTTTGGTGTGCCTGTTTAGGGGGGAAGAGTCCTCTGCTTTCTTGGTAGGCAGAGCTGGGATTGTGTGTGACACACGAGCAGAAGAGGGCAGAAAAAAAATGAAACGTGTGAAATTGCCTCCAAGTCCTAACCTAGAGGGACTGTCCAGAGACTGGAAAAGTCCACACGCAAAATATCCATCCATCTTCCCTGTGCACTCTATGAGCACTGTCACCAGGAGTGCCAGTCTGCACCAGCTGAGTGATGTGCCTTTTATCTGCTCGGAAATGAGTCTAAGAAGTCATTTTGTGCAGCCTAGGACAGCAAACATACATCTAGTGAAAACAGTGTTCAGCTTCTTACCCATCCCTGGAAGTATCCTCAAGGCCAGGTCAGACAGGACTTGGAGAAACTTGGTCTCTGGAAAGTGTCCCTGCCCATGGCAGGACGTTGGAATGAGGTGAGCTTTAAGGTCCCTTCCAACCCAAACCATTCTATGATTCTGTATTCTGAGTCAGATTTAAGCCAGAAACCTAAAGTAAAGCATTTGCTATTTCATGATAAATTCCCTCGAAGTCAAACAAGATCATTACAACTCTTTGGTACTTTCTCTGCTTTTAGAATTATATATTATTGTTATTCTGTAGGAATTTAGGTGTGTTTGGGACCTCTGACATGAATCTCTCGATCAGACTCATTACACTGTGTTGTTGTTCAGATCAAGGCTACCAGTAGGAGCTTTTCCATTGACTGTGCAAAAGGAAGTGCTGAACCTCCTTATGACACAATCCTTTCTACCTCTTTCTTAACTTTTTTGACAGAAAAAAAACTCCTAGTGAGTGATATCTCTTGCTTAGCCCTGTCTTTGAATCAGGTTACTTCTTTGGCTGTGCTGGCTGGCAGTGAGTATCAGTCATTTCAGATGAAGCCCTGTCTGCTTCTTCTGCGTCAATGAAGGCTTAGAGTATAAAACTGAAGACTTTGAACTCAGTCTGACTATTCCCTTTCCTTTTTCCATTCCCTTAAAAGTGAATGAGAACAGGTGTTGTGTGCACAAGTATCTTTATAGTATTTCTGCACACCACACAGCACTGCTGCTCGTTGGAGATGAAGAAGGATAGCCCAGTCTATAGGTAGCTGTTGTTAACTGGGCTAAAGGGCTGGAAAATTAATCTCATTGTAGTATGGTAAATAGTGATTTTGTCCGTTCTCGGTACTTTACATCTGATTTTGAAAACATCAAAATAATGAAGGAGAAAATGGTGGTGAGGCCCTGGCATAGATTACCAGAGAAGCTGCGGCTTTGCCATCCCTGGAAGTGTCCAAGGCCAGGTTTGACAGGGCTTGGAGCAACCTGTCATAGAGGAAAGTGTCCCTGCCCCTGGTAGCGGTGTCAGAGTGAAGAACTTTTAGGTGTCTTCCAACCCAAACCGTTCTGTGATTCTAAGATAATTTACAACAGGTTTTGTTCGTTTTGTTTTCAAAACATTTCACGGATGCTGAAACTATAAAATAAATTATTTAAAACACGTGGTTGTGAAGATACTCTTGCCTTGACACTAGATGAGGTGTATTTCTGCATTTTAGAACAGCAAACCAAGGAAAGACTTTACACAAACTTCTGTTAATTTCCTATTTCCAGAGTTGAATTTAGGGAATCTGAAAGAATTATTCTACCTTTGCGAGACCTTTGTCTGAGCTGTCCAAACTGGTAAAATCTCAAGATATTCCTTGCTGTATTTGTTCGTATGACAGCATGATTGAAGGCAGGGATGACACACAGAAAGGGAGTTGGTTTTGTTTTTAACACACTTTTAATGCATTTTAATTTCTTAAAGCTCATGGAGCTCATATAAATTTCTTAGTTGGAAATGCAGGTTTATTTACTGAACCCCAGCTGGTCACCTCTGACCAGAAATGGGGGTGAATATCTCTGGGACAGCACAGCAACTGGGTGCATACAGAGAGCACAATATGCTCCTCCAGCCTCCAGTGAGGTCTGGATTTGGGCTGAACCAAGTTCGAAACTTTATTTTTAATAGCTCTCCATGAATTTCTCTCCCAGGAACTTTTTTAGTCAATGCCTGTAGGCTTTTAGGATCCAAAGCTCTCTGCAGCAAAACTAAAGTATTCACTACTCAATTATATTCTGTGTGAAGAATCACCTCTGGTAGTAAAGCCGTGCTGGTAAATTATGCGGTGGGTGGTTGGGAGTGCTTCTTTGTATACACAGAGAAATACAACTCTCCACTCACTCTCTCTTGATTTTTAGAGGATTATCACTTCCTCCACATGGATGGATCAATGACAGCCATGTCCTTTCCTCTCTCCCTCCTGGTTTCAGTGCACAGTAAAAAATGAGGTGGGTAGATTGATCCAGACTGTGGACGCCTACCTGGATAATCTTGCTTGAATTTCTAATTTATCCATGTTTCTCTCAAGAAACATGGATTCACATTTAGGTCTCCTCCTTCATAAAAAAGAGAAAGATGTTTGTCAGGTGTCTGTCTCCAAAGCTGTTTCATGCAAAGAAGATCTTTCTTTTGGCTATAAATGGCTTTGAATGGGCTGCACCCCCCCAGATCCTAAAAGGGATTTGGGGCTGACATTCTCAGCATCTGCACATCTTTAAATCAATCTCTCCAGAACTCATCTTGCAGATTGAGGTGCCTACATTTCCTGTGCAGCAACGGTTAATTCTGCTTGACTTCAGAAAACTTGGGAAAAGTTAAGGGCCTTAGGTAGGTACCCACTTAGTGGTTAAACATCTGAGCCAGCTGGGGGAAGTGGCTGGCACGAAACACCCTCTGTGCCTTGGTTTTGGGGAATTCAGAGAAAGATTTCTCCAAGGCAAGAAACTTTTTTTAGGCATAGATCTCTAAGTCAAACTTTTGGGTTAGGGCAGTGAGAGCAGTGTTTTCACATCTGCCAGGAGAGGTGCTGCCAACACTCATCTTTTACATAATGGTCCCGTGGTTAAAACATTGTCCTGGGAATCTGAGAATTGGAGTAGCAGGGCAGTTTTAGCCTGAGAAAAGTTTAAATCTGCTCTTCCCATACCCCTGCAGCAGGCTTTAACCAGATATATCTAAACCATGCAGGGTGGAGAGAAGGAATCTCTCCCCTTTCTGTCTAACTCAGGCCATGGTAACCACAGGCAGAGCCACAGGTAAAGCAGACCTGAAGAGACACATATCGTGGTTTATTGGGTGGGAGTCTTTGCCAGGAAGGGGGAATGATGGATTCTGGGCTCTTTTTCCTCAGTGCTTGATATTGTTAGCATTCAGCAAAAGTTTGCTAAATGGCTAAGATTATCCAAGATGTTCTTTAGTGCTGGAACTTTCCTGAAGGAATTGGTGTGCCAGGAGTAAAGTGTTCTGGCTGCTTAGAACAAGGGGACAATCTGGGAGCTGATATTTAGCCACCTAATCGTAACATGCAGCAAAGTGGTTCAAAAATGGTGGTTCAGATCTACAGTAAATCTACCTTCAGGATTGCTGGTATTTCTCTGAAAGGATGAAGAAGTCTCATGTACACCTTAGAGCACCAAAATGAACCTGAAATGGCACAAAGAGGTGGTCAGTCAAAGTTTCACTCAGGTGTGAATCTCACTGTTTGCAGGGAAGCTAAAAGTGAATAGAAAAAATCCAATATCTTTATACACTCAGTGCACACACAAATGCACACAAATATTAGATATGAATCGCTTATATCTAATTTTTCAAAGCAGAACAGACTTTGCACACCATTTTGAATAATTGAGGTAAAATAAAATGTTGATTAATGATTAGCTTAGTGAGCAGCATCTGTCCTTAAAGCATGGAATCCTTGGAAGAAGAATAGGCACTCAGGGAATTAAGGCTTCCAGGAGGCAATATGTGTGTGACAAAGGAAGAAGGTCTATCTGCACAGGTGGCAAAGTCTTGCATGTCTTAGCTTTGCAGTGCTCCACTTCAGTGGCTTTTCTAATGCTCTTTTAATGTTTGTGTTCAAGCCTGGATGGGCACTTATGCATGTGCATGTGGGATAGAACAGGGTAGGCATAAATCAGTTTCTTTTTCTTGCAGGCCATAAAAAACTCTGTAAACACACAGGACTGTGCAAAGGCTCACAATTTGTGTTCCAGAAGTATCATGGGACATATTGCCAACAACAATTTTCTGCAGATATTCAGAGGGATTGCTCTAAATTGCATCTCTGGGAAATGCCATGTGCTCATTGCCGCAGTTATTAATATTTTTTTGTGGCTTGTATATAAGAAAAGATTTGTTGTATGTGGACATAAAGTCATTACCTTTCCCAAGTCTCCATTTCTCGAAGCACACTGGATGGTAAAACCATATATTTTCCTTCTTTCCAATGTAGTTCCCTTTGAAATACAACCAAAAAGAATCACTGACTATGAACTTCTGCTTTTCATTTGGTAAATAATCAAAATTGAATAAGAGTAGGAAAAGTAGAATGAAGTTGGAAAATTTTGGCATATATCTAACGAAATCAGAAGCCCTAAAAGTTTGAACATGGAAGCAACATATTTCATGCCAAAGGAATGATGTGGTCATTCAAAAAGTCTTATTAAAATTAAGGATGGGCTTTCTAATCAACTCTTTGACCCATCATCAATGAATACCTACAAAATTAACAGGACTTTAGTAACGCTTGAAACTAACTTGTGCTTTCATATCACCTGGCACCATATTCACAACTCTGTGTCTCCAGGGTCTGCCATAACTGAACACAACAAACACAGGAATGAAACGGAATGGAAAATAGATTTCAAAGTGCAGTAGACCACATTTACAAATTCATCTGCTGCTGCTTTTCTGGGCATGATATTTTAAATGTAGTCGTCAAATTTTAAGGGAAATTTGGTTGAAATCTATTGGGAAAAAAATATACTTACATTTAGTTTGTTTAACCTGCAACTAGATAATTTAAGATTGATTTTTTTTTAACTGGTACATTGTCATTATTATTAATTATTATGGAAATTTTTAACAATTCCAACTGCAACAAACAGATTTTTTTAAACCATTTTAGTTTTACAAGTGATAAATTTGCCATTAGCTGGTGGCATCATTATTATTATTATTACTATTATTATTATGGAAATTGTTAACAATTCCAATTGCAACAAACAGAATTTTTTTAACCATTTTAGTTTTACAATGAAGTGATAAATTTGGCATTAGCTGGTGGCGTCAGTATTATTATTACTGTTCTTTTTGTTATTATTATTATTGTTGTTATTATTATTATTGTGATGGCATATGTTTTTTAATTCCTTTCTTTTTTTTAATGGTATCAAAGAACTGTGTCTTCAGTTATTCCTATGAAAAAAATACTTAAATCAACTGAAACGTCACAGAATAACAGGCTGGAAGTCAGCTCTGGAGATTATCTGGTCCAAGCCCCTTCTCAAGTAGAGCCACTCAGAGCAAGTTGCCAATGACCATGTGAAAATGGTTTTTTAATATCTCTTAGGAGAGATGCTCTACAAGTTCCCTGGGAAAGCTGACTTTGCTTTAAGAAATTTTTCCACTGTAAACATGCTGTTTAACATGATCAGCTAAAAAGTAACTAAAATAGCTGTAGCAGAAAAACTTGTGCATAGTGTTAAAATAAAATAGAATAAAAAATCCTTTAACTAACACAGCTACTCCTTGTGGAGATGGAATTAATCAATCTATATGAGATAAAGAATTTTTTTTTAGTATAGAATGTGTATCCTCTAATAAAGTTTGTCAGTATAGTCATACTATTTTAATTATGCTAAAGGCAGATGCAGCCACAATTCAAATCAAAAAATCACAGAATCAGAGAATGGTTTGAGTTGGAAGGGACCTTAAAACTTATCTCTTTCCACCCCCTTGCCATGGGCAGGGACACCTTCCACTATCCCAGGTGGGGGTACAGAACCTCTTTGGTGGCACAAAAGCTCACGGCATCAAGGCAAGGCAGAGGATGGATTTCCTCTGGTTGTGTCACAGGCTCAGGGGGATTTAGCAGCAGCAGAGAAACAGAGCTGCTCTACTCTTAGTGCTGGCAGGACAGGTGACACAGCCACTGAAATGCTGTCATTTCTGTCACCAGCTGGCTCCACAGGCACAGACAGAGAAGATGCAAGGAATTAAAGGGCAGGGGAAGGGATATTCCTTTCTGCAAGAGCCCTGCAGCCCTCCCCTGCCCCACACAAGGCTGAGAACACGCTGTGAAGGGTCGACCCTGCCCCATGGGTTTGTCTGTGTGGAGGCAAACTCACACCGTGTGTGGGAGGGAACCTGGGCAGAGTGTGGGGTTGGAGCTTGTCTGGCACAGCCAGGTGGAAAGGGAACCTCCCTCCTCCTGGGGCTTAGTTCCAGTTCATATTCCACCTGGCTTTGGCTATTTCACAAGCCATCCCATTATTTTTCCCCTTGTGAGTATGAAGCAATAAGAGAATCATAGAATCAATCAATCAAAGAATTATAGAATGGTTTAGGTTGGAAGAGACCTGAAAGACCATCTTATTCCACCCCCTGCCGTGGGCAGGGACACCTTCCACTATCCCAGGTTGCCCCAAGCCCTGTCCAGCCTGGGCTTGGACACTTCCAGGGATGGGGCAGCCACAGCTTCTCTGGGGAATCTGTGCAGGCAAAAATTCTTCTGAACCAGCTGTAATTCCTGTGCCACTTGTGTGGTTAGAGACAAGTTCACTCAGTATAACTCCAGAAAAGTCTCCTTTCCCCTTTTTTTTCTCATCTAAGTTTCAAATTCATGTGTGACCTATTTTTATACCAGCGGTTTCATAAAAGTGATTTTTTGCTCTCCAGCATAGATTCGAACTATAGGACAAACCTAACAACTGGCAAAACAGATCTGGAATACCCTGCATAGGAGACTCAACTCCTTACCAACTCAATCCTGGTCAATCTGATTCCTGGGAAAAGAAGTCTCAGATGAACATTGTTTTAGCAGTTGAAATACTAGAAAAGGCTATCACTGCATGCTGCCTTGAAAACAAACTGACTGTAATAAACGAATATATTTTCCTGGAAATTAAACCACCATTCACTGTTCTGAAATTAGGAAAACCAGAATTTCCTAGTTCCAGGCAATGGAAAAAACCAGCAGGCATTGCTTTTATTGGTAAGCCTGTTCTGCAAGTCGTTTGCACTCGCCATCCATTAAAGTCTAAATGAAACTGCAAACCATGTGTCTCTGGGGTGACTCTGAGCCCTGTAGAACATCTCTTCAGTGATGGGAACCCGTAGTCATTCTGGCAATCTTTGAGACAGATGCTCTGTCTGGGTGCAAGGTATAAGTTTTCTCCACTCATAGAATCATAGAGTCCCAGAATGGACTGGATTGGAAAGGACCTTAAAGCTCATCTCATTCCATCCTCCTGCCATGGGCAGGGACACTTTCCACCAGACCAGGTTGCTCCGAGCCCCATCCAACCTGGCCTTGAGAACTTCCAGGGATGGGACAGCCACAGCTGTAGGATGCACAGAGTAGAAGTTGCATATTTTACTGTCAGAGATATTTAAAAAACTTGAAGGGAGAAGACAGTCCTGAAAATTCCTCCTTAAGCAGTTTGCTTGTGTCCTGAAGCACATGCTACTCTGCTTTCTGTTCCCACATGACACCTGCATTCGGTAAACCAGAAAGTTCTCAACACAAATTTTTCCATCATTCTCTGTCACAATTGTCAGTCTTCAAATAATTGTTTAAACTCCTTTGGAAGAGTCTTAATGAGAAACAAGCTCGGTAGCCATGGGTTTCTGTGTTTATTGGAACAAATTTCAGTTATGTTTAATAGAGTGAAAAGGCTACAAAGAACTGCCCATTGTGGGCCCTCACATCATAACAATTCTTTTTCCAGGACTGTCTGGGCTGTGAATATTTTCATACAAGCATGAACAGATGCCACGATGAGAATTTGACTTTAAAGAAACCAGGACCCTAAGTTATTTTTTTAACAACTGTATAAAGGAGATCAGCTGGTTTTAAACTAGCTACTGTTTGGAATTTTATTTGGTGTTGTTGTTTTTCCTTCTTGCTTTTATTTAAATGAGATTTAGGCAATCAAGTCAGTGTTTTTCACAGACTAAACATCTGAGAGATTTCTTCTTTGAAGCCCTGGCACCAGTTGGTGGTGGAAACTTGGATCTTACTCCCCTGTCCCCCGTGCCACAAACCTGCAGATGCCAAATCTGGCATTTGCATCCATGACAAGTGTGCGGCCTTGCCAGCTTGTTTCACTGAAATTGGCTCCTGCTGGGAGGATCTGCTCACAGACTTGTCGTGCTGGCACCTGACCATTTTTGGGTACTATCTTTAACACAGCACATCTGTTGTAGGCACACAAACTCTTTAGCTGGCTCAAAGCACCACGTGACGGCCTGTCCTATTTTATGGAAGTTATCCAGCCTTGACACACTCTTGGGTACACAGCTCAGCAATTCCACAGTCTTGGTTACACTTGACAAGCCAGGCTGACATTAGCAATCTTGTCTCACACCCCCCTCCTTCCACGAGGAGTAATCACAGTTGCCTTCCTCATCCGTATGGCTAAAACACAAGGCTAAGTCATATGGTTGTCGAGTTGGAGACATATTGGGTCTGTTTGACAACTCCTTTTTTCAAGGCTCTCTAAATAGTGCAGAAAATCGTGCTGCAATTAATTTTGAAAATGCTAAGTGTTTATTAACTGTGAAAGGTCTGAAAGGAAAGCAAAAATAAATGGTTGTCAGGATTCCTGCTATAATTTCCTCAAAAATAGAAGAAACAGTGGCTGTAAAATATCTGGGAGAACCTCTTGGTTCAACTTTGGTTGCATCTGATTTGTACTATGAGAATTTGGGTATATTGACCAGTTTATATCCATTATTCTTTGGCAATGGGTCTTGATGGCAAGGATTATTGATTTTGAAAGTACTTCTGCTTCTTTGACAAGACTCAAAGTACTCAACTCTAGAGGAGAGAGCAATAATATTCATGGATTTCAATCAGACCAAAGGCAAGAGGGAAGATGAAGGAACCTGCGTTCATTAATGCTGCAGAAACTTCTAACCCCGTGGCACAAGAACAACCAGAGAGCTGTTTAAACCATGCTCTATAGCTGTGCTCCATTGAGATCCTGCCCTATAAATACATATGTTGAGTATTTCAGTACTTATTAATTATGTGAAGCCTGAGAGGGGAGAAATAAAACCACAACATAATAATAGAATCATAGAATAGTTTGAGTTGGAAGGGATCTGAAAGATCATCTT
Organism: Callaeas wilsoni; assembly: GCA_013398955.1. Taxonomy (NCBI): domain Eukaryota; kingdom Metazoa; phylum Chordata; class Aves; order Passeriformes; family Callaeidae; genus Callaeas; species Callaeas wilsoni. Next base: position 67,474 of record VWPU01013154.1, on the reverse strand, counting down.
ATTCCATCCCCCTGTCATGGGCAGGAACACTTTCCATTGTCTCAGAGACCCGTCCAATCTGGCCTTGAACGCTTCCAGGGATGGGGCAGCCACAGCTTCTCTGAGCAACCTGTGCCAGTGCCTCCCACCCTCACAGCCAAGAATGTTTTTCTAATATCCAATCTAAACCTACTCTCTCTCAGAGTCCTGTCACTCCAGGCCCTTGTAAAAGTTCTCTCTCCACCTCTCCTGCAGATATTGGAAGGCCCAATTAGGTCACTCCGAAGCCTTCTCTCCTCCAGACTGAACAATCCCAATTCTCGCCGCCTTTCCTCATAGCAGAGGTTTTCTATCCCTCTAATCAGCTTTGTGGCCTCCTCTGGACTCTCTCCAGTAGGTCCACGTCCTTCCTGTGCTGGGGAGGACATTATATTATAATAATATAATAACATATATTATTGTATGTTTTCTATATATATTAATATAAACTCATGTGTTTATACACATACACACATGCTGATATCTGTGCTGACCTTTCATTTCCTCTGAATAGACATAATTATATGTCAGATCACATATACTTATGGGTATAAATATGAGGGTGTTTAGATGGTGATAAAACAGTATAAATAAAAGTTGTTATTACCATTCTTGTACCTATCACCACTTCTTTCTACCTAGCCCTGTTAATCTTTCCTCTTCTCTGTCTTCATGGATTTACTCCAGCTCTCTGAATTCCTGTACTACCTTTTACTATTTATTACTTATTAAAAAATAATCTACTCATATAAAAATCTCTTCTCCCTTTTGTATGTGGATTTCCTCCTCTGTGGAAGTCCTTGGAAAGCAAAATTGAGTCCTGAAACAGTCCTAAACATGCCAAAATCTTTACAATCAATTATCCATCAGCCCTGCAGGGGAAGAAAGGGGAGAGTCACAGGGTTGAGGTTTTTTTTTTTCAGAGATCCTTTGCACTTGCTTCTAATCTATGAAGAATCCAGTCTATTAAATTTAAAAGTTTGGCTATTTTTATTTTGCAGAAAGCTGTCCTTGGCCCAGTTTTTCTTCTTCTGTCCTCTCCACACAGTATGTAAAAGCAGTCATGGCATGTGTTTCCAGTGCAAGGATGTTGGAGGAAATGGGTTATAAAAATTAATCCTGATTAACTTGTGTCTTTCTATTTCTTTGTTTACTTTTCCTTAAATATTCCCATGGCATGTTTATAACATCTTGATATTAGAAGGAGTGTGATAAGAAGTGAAGTAGTGGATTATGTTTTCTGAGAAACAGGAGAATAGGTAGAATATCCATCACTGGTGGATTTTGAATGCAGGTTAGATAAGTAGCTTTCAAAAGTGTTTGGATATTGCTGATCTTGCATCTTGGTCTCCTATTAAGGAGTACAGTAGAGGATTTCATGCAGTCCTGTTCAGCTCATCTTCCTAATGATTCCACTCCGACAGATAAAATGGCTGGGGAGATACAACATTGAATTTGTTTTCCACTGTAATTTCTTGCTTTATCAGAGGTTTGCCTCTCCTGGTTTATTTAATGCAGTCTGAAAAATACCTTGAAGAAAAACATTGTGATCATGTGGTCTCTCACCATATGTAGCAAAAATAGGTCTTGTATAAAATGTGTCTTAATAAACTCTATTCAACAGCCATTATTTATGTTTCATTCCTGTCTTAAAAGGAAACCAGATCACCTGCATTACATGCAAGGGCAAACAAATAATCTGAAAGTATGATTCCAATCAAGTCTGGAATATATAATTTTATATATAATTTTAAGGAAAGCATACTAAAATGAGAAGTCGTTCAGATTTAGCTTGGTGAGCTCTGAAGTGACATCTTCCTTTTCAAGATGTTATTGAGCTGGTTGTTTTCCCGCCATGGTTTGAGTCAACAGATCTGTATTCATCTCATTCAACTTGAAGCACTTATTCAAGATCTCTGTGGCAATGGAGGCTGCTTCTGGAGTCAATATAAAGAAAGGAATAAGCGTGTTCATGGGATAGCTTCGAGGTTAGGTGTGTTGGCTGAGTCTCCTGAGATACCTCTCTCTTTCTTTCTTTCTTCCCCAGCTGGACAATAGTTCTACACTAGCTCAGGCACCTTAGGTCATGCAGGAAAAATCTGGGCCTCAATTCCTGCAACAGGAACGAGATTCAGATCTACAGGGGACTGTCTTGATGACACTGTGAAATGTAATTCCATCTCTATGTCCATCTACACTTTAGGCGGGGAAGACCTTGCAAGGTGGACTTTTCAAGGATTGCCTCCAGCTGTGTCACTGTCCAGCTGTGATGGTGTTATAGAAGGAAAAGGGATATTGACAGCTTTGTGTGGCCTCAGAACGTGTCTTTCCTTAGTCCTCTTTATCATGGCACTCCCCACCTTTCCCAGTCTGATGGCAAACGCTCCCAAACCACACATGAAATACCTTTGTGCACAAGCTGTGACACAGCATGGAAAGATCAAAGGCTGCTGTCTGACTGCTCATCTCTGCTACTGCTGAAAAAATTTCCAGGTGCAGAAAATATCCTTAACCCTTTCTTCAGCCCGATTGTTAAAGAGGAAAGATTTAACTTGTTCTTACATTGCTTTAACCCAGAAATTCTGTGGGTAGTGTCTGAGCAAGTTTTAGGGGAAGTCAGTCAATATATTTCTTCTACTTTTTTAAAAAATGCCAAGAGAAGCAGTAAGAAACAAGGGGATAAATAGTGAATATCAGGCCGATCAACACGGAGCTTGTCCAATCAGACAATCACAGAATCACAGCATGGTTTGGGACTTTAAAGATCACCTCCCAGCCGCCGTGCCACGGGCAGGGACACCTTCCACTAGACCAGGTTACTCTAGATGTTGATCTGGATTTATTGTAAGGCATGAAGAGGAATTTAACAGCCTTGCTTTGCTATCTTTTCTGCATGCCATAGTGTGTGTCAAAGGTATGTTGGGGCAGGAATGTGGTGGAACTGGAGAGAAGCAGCAACATTGCAAAACATCTGTTAGCCAATTTCAGCCAAAATTTGACAGATGGGGTACAGATTGCAAGGATGTTACAGACTTGGAGTTTTGTAAAATTGCGTGGCCAGACAGAGGGAAGACTTACCACCAGTGACCTGTCTGTAGAGTCGATGTAATCTGAGTCATTATTGATACCCGATAATCATCAGAATAAAGAGAATCTCTGAATTTTACAACCATTCACAAGCCTGAATTGGAGCTTGCACCTTCTTGGACGTGAGACGAACCTGTTAAAAAGACAAACTCATTTCTAGCCCAACTTCACTTGTCCCAATGATTAAAAAGAACTGATTTTGTTGCATTTTTTGAGGCATTTTTCTCATGCCCCATTGATTTATTCTGTGTCTTCCTTTGTTAGAACAGGAGTTGGACTTCCATGATCCTAGTGGGCCTCTTTCATCTTAGGATATTCTACAATTCTTTGATTTCAGTAGAATTATTTGTCTTCATTTTTCTTACAGACAAGTAAAAGGACCAAAGTGATAACAGTTGAAATGGACCAAAGAAATTAATACTGTTAGATTAGAATTGTAAGAATGAAAGAGAAGAATACCAAAAACAAAAAAAAAGTAAAATGATTTACCCAGTGTCACATGGGAAAGCAGCAGTAGAGATTGGTAAAAAGAAATATTTTTCACTCGAATCCAAGATAAGAGAGATGACATTACCCTTTCTTTCAAATAGTGGAGCAGCAGAAAGAAATTACATTGGACTATAGGTCAGACCTTGAATTTGGGACATGAGAATCTGTCCAAATTCAGAATGGAAAGGATAAAATCAGGTCCCTGATATTAAATACAAAGAAATAGTATCTTAGATTGATGCCTTGAAATAGAAACCTGGGAATCCTGAATGCCAGTGCTCTACACAGTTATAACTGTGATATAACTGTGTCTAAAGAACAGTTGCTCCCCACCTCCTATTTAAAATTATCTGCTTCTTTATCCTGTATTTGTGGATCTGGTTTTGTACTCACAGAAAGACTGCATGAGCCAATTGGTGGGAATTTTTCATTTCTGCTAAACCAGCACTTTTCTTTTTTCTTTAACACTAGTAACTCAGGCCCTGTGTCTCTCATTTCATAACCCAAAGGTATGGAAGCCCTACTTGCATTATGCTCCGTCAGCTGTGTTACAAAAATACAGATTTAAAGCTCTAGTTTTCCCTCTTCTGCAGGTTTCCGGTAATGTCTGGATGAGAACTGCTACAGATGCCCTTCCATGTTTAAAATTTTCTCTCGTCAAGAAAATACATGTTCCTTCAGAGCAGATCAGCTCAAGGAAAAAAAGGAAGATTGTGATAATAGAGAAGAAATGCTGAAGCTCTCAGTTTACAGTGGCTCTGTGGGATCATAATCTGAGAAAGCAGCACTGGCTTTCTCTTTTCTTGAAACACAGGTCATTTTTCCATCCCTCACACCTGCAGGAGGGCAGAAAAGGGATTAAGAGGAGTTGTCTTATCAGAGATGTCAGGATGAAAGGGCAGGACAAACAGTTGATTTTGCGAGTCCACCATTGCCCCCTCTGACTCTGTTCTCCATGTGCTCATTGGGCAAAGCGCTTTTTCCTGGACATGTCTAATCTCACAGGGGTCTACCACTGAAAAATAATAGGAAAGGACATTTTGGAAATGAAACGTAGACAGCAAGAGAAATCTTAGTTGGCCTAGTTTATGGTTTATTTCTTGTACCAGGGATATAAACTTAGGGGGGAAAAAAAGGAAAACAAAAAAAGAAAAGAAAAGGAAGAATTATTTCATTTCATACTAATTCTTATCTAAAAGGGAGGGGGCAAATTAAACCTTCTCATATCACAGTAATATTTTGCTAGTCATGTACCTCCCCAACATGTAGGGTTTCTTGTGTCCAAACATGTTTTTCCTTTCCTCTGATGGAGATCCTCTTAGAAATGGGATCAAGAGGAAGTAAATTCAGTCATTATTTCTTGTATCCTCTGGCAACTCTACACACCAAAATTTATTACTTGATGTTTGGAGAGGGAATCCTTCCCATCAGCTACCAACTCAGAATCACAGAATCATAGAATATCCTGAGTGATATCCAGAGAATATCCATAGAATACCTATAAGGATCATGGAAACACAACTCCTGGACCTGCATAGGAGCACCTCAAAGACCCCTTCCAAATGCACCAACAAGAGCCATCATGAGTCACTTCTCTCTCTTCCTAATTACCTATCTTCGCTAGGGTAATAGTCACAGTTATTTAATATCTGTAAATTATGTCAGAAAAACCCCTCACTTTGATAAAATAAACTTTAGTATCTGGAAACAAGACAAAGATGTCTATACCATATATGTTGCCAGCTGTTTTGTTGGCTGTAAAAGATGTCAGTAGTTGATGGCCATAACTTGAGAACTGATAGGGATAAACAAAGTCAAAAGAACATCTGTGATTTGTGGTGGAGAACAAGGGAATACAGGAAAAAAAACACATGGAGAATTTAATGAGAAAGCAAGAGGGGTATGCTGTTAAAGCTCATGTCAGACTGTTGAACTGTCTACTGAAAACCAGTAGATGCTCCATCACCGAGTTCCTTTTCACTAACTTGGTCAAAACCATTCAGGGCACAGGACAAGAGAAACTCTTCCACTGACCTTTGGACAAGAAGAAGTTGCCCTCTCCCAGCAGTATCTCCTACCTCTGTGCTCAAACATCTTGGGGGAGAGCAGCTGATAGCCCAAATATTTCTGTTTTCTTACCAAGGTAGTTAATTCTCCGAGTAACATTTACCATGAACAGAAATCCTTTGTGCATTTCACTGACTTTTCTCAGATTAACCCTATCCACCACTTGCCCCCTGAAGTCAATATAATATGACATCGCTTGAAAATATATAGTAGTTATAGAGTCTTTGATTTGACACTTTTGAGGAAAAAAATTGTAAATAAAAATAGTTTTCTTACTACCATAGGTGCCTTTGAAACATAAATTAGAATTTCTTGTCCTAATTTGCCATTGACAAGTCTTAGAGGCAGAGTTAAGACAAAATTCTTGAGCCAGCAAACTTGCTTCTACAAGTACAAAGGAATTTAAAGAGTGGCCTGGGGAAGAAATGGATGTAGCTGTCAGTCGCATGAAAGAATTTAGAAACAGAATGCAATGCTTTGTCAAATGGTGGGATTCAAATGTAGCAGCATGTCATTGACCCTGGTGCTCAGCAACACATATTTCAAATCCCTGAAGATTAATGGGGAAGATGGTTACGGCTCTCACAACAGCTGCTGGAAAGTGTTCCTATCTCATGTTTTAATTACATGTATTTATACAGTAAAAAAAGTCCTAAATGCAATATAGCCTGTAGTATGCAACAATTTTGAACATTTATGAGATTCAGGCAATTAAGAGTCTAAACTTTCAAATGTTTCCAGATGGCACACTGATTAACAATTGTGTGAATTTAATATTTGTTTAAATGCGCTGCTCTGTAAAATATTTCTTAATAGTATATGAATGCATTGCAATGAATCCAGGCACAACTTTTCTTCGAGCACAACTTGCCTCATTGCCTGAAGAAGTGAAAATCTCATTAGCTGATTATATAGACCAAAAGCAGTAGCAGAGCAGTAGTAAGAGATAAAAAAGATTAAAAAGAAACTAAGCTATTTCTTAACTTAGGAATGATTTTTCTCTTTATATGCAGGTCCCAGTGACAGTTTTCATGCAAGCCACTTACAGTATCAGTCCCTCAGTTCTTGCAAGTGAACCTGCTATTGAGGACATTTCCTTGGGGCTACCAGCATTCTAGACATTGACATCAGTTGCAGGAATGCTTGGACTCAATGATCTTAGAGGTCTTTTCCAACCTTAATTATTCTAAGATCCTATGATCTACAGAATAGTTTGTTTTTAAAGAAAGCACTTAAAATTTAGTTCTTTCAATGGGCTTAAACTACTTAGATTCCTAAAATAACCTTTCCTTGGTATTTCCAAACCTTCCCTGTTTGTACTATTTTCAACGCTGAAGACTTGAATCAATGCAATCCCTCACCCTCCCCCAGAATATGTGTTTCTGTAGATGAAATTTGTCCTAGAGGGGAGAGATCTTGTGATGACGCTGGCAATCAGAATCCCAGAATGGCTTGGCATGGAAGGGACCTGAAGGACCGTCTTGTTCCAACCCCCTGGCATGGGCAGTGACCCCTTCCACCAGACCAGGTTGCTCCAAGCCCGTCCAAACACTTCCAGGGATGGAGCAGCCACAGCTTCTCTAGGCATAGCCATACATCTAGAACTTCCAGAGATTTTTGTAGAAGTTTATGGTCTAGGTAGTTTATGTATTTGAACCTGATTTGACGAGAGACAAAATTAAGAGAAATAGTCTGAAAAGGTGATATCAGAAGCCTTATAAATCTTCTACTCTGAAACCTAAAAATGGAAAAACCTGGAATTATTTATAATCTGTAAAAATATGGCTTCTGCCACATTCAGGAGAAACCATCCCCTCATTTTGTGCAATACTTGTAATGCAGGCAAGTCACAGAAAACAAGGTTTATCTCACCTGTCATCTGAGCTCTGGAAGCTCAGCATCCAGATCTGAGTAGTGCAGTAACTTCCTTTGGTCTTCAATGCACAAAAATATATGTCTACCAGGTCAGACTCCTTTCCTAACTTTTAGACCACAGCAGGAGATGAACAGCTCTCTGAAAACATCTCTTGCTCTCCCCTGTGTGTAAAAGGAGCCTGGTCTGACTACTCTAGATGTAGGTGTCTAACTTTGCTTGAAGTACCTAAGATAAATCCCAATAATAATGGACAGAGTTTACTCTGAATTTCAAAATAAAATTATAAATTCAAAAACTACCTAAAGGAAGATATTTCAATAAGTGTTTGTTTTTTTTTTTTCTGAGCTAGTTTAAATTATCAGCTATGCCTTTTCCTTTACTCTTTCTTGCTCTCTCTTCCTTCTTTTTCCTTAGGTTATTTGAGCAGGTTGCAAAGATGGTGACACATTGGAACAGCTTTCTACATTCCATATAATCTTGGGGTTTTGTAATTAAGCAAAGAAAGAACATTCGTCTCTAAATCTGAAAAGGAAACAGAATGAAACCCTAAAAATTAAAATAGCAAACTGAAATAGTATGAGATTGCTTTAATAGATCCAGGAGAAACAATGGAAATTTACCCCCAGGCTCTGGTTCCTGAACACCTGTAAAGGAAATTTATGTAGCAAATTATGTGGTGAGTTGGGTGTGATTTTAAGGACTGCTCAGAAGCAAGAACAGTCTCTCAATTTCCTTCCACATGGGAAAAATACACAATTGGAAAAACTACAAGGAGCAGCCAAAGAAAGGCAGACCATGAATGATGATTAAAAGAAAGAGCACTGTGTTTTCCTTTTGTGAAACAGAATGGACTTGAGAATAGCTAATGAATTTCGAGCAGAGAGCCTGGACATTATACTTGGATTTCCAATTTACCCGACACCTTGCATAGGCCACTTGGTTTTCCTGTTTTCTTTTCCACTGCCTTGACTGCTTGGGTTGTAAACGCAACGGATGGAGGTGAGATTTTCTCTTTCGGTGTCTTTGACCACAGTCTTGCACAACAGTGCAACTGGTGGAAATGCCTGACATACCTGCAATTCCATTTAGTCTGCTCTGTTTGGTGGCAGAATTGAACTCTTGAAAATTAAGTTACTTTCTCCTTGACTGAGGTTACATTGGCTTAAAAAAAAAGGAAAAAAAATTGAACTTTATTGGTCATTGTGTCATTGTGTTGAGTTGGTATTAAATGAGGGAGAAATTTTTACCTGCTCTATTATTTTTCCACAAATGGTGCATCTGCTTTCACCTCCTATTTTTCAAATTGTCACTGGGTACTGATTTCATTTCTCTCCTTGTTGTGACAGCAGTAAGAGAGACTTTTATTTCAGCAGAAGTCATGAAGACAAAATTTTAAAGCCAGTTTAACTTGTCCAAAGTAGGTAGTGAAGGAGGAAGGGGAGAATGAACAAGATGCTTTTCTCACCCTCAGAAGCAGGTGCAACCAGTCCACTGGACAGTGGAAAACCTGTTGAGTACAGGCTCCCATATAACCATCATGGTTTCATTGAATCCTGTTAAAATACCTTCTTTTTTACAAAAATCATGTTAAGGTTGTACTACTGAAAGAAAGAAGGACCACAATTATATCTATTGCTATGCAGCCAGACAGTACTGCTAATCTCAGGGATAAAAAATTTACATAAAGTTATTTCCAGGAAGAAACAAACACTTTTTCAATGTAGCAATGTAATTAGCATAGGCTTCCATATCTGAATTCTAATGAATTCTTTCCTATTTTTTAGTGTTTTATCACCACTCCCTATTCCAGATCCTTCATGTGATATATTAGTCTGTTTGGATTTGATAGGCAATAAAAACAGACCAGTCAGTCTGTTAGTTCTATAACACTCTTGCATTTAAGAAATAATATAAATAGCATCAAGACAGAGGGAGAAATCAATGTGTCAATTATTTATATAGAAAAAAAGTCTACCTAGTAAAATGAAATTGCTTAGTTCCTAAAGGGCAGAGATGAACTTTTTTGGCTGTTTATGCAGAAATGTTATAAATATTTAAATGTAAATAATAAAATCTTTACATGCATAAATAAACATGAGATTGATATTACACACACTACAGCAGCGAAATATGACAACTGCTGCTTCTTCAGGAAAATGGATATTTCCTGTGACTGAATTGAGAATAATCTCAAAGCTAATAAGGTACCTCACATACACTTTGAATTCACACTGCTTTCAAGCAAAAATTTCCCTGGGTTGGTCTTTGTTAGGAAAGGTCTAAAGACCTCTCTGGAACAAACATTTAGGATGAAACAAAACATGGATGGTGATTTCTTTAAACACAGGATGCTTGGCTCAGTGAGGGCATAGCTGAATGAATTTTAAGAGCTGGTGATATTAAAATTATCAGCTGTTTTGTCCTTTGTTATGGTCCTTATGACTGCAAGAAGGAAGATGTTGACCAGGCTGAAGGTCTGCTGCCTTCTGCTTTAAACCTTCATGAATCAGTTCAGGGTCATCTCGTTGCACGAGGCTCATCTCAGCAGAATGAGTCTGGTCCAAGCCCATTAGCCCAATTTTAACAAGAGGTTTGGTTTTGAACGTTTGGGTTTGTGTACATGATTTTCTGGAGGAGTCTCAGGAGGGGCCCCATTGCTCTCTATGACTACCTGAAAGGAGGTTGTGGAGAGGTGGAGGTCGGTCTTCTGTGCCGTCTCTCAAGCGAAAAGGTGAGAGGAAATGACCTTAAGTTGCACCAGGGGAAATTCAGATTAGATATTAGAAATTTTTCACTGAAAGTGAAATGTCTGGTTAGGCTTTGGAGCACTGGAATAAGTTGCCCAGGGAGGTGGTGGAGTCGCCAGCTCTGGAAAGTGTTTAAGAGGCATCTGGATGTAGCACTTGGTGATGTGGTTTAGGGGTGATTATGGTGCTGGTGGGTTGACAGTGGGACCAGATGATCTTGAAGTTCTCCTCCAGCCTTGATGGTTCTCTGGTTCTGTGGTTCTGTAATTAAATAAAAAAAGTCATGGATCAGTTAGAGGTCAGTCCCGACCTGCAGGTAAGGAACCTCACTTGTGGACACATGTCTAACTTCTCTTTCCCTCCAGACAGTGTCCAAACTTCCTGCTTGGAGCAGCCCATAGCATGTGCAAATCTCCTGGACCATGCCCAGGCAAACTCTAGGAGAACGTTAGCCAGTGCAAGCCAAAACCATACAGGAAGCACGTGATTTATTTCATATTCTGGATAACTGAGGGGTGGAGGTTGAGAACAGGTTCTGGCTTTGATTTTTTTGTGGCTATAGACACAGTCTTTGTTCCCAGTAGAGAGTTATGAGGTCTTGAAGAACTCCATGTTTACAAAAATACTCTAGAGACAGAGCCTAAGACAACAAGAAAATCTATGATTAGCCTCTTTTTCCCACAGATGCATTCAAGTAATTTCCCTCTGCTAACATGAACTTATTTTGTGGTATATAACTGTTCTAGACTCCTAAGCCAAGTAATCATCAGTTACATTCTGCCAAATGTACCCATGACTGTAAATACACAGAATATAAATATTCCCGTTCTGCTAAGTATGGAAATTCAGAATTACCACTGAAAATTAAAAATAACAGCAGCAACAAAACCAATCTAAAGGCCTCGAACAGGTCTTGACATCACATCTCTGCCCTTGCTGTTATTTGAACAGCAGAGTTCAAACCTTAGACCACCTGCCCAAGTGAGAGATGGAAAATGTTCAGGACTGTTGAGCACTCCACAGATTTTCACAGTGGCTTGGCAAAGAGTTATTTAATACAGGTGTTTCATTCCAACACATCAGGGATCTCATGGCATCCAGTGCTCCTTAGACTCCTGCTCCCACCTGTGCACTGGATTTATGGCAGCAGACAGGGATGAGGAAGCAGGTACATTGCAACGCTGCAGCTTCCCAAACTGCTCCGGGGCTTTTCTGGCTTAGTGGGAGCAAGCAAACTCATTGAAAAAAAGCCACAGGTACACACCACAGGAGCACAGGTTTAATGCTAGGTCAGGAAATTTTCTGAAATTACACTGTTTGGAATTGGGGGGTGGTTCATCAGCAGTTTGGATCATGACACCATGCTGAGAATTTCTGTCCAGAAGCCTAAAGAATGAGAGAATCAATGTGGAAAAATCAAAGGAAAGCTGCCTGGAAAATTTCCAGTGCAAATATTTTTTTCATCTGAAAATGCTGAGCAATTGAGCATAGAATGTGTGGTGGAAATATTCTGATTTCTATTCATTCTAGTCTACCCAAAACACACAAGTAAAGAATGGAATGTCCTGGTAAACTCAAAATACTCCATTCCAAGTTTTTTTGAGATACTCCGATTTTCTATTTTTAAAAACTGGAGTTAAATAGAAGTTTGTTCTAAGTTTAACTACAGCCCTCCAGCGTTACTAAAAAAAACATTTTTCTCTATATGAGTCCATTTTCCTGTCATAAAAATTGTTCCTCTTTATTTTTTTTTTTTTAAATCACTTTCAAAGAAAATTTAAAATCTATTTCCTTCCTACGTCTGAACACCCACCTGAATGGGTGCAGGTTTTCAAGTAGGAGAACCAAGAGTATCTGACTAAGTATGTTAATGCAACATAGGAACCTGGCTACTCGTAGGTTCCAATTTCAGTTTAAAAACAGCAACTCCTCTCTTCACAGCCACACACAGAAAGCAGATACTGAAACTGGATTGATTTCAAGGTTCCTTGCATAGTTATGAAAAACTTAGTCATAACACAGAACTTACTGCCTTGGCTCCTCCAATGAAAAGTAATAATATTCACAGAAATAATTGATAACTTTTCCTTTTCAGGGTAAATTGACCAGCACAGTGTCAATATGATGTCAGCAAAAAGCCCCAAGTTGCAGCAGGCATGAAGGATAGGAAGATGAGGGAGATAAACTACACAGGCTGAGGGAAGCTGCAGTCCATGGAGAGGAATCCATTCAGGACAAGATTTTCTGTCAGGAGCTGCGACCTGTGGGGGAACCAAGCAGGAGTGGTCCGATGCTGAAAGACTGTCTGATCCTGAAGAGCTGAATTGCATGGAAAGGGACCCAGAGGAATGGAGTAATTCCTGAAAACCTGCAGCTTTTGGGAAGGGTATACACTGGAGAAGTTTGGGAAAGGCTGTATCCCTTGGGAGGGACCTGACACTGGAGCAGGGGAGCAGCATGAGGAGGAGAGCATGGCAGAGGCATAAGTGTTATGAGCTGACCCCAATCCCCATTCCACATCCCCTCCGTGCCTCTCAGGAGAGAGAAGGCAGAAGAGCCAGGAGTGAAGAGCCCAGGAAGATGTGGGGAATTGGGGAAAGGGTTTTTTCAGTTTTGCTTTTACTTCTCACTATCTCTCTGTTATTAATTGGTAAAAAATTGAATTAATTTTCCCGAGGATGAGTCTGGTTTACACATTGACTGTGACTGGTGAGTGATCTCCCCACCCTTAACTTAACCCATGAGCTTTTCCATTTCATTTTCTCTCCGTGTTCTGTCAAAGAAAGGGGAGTGATAGAGCACCTTGGTGAATAGCAAATTTTCAGCCACCGCAGTGAACTAAATTTGGGTTAAGTTAGTCCGAGTAGTTTCTCCAAGAGGATTTAATCTCACTTAACTTGAGATGCTTAACCAGGCTGACAATGTAAATGTTCATATCTGAGCCAGTGACCTCAATTTCTTTTACGGCAGGCAGGGAGGCAGAACTTGTTGAGAGGGATGAGTGGGCATTCTGAGGCAGAATTCATTGGGCTGATTTGAATTTGTTCTAAATATTTCCATTTTCTCTTATTCATCATGGACAAAGCTTGGGCAGCCAGTTCCAATAGGAGCCAACAGGGTTTTATACCTTGATTATGCAATCTCAAGAATTAGCAGGGTTTTCTTCACTGCAGGTGGGCTCTGATGATCATATGGTGAAGGCATTTGGACCTTAAGCTTCTGTACTTCACAGGAAAAGAAATAATGAAGAGATGGAATATCTCCCCATTACCTCAACCGTCACTGGGGTTATGAAACTGCTCTTTTGCAATACTTTCAGGTTTGCTCTTGGAGGAATGCAGATCTCCAGGCTAGGTCTTGCAACAGCTACTTAGTCCAATACTGAACTAGTGCTCAACCACTTTCTTTAGCAAGAAGGGTGAAAGCTTGCCCTGATGTACATTCCAGAAAGGTGAATTTTTACTCAAGAAACCCAACTGTTCTTAGGCAGACACTGCACAGTCAGGCACTTCACTCTCTAACAGGAATTTATCGAGCATTCAAACACACTCGAGTCCCTTCTTTTTATTCTGCTTGGTAGAAAGGCTATTTATCAAACAGAAATCTGACTGCTTCCCTCAAAGCATTGATGGGATGAGCTGAGATCAAATAAGAGTGATGTACCAGCTTTCCCTTTTCTCTGAATTCAGAGACTTCCACAGGACCATATGGAAGCTTTAAATTCTGTCCAAGTTGTAGAAAGTGTGATATTTAAAGGCTTTCCAAAGTCATGCTAATAATTTAAACTTTAAGAAAACTTGAGCTTACTTTGTAAAAACTTGAAATGTCTCAGTTTGAATTGTAGAATGGTTTGGGTTGGAAGGGACCTTAAAGATCATCCTGAAGTCCAACCCCTGTGCAATAAGCAGGGACATCTGCAACTAGATCGGGTTCCTCTTCAGCTAACCTGACTTGGAACACTTCCAGGGATGAGTCATCCACAACTTCTCTGGGCAAACTGTGCCAGTGCCTCATCAACCTTTTTTGTAAAAAAAAAAGTCTATCTTATGTCCAATCTAAATCTACACTTGATTTTAGCAGTGCATGTTTATTTCGGAGTGGAATGTCATTTCAGTACAACATATGGGGTATTTAGAACATTACTGCAAGTCTGAACCATTAATCTCATCTCTCACTGGAACTGTTAAATAAGAATGCTAAACATTTCAAAGTTGATTTTTGGTTTAACTCATTCTTCCCAGGTCTAAATCTCATTTCTTGAAGACAACTGTCAAGTAAGTCACAGCTGACTGTGATTTTAGTGTAAAAACTGAACATAAAATAGTTCACTTACATTGTCCCTTCCCTGACAACATCCAGAAATCTGTTCCAACTCTTACTGGAATTATGGGCTTTGCTACTGAGTTCTATACATTGGTGACAAGCAAGGGATCTCTAAGGGCAGGGAAACAGGAGTTTCTCAGCTCAAAGACCTTACAATTTACTTACCATAAGGGCAGACCATTAATTCCAACCTTTGGAAAAGGAGTTTTCTGTTCACTTTTCAGCTGTTTTCTCTAGACCACATGTTGTTATGCTGCTTTGCTGTAGCCGTCAAAAGCAGTTCCTTGATTTCAGCTGTTCTCTTGCCTGGTGTAGAACAGTGACTACAGGAATATGGGAAATCAGTATGGAATTCAGCTGCCATGTTCCTTAACAGTGTAAGACTGGCATCTTTAAAGAGTAGCTTATCCCCAAAACTCTCTGTAGAGGAGATCTTAAGAACTGACTCAGGCCAGATGTTAATAAACAGAAAACTAAAAATAAGCATAATGAATCCCAATAGCAATATCTAATTCAAATCAGGTCAAATTCTACCAGTTATTACAGCTACATGTTGCAAAAACTTTGTCCTGTGTTTACTCCTGAGAAGAAATACAATTTGCTCTTCATTGTAATCCAGCGTTCAGCAGCAATAACACAATGATGTGACTGTTTAGCCAGTGGCTTATAAGGACACATTTTGTATTTAGTAATTTAAAAAAGAAAGCAGTATTTCTTTTTTTTATGGAGAACCCCACTGTTAAACATCTCTCCAGATAATGTTTAATAACTACCTTGCTTTATCTTGTACCAATCTTGACAATAATTAACCCGAAACAACTGCAGTTATTTTTAATATAGAAACATGTTTACCTTGACAATTTGAATTTGCCTGTTAAAAAAAAGACTAAACATTTAAAATCATGACACTCTTAAGCGAAAAAATGAAGAAACTCTATTTTTTTCCCTTCTTTGGAGCCTAAGGGCATCTTCCCTGGTGTGGAGTCAGCACTAGTGGGTGAGGTTACAACACGCTGGGTTTGGCTGGGACACAAACTGATCTCCCACAAAGATTTAGAGCAGCTCTGAAGTAGCAACAAGCATAAATCACATGGAGGTGTTTCATTTGACTCTCCACAAATCAAAGGCTCCAAGAAGTGCTGGAGTTGCTCCTGAGGGATATCATACAAGAGAGTTTCTGGCCACAACCATGGGTAGAGTCCAGTCTTCTTAGGAAAGAAATCTGGCTTATGTGGGATGCCCACAGAGGCATGAGGGATCGGAAGATGAGTGAGATAAACCATGCAGCACTAGGATTTCAGCCTTGATATATTTGTTAGAAGCATAAAGGTCTTCTTCAACCCCTAATTTCCTGGAAAAGAGCAGATGCTTACATTGTCTGGGCATGGCATCAACAGCTACAGCTGGTGGCCTGGCCAGTCAATAGTAGCCAAGCAAACTAAGTCTGATTAACACATTTCTTTATCAGATATTTTAATCTGCTAATGAAAAGATCATATCCTAAAACATTTTAAAAAGAAAAGAAAACTTAATGTATCATTGTAAAGATCTTAATTCTTTCCCAAATCTACGCTATGCACCAGTTAGACTTAGAGCAGTTTTACTTAATGAAGACATGAATTAAGAGGTGGAAAATAACATATTGTGCTGTATGTAAAATGAGGAAAATCATGCATAATGCTTCCCCTCATTTGTACGTATTACATTTGTGATTGTCAAAAACAGGATTAACTTTCCCTCTTGGGTTGTGCATTCCAAAATGCTTAATCTATTCTCCCCTTGATACAACAGAATAACTCCCATTCATACACAAGCATACTGGAAAAAAATCTAACCTGCTTCCCATCTCTCATTAATTTCTTACTACTTTCCATTAGCACCCCAAATCCCTACACTTCTCATCAGTGGAAAAATAATTCACACATATAAAATGCTGCATAATGAAACACAAGTTCAGGGATGGTGGTGGGGAAAGAAACCTTGCTAGGATCCGGAACACGTGCAATAGTTAAACGTATATGATTACCCTTCAGATTCCTTGAGGGTCAGAAACCCCCAGCATTAATTCCTGAAAGTTTCTGACACCTGCTGAAAGGAGTGAAGGAAGTGCAGGGAAGGGTCTGGAGCAGTAACTGTCAGTTGATGATACATCTCATCTTCTTCTAGGCGCTTGA
The DNA here is from genome assembly GCA_013398955.1 of Callaeas wilsoni. Taxonomy (NCBI): domain Eukaryota; kingdom Metazoa; phylum Chordata; class Aves; order Passeriformes; family Callaeidae; genus Callaeas; species Callaeas wilsoni. The sequence continues at coordinate 50,693 of VWPU01013154.1, read as the reverse complement.
CTAACTGGGATTACTCTGTACCCCACTCAGGAGGTGGTGAGGCCCTGGCACAAGTTACCCAGAGAAGCTGTGGATGCTCCACCCCTGAAGTGTTCAAGGCCAGGTTGGATGGGGCCCTGATCAACCTGGTATAGTGGAAGGTGTCCCTGCCCATGGCAGGGGGTTGGAACCGGGCGATCTGGAAGGTCCCTTCAATCCAATTAATTGTGTGATTCTATTATTCAAAGTTCCACACTCCAGTATCCTCATTCTGCCAATGGAAAGCTAGAAAATAGAGTTCCCATATGTATTTTGGATACTTCAATCTATATTCCTTGATGGCCTCAAGAAATGCTCAAGAAGTCCATGACAATTTATCTGCTCATTCTTGAATCATTTGGGTTTCTCTGTGCAGCCTGCCAATTCAAAGATGAAAAATGCCTGAAAGAGATTTTTTGAAATCCATTGTGTGATTTACTGAATAATAACCCTGGTTCTATTTCATTCCTTTCATCAAGTGAACAGAGAGGCAGTAGGGTAACACTATAAATAGATAATGCCATCCCGCATTTTGGAACATCCAAGCTCTTTAACAAGGTTTAGATTTTCTCACCCAACTTTAGGCATTTAAGCGAGAGGCTTAATTCAGGGCTACCATCACCTTATCCTTCCTCTGTAGACATGGAAAAAGATCATTGTCCCAGGAGTAATTCTGGCCAAATTACAGTAGGAATCTCTCTGCTTCCCTAACTCTAGAAAATGTCTATTTGGGTCTTATTCTCCAGAGCTCAGACAGTTAAGGCAAGGTGAGATGAATAGCAAGAGGATTAACAAATAAAAATGGGTCTTGACTATAGTCTTGCTGAAGTTACTTTAAGACACTTAGGAGTTTGTACTGAGCCAAAATGATACAAATTCAAGAGAATTCAGATAAGTTGATCTGGTTTTATCCTAACACCAGCTTTTTTTATTCCTGTTCTCGATACTCTGTTTTTAGCACAGGGAATGTAACTGCCTTGGATAAGAAATGTGCAGGTTAAACACAGGCTGCTGGGTTTCATTCTTCATAGCCATAATACTTAACCTGATTAAACCATCACCAAAAAAAGTGTGAGGAGAAACACAGAATCATAGAATGGTTTGGGTTGGAAGACACATCAAAAACCACCTTGTTCCAACCCCCTGCCACAGGCAGGGACACTTTCCACTAGACCAGGTTGCTCAGAGGTGTACAATAAAGGTGGGCAGGTGTCTTATGGTCCTGTGATCTCACTTACCTTAAACAACACGAGAAATAAGACTGAAAGCAATTTAGTATAACATAAAAATATATTCTAATTATGTCTCTGTTAGAAAAAGTATTCTCAGTACAAAGTATTTGTGCATTCTGAATCTTTTTTCCATTTTTGCCTTCTACTTTTTTTTAAGCACTGCAATTTTTTTTTTTAATGTGAATAGGAACAATTTCTGGAAAAACACTTTAGAAGAATAAATACATAAACATCCATGAGTGTTCCAAATCAATCATGAGTATTTCAGAGATACGACAGCACTGGGGCTTTGTGGAATGCAGCTCCCTAATATCAGCTGCACTGCCATGTGAAAAAGCAATATTCACACTTCTGATTTATCTGATGATAATTCAAATTATCTCACTTTACCAGTGTGCTCATCTGTTAAAAACCTATGCAAAAACATGAATCAAATACCAGTTGTCCTGGTACAAAAGAATTTGATTTCATTTATGATATGGAAGATCAGAATCTTGCTTAGTCTTAGAATCACATTGGAGTTTACATTATGTCATTCACCAGAACATCTCAGACCATCTGCAGGCAGACATATTCTACTAAATCTGGGAACATGAAAGTCCTTAAATGTATGCAATTGTATAAAAACATGTTTCTATTACATTAGAATGCATATGAGATGTTTTATTTATATTCTATACACATTTTGACTATCCAGTTTATTAAGCAAATAAAATAGTGCCTATGGTAGTGCAAATTTTTATAGCTGTGTTTTCTCACTCTGCAAACTAATTTCATATCCATACATCAGCAGCAAGGTAACAGGACCCGAGACACAGAAACTGTGAGTGGACAAAAGACACCTTAAGAAGCTACAAACCAACAACCAGAAAAGCCTTTTAGCTGTAAGTCAGCAGACTTTTATGTCAAGCTTGGCTGACTAATTATTGCTTATAATTTGCATTAGGATTAATTAACTAATTAGAGAGGAATGTCTGAAGGCAAAGTTATGGCTCTGCTTGTCAAGCTGAGGACTTTAATTATTCTGATATTTTTAATTATAATCAGCTGCTGAATGAGTATTACATTGTCAGCTACTATAGCTGGAGCTGCAGCAGGTCGGGGAGCTGAAGGAATTGTGGGTATTGTACCACCACTTCACCTGGAACCATGGAAAGGTAATGCCAATGAGGCAAATGTAATAGGAAAGCCTTCTGGCTTCAGTACTCACTAAAAGCCTGTGCACAGCACTATGCAAGCTGTGGCAGTTCAGGGTTATGTATCCATTTAAGAGTAAGGGAGCAACTTTTCCTTGGGAACATTCCTGAGCCTATATTCTTTTTTGTTTAAATCCGTTTTTGGTGAGCCTGAATTGTCTCTTGGTCCCTAGACACACATACCTTGATGAATTGCTTTGGTAAACTTCATGTACAAGGGACAGTAAAAAAAACACAGCCCAGACCTGGTACAGATAAAAAACCTTTCCTTTCTACCCTCATGGTTCTGGTACCATTTAGGTGGTTATTTAAGATCTGCTGAACCCTCATAGTCCAAGTCCTGAGAACATCAGTATCAAAGTTTGGACCTAAACCAGGTGAGAGGTTTGCACCTTTTGCACCTTAAATTTCAGCAAAGAAACAACCAGAGGAGTTGTGGTGAAGTCTGCTCCAGCCTTTAGCTAATCTGTTCACCCAAGTTCCCATTTTTAAAATGTGAGTATTGAAGCAGGGTCTGAGAGATTGCACCTGTTGAGGAAAGGATTTAAGGAAACCCATGATGTCCCTATTCCAATCACAGAAGGTTTTCAGTGCTGCAAGAAGGAGAAGCCCTATCCATTGCAGAACAGCATTGTTTCTGAGACACAACATATCTGATTTGTTTGCCAAGACTTCTGCGAAATCTTGGCTTTAGGGCTTGATCTCACAACCCTGTCAGGAGTAAGTTTGTTCAGCAATTTACTGAGGCCACTCCTCTCCTGAGTCTTTGGATGATAACCATCGCCGCAGCATACGGACACTTCATTATCCTCAGCAGATATAATCTCACAGCCCCTGCATCAATACTCACATTTAAAAATGGGAACTGAGGAATAGATTAACTAAGGGCTGGAGCAGACTTCACTACAACTCCTCTGAAATTTAAGCCCTTAAACATCAAAAGGTGCAATCCTGTCACCTGGTTAAGGTTCAAACTTGGATACTGATATTTTCAGCACTTGGAAAATGATGGTTCAGGATGTTTTAAAGAACCTCTTAAATTCTCTGTACAACTTCTAAAAATTTTGGTCTGCCTAATGATGATGCTTTCCTATTATTATTGACTAAGCACATTTACAGGGCAGTCTAACCTGACTCTTCTGCAATAAGGACTCAGTATGGAACATCAGATGCTTTGGGATGCAACTTGTCCCCTTGAAGGGATGCAAATATTATTACTTCCTCTTTCTGTGAGGATGAAGTATGAGATCAAAATTCAAGGTGCTAAGCAACCTGATGTGGACGAAGCTCATATCTTTCAGCCTCTGAGTATTTTGGTTGCCAGGCTATTCAATATCTTTTCTTGGCTACTTGAGGAGGAGAGAACACAAAATCCACTGAGTATATAGGAAAAAAGATTAGAGGAAGGCTAACTCAGGCTGGCAGTTAGGGTCTTCAGCTGAGAAGGGGTCACAATTCTGAAACAAATCCTCCAGATGCATGAGTTTGTTACTTTAGGCCTTCAGGGATTAGGAAACCAACATAGTCCTGGAGACAAGACCCTGGAGTACTTCACACTTCCCATAACTGAATATAGTGAAAGCAACACTTGAAGTGTCAATAGAACTGAAATTTAAGAATGTTTAGGAATAGGCAGTCCTAAAAAATCCCAGAGTAAGTATTTATGGACCACATTCCTCAATAAAAAATCCCTTAAGTTCCCATGTGTTTGTAGGACCTTGCCTTAAAAAACAGACAAACAAACAGACAAACAAACAAAAACAATGAAAACAAACCCAGAAATTACTTTGGATGGGGACAGAACATAAAGGTGAACAAAACCTGCTGGACATGCCTGTTCTTTCTCACTCTCTTAAATAGTTTCAAATGAAAAGATACATAAAAAAGTTCATCCTGATCACCTTGTGGATGTACAAAAAATGATCCCACAAATATTCATCCATTTTAACTCCCCAGTGCACAAATTATCACTTCACAGTCTTGTTTGACCCAATATTGCTCAGTTCTTCCTAGTAGGAATTTTTAGTGAGAATAGCAGTTTTCCAACATTACACAATTCCCAAGGTAATGATATTATGATTTATAATTTTTGTAAGCCTGCATATTTAGGCAGGGGTCTTCTGTGCCCCAGCAAAGAGGGAAGCAGAGGTGAGGGAAGCCGTGGAAGGCAGATTGCCATGGGATCATGTATTTGTCCATTAGGTCATGCTAAGACAACAAAACTCAAGGTTTTTCACACTGTTTCAAAGATCTGAGTAATCCCTAGAAGAAGAAAAAATTGCTTATATAGCCCTATCCTCAATAATAATAAACAAACAAATGTAATAAAAAATATAAAAAGAAAAATAAAAATCAAAATTCATAATGTCAGCAAATGTGCAGCATTTCTATGTATTTCCTAATTAAAAAAGGAAGATATTAGTGCCATTTTTGCATCCATACTCTTTTCTCCACACTGTGTAAAAGAACTCTGTGTGTGCACTCTGAAACAGCACATTTCTATTTAAGAAATTAAGGGATAACATCATGCTGGCAAGATATTTACTCAGAGCATACCTCTAAAAAGCAGAATATGTTATAGTCCAAATGTATGCACATGTTTAAAAAGTTAATGTTTTAAGCTTTCTGCCTTCTAGCCGAGTATATCTAATCTAATTAGTGCTTTCCAGCCAAACATGGCCATAAGCAGGCCCAGAGTACTTTGACGACTCTTTAAAAGACACTGCTCACCTCAGGCCTTTCCTGCTCCTCAGTCTCTCCGAAAATTTTGAATGTACCTTGCAAAATGCGACTTAGTTTTGTGAGTTTGTCACTTTTTAACTTCATATTGCTATGAGTGTACTTAATATGTCCAGACTTAATCTTTTCTCTCGTGTATGAATTGTCCTATACCAAGGTGAGCAAACAGAACATCAGGTATCCTGGCATGAGAGTTATCCAAAATATTTGGCAGCATTTATACATTGGTTTAGTGGAAAGTGTCCCTGCTCATGACAGGGTGTTGAAACCAAATGATCTTTAAGGTCCCTTTCAAGCCAAACTATTCTGTGATTCTATGAAAAACTCAAAGGTGCACACCAGCCAGTCCCTGAAAATGTTTCTGTTCTGGGTATGAAAAGATTAATATCAAATAGAAAAAGCAATAGATGAAGTATGGACATTCATGATTTGGAAAAGAAAATGAAGAAATGGTTGGAAAAGGTGGAATTCACCTAATCTGAGTAAGCATTTGGCCCTTTCAGATATCAATTTGTGATGGTGGGTAGCACACCAAGAGTTCCAATAGACTGCACAGATTGACCAGCTCTTAGAGCACTATCTTTGCTGCATTCAAATGCAGATTTTTGGGGTAGGTCCCCTCTTTACCCACTGAATATATTGTCGAGAACTAACTTTTAGCTGGTTCTAAAGGGTGAGGTGAAGTAAATTACTTGTCATGTGTCCCTTAAATGCACACGGAATCACACAATCACAAAAGGGGTGGTAAGAACTGCTCTGGATCTGGTCCCACCTCCCTGCTCAAGCAGGGTGATCCCAGAGCACGGGGCAGAGGATTGTGTCCAGACACTTCTGGAATATCCCCAGTGAGGGAGACTCCACACCCTCTCTGGACAATCTGTTCAGGGCTCGGGCACTGCCCAGGGCAGAAGTTCTGCCTCATGTTCTGGTGGCACTTGCTGGGCCTCAGTTCCTGCCCGTTCCCCTGGTGCCATTGCTGAGCCCCTGGAGCAGAGCCTGGGCCCTGCTCTGAGCCCTCCCTGCAGCCAGGGACACACAGGGATGAGGGCACCTCTCTCAGAGCTGAACAGCCCCAGCTCCCTTAGCCTTTTCTCATCAGGGAGATGCTCCAGTCCCTCCATCATCTTTGTAGCCTCTGCAGAACCCATTCCAGGAGCTCCATGTTTCTCTCATACTTGGGAGCTCAGAACTCACTGAAGAGAAACTTGTTTTTTCCTTCTCTGAGCTTCTCAGAAACATAAAACATCAATACAGAAAAAGTAAAGGCATCACAGTTCTGCAGCTACAAAGAAAAACATTCTTTGGTAGTTTGAAATTTGTTATATTGACTTTTTCCATAGCTTTGGGAAATAAAAGCAAAATATTTAGTTAACAGAAACAAAATATTTTGTAGACTTACTTCCAAAAGGACTTAGGGGCAAGAGAAGGCCTCCACTATTGTTACTTTTTGTGATCTAAATTGGACTACAGAGAAAAAAATTTCCTTTCAACCTAAGGAATATAAACTAATTGTTTTCAGTGTTTTCTGATATGCTGTGAGGAGAGGGGAGGAGGTGAAAGGGGAGGAAATATTGATCAATATAGTTTTACCATTTCTGCAGCTGCGACACAAGTTTACATAAATCTGTAAATGTACATGCTAGGTGAATAAGGTAAAGATCACCAAATGGAGCTGATTTCTGCCCAGGGCCAAGGAGAATTGTATGGATTCTGGAATCATTAGGGACTTGTTGCCTTGTTGCATTTGATCATTGGAGTCAATGATGCAGGTGTGTTCCTTCCAACTCAGGGTATTTTCTGATTCTGTGAATCTACACATTTTGGGTGAACATTGGTCAATTCTGGGATCCATGCATCGTCCAACATGAATTTCAGAATGCAAATTTTTGAATTCTTACAAGAGTTTTATTTGCCAAGAGGTGATCTATACTTCTGAAAAATTAAATAGCAAATCATATCAGGATTATTGTCCGTGAATTTGCCAAGGAAGAGAAGCAGGATAGGGAGAAAAAAACATCGGGGAAGAGGTCAAAAGATAATAGCAGGCACAATTTCAGCCAAACATAACAAATTATTGAAATCAGAAAATCTTTCATAAAACCTCTCTCCTTCATGAACACCCTCCAATTTAAGGATGGATATAATGTTTATATAAATCATAGCTTCAAAATTAGTGTTTTTCTTTAGCTGTTAGTATCTGTTCTGAGGCTTTTGTTCTGTCATCCAAAACTGTGCTTGAGTATGTGAAATCAATAAGGAAAAAAAAATTATTAATGGATATTATTACTTTTCATTCTTGCTTCCCATTTGATCAGCAAATGTCTAAAATGAGAAGGAAGGCAGTTGTTAGGACTATCATGTTAATCCCTACAGGTTCCAGGCAGGAATCAGGTTTTCTTCTCCTTCTTATATAGAATCCACGATATTTAATTTTGCTCCATTTGTTTTGGTTTAAATAAGATGAAAAAGTAATAAAAAAAAGAAAATTGTAGAATTATAGAGTCACAGAATGGTTTGTATTGGAAGGGACGTGAAAGTTCATTCAGTTCCAGCACCCCTGCCATGGGCAGGGACACCTTCCACTATCCCAGGCTGCTGCAAGCCCCCTCCAGCCTGGCCTTGGACAATTCCATGGGTGGGACAGCCACAGCTTCTCTGGGCAACCCGTGCCAGAGCCTCACCGCCCTCACAGGGAAGAATTTCTTCTGAAATGTACAAGTGAAGCTTTCACGTATCTTTAAAAAAGATGGCTAAATAAAAGAAAGAACTCAGTAAAATCAAGAGGAATTTGAGAGAGCTCAGTATCTCATTTTTCAGTTTATATCAGTTTTAGGTGTGAAAGAACTTCACCTTACCAAATGAAGGAAACTGCAGAATTATCCAATGAATGTTCCATGATCTGTTTCCTGGCAATTTCACAGAATCATTAAGGTTGGACAAGATCTCCATGATCATCAAGTCCAGTCTTTGAAAAGGACATCAAGACATCTGAGTACATAGAGAGAGGAGGATCCACTGCAGTCTGGGTTGAAAAGTAGTAAATAATGAAGAAGTTTATTGTGGGCCACCCTGGTTACTAGACTGGGTGATGCTAAGGGAGAAGGAAAAGAAGAAACCCAGAGGTGTTCAGGGTTAGAAAAGAGCCAAGAAGGGGCTGATGTGCAAGTCAAGGGTATAAATTTGTTTCTGGAGGTACCCTGGGGTCACCGCACCAATCTTCCCCTGGTACTTTGATTCACTCACATCAGGTAATCACCACCCTCTTCTCACCAGGGTGCTTATTTTTCGTTGCTAATGGAGGCCACTAATTGCAGCATTCTCAGAACTTCAGTGTGGTGCTGTCTAACAGCACCAGTAAGAAAGCCAAGGGGAGCCTGCAGGCAATGCCATCCTCACAATGAGTCTTTCCCATCACCAGGCACTCTGGCATTCTTACATCCCTAAAAATTAAAACCTACAAAATTAATCATTTCCCTTAGATAGCTAGATAAATCCTTGCCTGCAAGATCTGTGTGCCGGGGGTGTTCCTTAATGCCATATAAATGCTTAGCCATGGGCTTGCCTGGGTAATCACGCCTAAACTCTGCCCTGAAGGCAACCATCCCTGGCACTGATGAGCCACTGGAAGGAGCATATTGCGCCTTTAGATTTAATATAACTTGCAGACCTTTTCCCTGGAATTATCCGCTCTAAGAGGTACTGTTTGTGTCCATTTCTGTTTTATTCAAATTGAAAAATAAGATCTTTGGTTATCCACCAAAGTGCTGCTATACCAAATGGACCTTTGGTACGAAAAAGGAATAAGATTTGTAGCACTGGTAATTATAAACCTCATCCAAAAAAAATTTGAGCCAACTCACATACCTTAGGCTGGATAATGAATTATATTTTGTGGTGTGCTGGCAAGGACCTTGGGATATTTTTCACCTTCTTTTATTGCACTGAAAAAAACATCAGGCAGACATTTGCTGCACAAAAGATTTCCTGGGCAGGGATATTGGGGGACTATTAATCCCTCTCATCTTCAAAGGTACTTTCAATGCATTTTGATTTTCTTTTAGGAAAGTGCAACTAAACAAGAGAGAACAAATTTTTATGTGACTTTTGCCCTGGATTCTCAGAGAAGAGATTCTATCCTATAGGATATCTATATAGCATACAGAACAGCCATTAAAGAACTAATTTTATGTTTTCCCCTTTTCAAGCATTCGATACAAAGGAAACCCTTAAAAATTCTCATCTCTCATATTCTTTGCCCAGATGAAAATTCCCCACACTTTTGTCCATGTAAACACAGAATTAGTCTCCTGCAAGTTTAGGTGGTGGCAGTTCCTGAACACAGTCATATTTTGCAGATAACAGGATTAGCTTGGATGTGGGTAATAAGTTGGTGAATCTCCCCCTGGCCATTTCTCAACACTGTGAGAGCACTAATCCTTTATGCTTTGATGTCTTCTAGTTTTCCATCAGGTGCAGCTCGGCACTTTTGTCCTGGGGCAGTCAGCGCTCTTATAAGATCTCATAGTGTCCTCATTAGCTGCGCCTATTTACCCAGCCAGCCTGTTGAACCCAATTTATAGTTTATGTGATTAATTCCCAAAGTACAGTAAACCCTAGCTTTAAGGCTCTCTATTATATGACTGCATCTCATATAAGGGCAAATGCTAGCTACTGCTCTTTTGTTATATGGCTTCACTATATATATAAAACTGCAATAATTTTGCTCTCAACTACACTTTAAACATCATTATATGTATGTTCTTTCAGACATACAGCCTATAAAAATGCTGCAAGTTGGATCATAAAGAAACATTCATGCACAAGAGTAATTTTTGGTTGTTTTCTGGTTTTGTTTTAAAAATTCACGTCTTTACCATTTTATGTTAAAATTATTGATATTGTTGAAGAAGTCCCATGATTTAGAACTGTTTACCCATGGAACTGCAGGTGACAAAGGCTTAGCAGTCAAAGTAGTAGCCTATAACCACTAGCACAGTTTTTTTTTTTAAACATGCAGGGTTTGTAGATAAAAGACTTACGTTGTGAATTTTTATGCAGTCATTTAAGTCAACTGATGACATCTGTCAGCTCCGCTGTATTTCCTCCTATTGGGATATGAACTATGTGAGTTGGATCTCTGGTAATTTGCATGTGAAAGAACATTGTATCTTTTTTAAAAATAGATGATCATTTCCAGCTCTCTCTCCTCATGGGTTCATAGGGAGAGGCATCCTGCAGGTCCTTTTTTAACATTTTTCCAGCCTCTAGTTTCAAAAAAACCCCACATCTCCTCAGAAGTCTCAGTTACACTGGATGATCCCCATCCCAGAAGCAAAACACAAAACCAGAAAATCTCAAAGTATTTTGCCTAAGATGCTCTAAGTGCTGAGCAGGGAGAAAAAGGGAAAAGTTCTGTTGAAGGGGAGCATTCAGTGGGAGCACAGGTAACCAAAGTTCCTTGTTCAAACAAAGAGATCCAACTTGCCATACGAAGACCACATCAGAAAAAGTTATCACAACTACCAAAAAATACTACAAATATCAGAAGGCCAAATTGTTACTTTAAAGCACTTTGCACAAAAGGAAAACACCTATCTCTAGCGACTAGAAAGCTAATTTTGATTTTAAATGAGGTTTGTTTTGTTCAGTATCCTTAGTCTTGTCTGATAACTGGCAGGAGATTCCAACTGGCCACAAAAGATCCTTCTTTCCTGGAAACCCCAGAGGAGGTAGGCTCAAGGTCTGCGACCTTCCCTTAAGATACTTAATCAATATATCTTGAACTTGACCTGGAGTGATGAACCACCTGGAAGGGCAAGAGAATTATTTAAACCTGAAGCCCTTTTGCCCCTTGGTATTTCCAATGAGACCAATCTACACTGACGCCTATCTACAAAGATCTGGTCCAGGACATCCAACATGGATATGCTCCACAGATTTATATGCATATAGAACCTGACAACAAATATTTATTCGTTTATATTACTTAGGTGCACATGAATGTATATATTTATACATGAAACGAAACAAAACAAGAGATGCTAAGGCATTTCATAGGAACAGAAAAGCTTTCTGCATTACTCTTCCCCAATTCACCTTGTTTCTGAAAAAAAAAGCAGAGGGAATTCCATTTGACTGAACATCAGGCCCAAGATGTAAATGTTTGGGTGCACGAAGTTTTCATAGAAAAAGAATTAATCAGTGTTCTGGCGTATTAGTGAAATTATCAATTTAGGATTTTTCATTGAACTTAACTTATGCTTTATTGAGCATAAAATTAAGCTTCTTTCAACTGAGACTTTTGTTGCAAATGATGTCTTCAGGTCTTAGGCAGGTGTCTTGGACACAGCCATGCACGATGGGACGATGGCATGTGCTGAATGTTTCAGCTGTTCCTGCTCACTAAGTCTGTCATGCCCTAAAAACCTTTTGACCCATAGACTGCTTGCGTGCATTTATTTCTGCAGAGAGTTCTGGAGAGGATCTGTTTCTTCTTGAAATCTTTGCAACAAATATTTTTTTAAATGTAGTAAAACAGTTTCATGTAATTGTATTTATGTATATAATTTTTATAGATAGACACATTTAATTCTAGATATAAATGACATAAATATACTTGAAACATTTCATATATTTATGACTTTACACAATAAGGCAGCGGACATCACTGCAGAACAAACTCTTCTACTAACATTTTGAACAAGTAGGAATAAAACAACCTGAATCAGGTCCCAGCTTCTCTGGCAGTAAAATAATGGGGGTTAGTTTTTATTGTCCTGGTGACCTTATGCTAAGAAATTTATTTTTCCTTTATTGAGTTGAAATGCTTTATAGGACATAGGCAGGAAACTATGACACTTGAGCTGTCTCAGTGTACATTAAGCTACTTTTTTGAGATACTGAATAATTGCCACTCAGAAATTGTGAACACCAGCAGTTCTGAAGTTCAAAAGCTGACCTATCGCAGCACTGCACAATAAGCATGTTTTCCTTTCTCCTCTAATGTGGAATTTTGCATTGACTACTCTGAAGGATACATCATGTCTTGAAATATATTCAGCAAAATTAATAAGTCCAATAAAAGAAGCAGATAACCTTATCAGTATTTCCTTGTGTCGGATCGTAGACTGAGGAAATGAGCATTTGTATGAGCTTTTATAAAACTCTGTTTCTTCAATAATATTGCTGAGTATATAATGGGAAATGAAAAAAGGAGATTGCATATGTAATGGAAATTTTCTGATTTGTATTCAAAATGCATGTTCACAGATATTTTGTAATATTTACTGGTTCTAGTGAGCAGCACCTTGTTTCTCAATACTCTGTAAAAAATAACCCATAAGGAGCTTTCAATAAATTAATGATCCATAAATAAGAAATACGTTGCAGGTTTTTTTGTAAAAGTTTCAACTGAGATTTTCAAGAATATGTAATAAATTTAAGGTTTTAAATATTTACTTAAGTATCATAGGGAGTGATTTATTTATTTTTGCAATAAGGGTCTTCTTGGTCCTGGTGATGTCAAAAAGTTCCCCCTGTGGGAATGGTGTCAAAGCACTGGTATGAAAAAATTATGTATTATTGCAATAAAATTCTTTGTAATCTTAGTACTGCAGGTGCTATGAGTAGAAAATTTAATACAAAAGGCAGCAAAGATTATTGGTACAATAATAATGAAAAAAGAAAAGTGTTTCATATGTTTAGAATGGTTTTCACCCAATGATCTCTTGGGGCTTTGTAAAGGAGTTTGGATGACGAGACCACTACCCATACAAAACAGAAGTAGCAGCACCATTCCAAAACACACAGTGAATTGTTTGAAACCAGAAATCAGGAAAAACACTCCTGTCTGTATGTCCCATGCTATTGCAGAGTGCACCAATAGATCTGAGATGATAAATGAACAGTTAACATTTATTTCTTTGTGGGGAGAATCTTCAGGATAGCTTGGTCTTGGAAAATTTATTTTTGCTACTATTTTGCATATCCTTACAGGAAATTTAAGATTCTGGTATAGATACTGGATCTTATGGTTGTTCTGAATTATAATGTGTAATCTGTGCTCACTTCTAATGGTGACTGAAAATCTGCTTAAGATCAGCTCTTAGTGTCAAGAGTATCCAAGCAGACTGTACTAAAAGTGTTATGTATTTATGGTCTGGAGGCAGTCTAGGTAGAATCATAGCACCATGAAATATCCTGAGCTGGAAGGGACCCACAAGGATCATCAAGTTCAACACCTGGTCCTGCACAGGACAACCCCAAGAATCCCACCATGTGATAATAGTCCTTTTCTTCAAAGGAAAAGCAGATCCTTCCCTTCTGAATCCACAAGGAAATTTCTATATACATTTTCAATCTTTATTTAAGGAAACAATACATATTCTCTTCCTTTCTTCTCCTTTTATTTCTCCTCCTTTCTAGCTTATTTTTCATCTACTGAAACCAACATAGCCTTTGTTTACTGCTCAAGGTCTTATGCTAATGATGATAAATTGAGTCTTCACCGGTGCCAGTTAATAGGGATCAAAACCATTCCTTGGTCCATAATCATTTGTTATGAAATATTTTTTGAGTGCTCATCTGAATCCATTTGCACATTCTAACAAGTTTCAAAAGCCTCAGCTGTTCCAGGGCAATCTCCGTTTCAAATCTTTCCAAAGCAATTCCCTTTGTTTGTGGCGTACATGTCCTTACAGCCAATGAAAGGGGATGATGTAATGTTCTCCAAGTCACACCTCTTCCTTTTTCCCACGTTCTTTCTCTTTGACATGAGGAAAGTCATATTAAAAAATCCTTATGGTTTGTCATGATTTTCTATGGCCAGATCCTATCATCTTAATTAGCCCAGGGAATGTTCACTATGTCCATTAGTTAAGGCAGGTGCTACTCTCTATGTTCAGATTACATGTCTGGACTTTTTTTCCCTATCAATGGAAAGCCATAGGTACCTCCACAAAAGAACATTTAATTTTAATGACTAAGTAAACTGTGACTATGTGCAGACAAGTACGCTTCTACTCTGCAGAAAGCCTCTTTCATGGAATTACTGAGGAAGTAAGAGTTTATTCAATATTAAAAAAAAAGGTTATAGAGTTTCGGCAGGGTACAAGGAATAGTCAATAATTTCTGAACATATTTAATATACGTATTTCTTACTTCTATGTGTTTACCTCCCCAGGGCAAATGTATTGTGACTATTCCAGTTTGCATTATCCCTGACAACATGCAGGAAGATAAAAAGGATGCAGCTTTGCATCTCTTGCACATGCGTGTTGTGGTCAGCCCAAGTCATGCTAATAAAATTCCACGCTGTCTCATCATATGCATAGATAAAAACTAATAGGATGGAATACAGAGACAGAAGCTGACAGGGAAGAAGAAATGGAAGGCTCTAAAATTATTTTAGTGCACTGAGATGGCTTTGGGAGGACAGTAGGAATGAACTGAGCAGTGGGTGTTGAAAGTGACAGCTCCACTGCTGTCAGAAGCAGTATCAACTCATGCAGCATCAGCCACTTTTCAGTCATCTTCACGATACCCATGTTGATGATTTTTGTGGTGGATAGTTAATCTGTCCTATCCATGGTGGATATGTCCTATAAATTATTTTAGCAGTTTCTCTGTGACTCATAATACATAAAATAACAAAAAAATTCTATTTAAATTTCTGTTTAGATTTTGGTTAAAAAGTGGTCTACGTGAAACTAAAGAATCACCGTCTACAAGTTTGATAGAATCACCAGAATGTATTTTCCCACCAAGCTGCTTTCCCAGCATTCCCTAGTCTGTACTGGTGCATGGAGTTATTCCTTTCTGTGTGAAGGATTTGATATTTTCCTTTCCTGAACTCCAGAAGGTCCCCATTGACCCATTTCTTCAGCTTGTTGAAGTCCTCCTGAACGGCAGCACTTTGCATATCAACGACTCCTTGCAATTTTGTACCATCTGCAGACTTGCATCTATTCATCACCTTGGCCATTGAAGATGATCAACACTGGCCCAGTAGTGACCCCTTGGTACTCTGACAGGCCTCCTCCTGGACTTCGTGCTGCCAGTCATAAACCCCTGAGGCTGGGAGACCGGCTCACTTTCAATCCACCTCAGTGTCCGCTTATCTATTTTATTCTTGATCTACTTGCCTGTGGTGGTGATGTCAGACACCATGAAAAGCTTTTTCAAAGTTAAAATGAGCAATACCCACTGCTCCCTCCTCGTCCTATTAATTTCAGTGCAGACAGCTATCCGGTTGAGGAGGAATGCTTTTCCCTTCATAAGTCTCTGTTCACTGCACCTTATTGCCTCCTTGTCCTTCATACGTTTGCAAGAGGTTTCCAGGATGAGTTGTTCCATCACCCTTGCAGGTTGATCAATCTGTACTTTCCTGGATCCCCGTTCAGGCCCTTTCTGGAAGATAAGAGTGAGATTAGTTCTTTTCCAGTCTTCAAGGATCTCTGTCAGTGGCCACAGCCTTTCAAAGGTAGCTGAGAATGACCACCCAGCTGCCTCAATACTCCTGGGACATCTTGCCACGTCTTCTGGGCTCGAATATATTCACTTGTATAAAAGTTCCCTATCCTGGTCCTCATCCACTTACGGTCAGTCTTCCTTGCTCCAGATTTTCCTTTTCGTTTCTGAAACTGCTGAAGGCAAATCTTACCAGGAAAAATCAAGGAAAATGTGGCATTTGTTTCGCAGCTTTTTCTGTATCATTTGTCACCATATCCCCTGCCCCATTCAGCAGCAAACCCACCTTTTTCCTCATCTTCCTTCCCATAGAAGTCCTTCTTGTTGACCTTCATGTGTTTAGTGAGAATCAACTTCCATGTGAATTCCTAACCCTGATCCCTGGGTGCTCTGACAGTGTCTTTACATTCCTCCTGGGTACCCATATACACAAACTGATGACAACTATCATTTGTACCCTTCTATTTTACTTATTTTCATAAATTCAGACCATATCAGGTCTATGAATATGAAACATTGTTTTTATCATGATTTATTAGAATACTGACGTCATAAGCAGCCCTGGGCAAGAACTGGATATTCTGCTTTACACAGTTAGTTCTTTTTGGTTCTTCCAAAATGGTTTTTCTATTAAGTGAAACTGTAAAAAATAATGTTATGAGGGCATCAAAAAAAAAGCTATCACAGAACAATTCTTTTATTTTGTCTTCCCGAAACTTAATATCCTTCCTCACAACATTACTTGCTTTCTAGAAAGTAATCTCAAATAAGGAGATGGAAATATTCCATTCTGAGATTAGGAGAAAAAAAAAATCAATGAAATTGACAGTTTGAAAAAAGTCTTAATTTTTAACGATAATGGAATTGTCTTTTTAATGTATATATATAACCAATTTCCAACCTGCAGTAAAAAATGACTTAAGAAGAAAGCCAAAGACTATAATAACTGTGTCCCAAACCATAATTTGACTAACAGCAGCAGACTCTTCTTCATGTCCTAATAAGCTTCTCTTTTTTTCATAAACATTCCAATCCCTTTGAAGAAAATTAACAGTACAATACAAAAGCGCAATGTAATAATTTACTTCCATATATCCACCTGTATAGGTATATAGTGATATAAGTATCAGTTTGCTAGGAACTCTAGGTATAAATATAGATGTAGGTATATGTGTATTCTCTTCTTATGGAAAAAAAACCATTTTTTGCAAAGTGTTTTCTAACCTAATTCCTGAAATAATGTAGAATGTAATAGACAAGGTCTGTGCCTGTAGGGAGAATTTCTTTTCATCCCAACTTTCCATGTCTTCCGAGGGCATGTCGTCTTCCACCTCAGAAACTTTGCCTGACTTTTCCAGTTTTCTCCTCCACATTCAGGCTTAATCCATTTCTCATCTACTCTGCCTCCCTATGGCACTTCTTCTGCTTCCATCGCAGAGGTTCATAAGTCACAGTCTTTAAGCAACTGTTTTTCTCAGCCATGCCCATGCAACTGACATGTCCTGCTTGGGGGAGTATTTCCTTCTTGCATGTTTTATAACATACTTTCAGTGATTTTGCCATTTTACAGCCTTTTGCCAAGTGCTCTGTCTTTTCCAGTTCTGTTACTTGCACCGTTTGTCAGAGTGGTTCAAAACAAAGAAAGGACTTTTGGGGCCATCCCAGATTGTAATTACTGGTGCCAAGGGAGGCTGCTCCCTTGTTTTTCTTGGTTCAAGCTTAATTCCATCTTTTATGAAAGATGAATCAGAAGAAAAGGTGTGTCTTTTGACATCTGTGTTTATCGAATTGTCCTGCTGATTTCAGTTTAAGGGTTCCATGAACTGTTTCCCACACAAGGGTACCAGAACACCCCTGAAATAAATTGCAGTAAATGGAAGACAGAAACTGTGGAAAAGTCTCTGTTATAGGCCACATTCACATACGAAAATAAAGATCCAGTGACTAAAATATTTGTTAATTTTCTATAGGAATGGAATGGAATGGAATGGAATGGAACGGAATGGAATGGAAGAGAGTAGAACAGTCCTGTTGGAATGGACCTACAATGATCATCTCATCCACCATTTCTGTGTTGTTTCCTGGCCTTTGCTGGTCTCATTTTGAATTCAGCTTTTGGAAACCTCAAGATACCGACATTTATTTCTGCAATATTATTAAGCCCTGACAGGTCACATAAAGATGGAAGCGTTCCTACTTTTAGCTTCCTGTTGTTAGTCATCCTGTTGTATCTTATCATTGTCATTTGTAAATCTCAAAACATCGATACATCTTGCTTTCTAAAATACCAAATATGCTGCTTTTCTTGGCTGTGCATTAGTTGGCTTAATTAAAAAAAACCTTTTGTCTTGAAAACATGCCCATGGAAAACACAGATCAAGCTGATCTAAGATGCTCATGACCTCACTTGTCTGTGTACAGCTACCTAAAGAAACCAATCTCAGGGATATGAGTCAATCTCTTTAGAGAGATCTGTAGAGCTAGGGCTTTTTTTCTTTCTAAGCTCCACATGCAGCTGTTCCAAAACTTATTGCAGAACGTCCCACAGAATAGGCTCACTTAAGGTCTGTTTTATATCTGAACCATTGTGTCTGAACACGCTGATCTCTTCCACTGCATTTCAGAGTTGAGCATTTAACGCAAGTTCCAGAGACCGCTTGAGCCTCCTTAGCCAGTGTGGACAGGGATTCTGTAAAACTTCTCCCAGGTAACAAATGACAGGATGAGAGGAAAT
Organism: Callaeas wilsoni; assembly: GCA_013398955.1. NCBI lineage: Eukaryota > Metazoa > Chordata > Aves > Passeriformes > Callaeidae > Callaeas > Callaeas wilsoni. Next base: position 32,307 of record VWPU01013154.1, on the reverse strand, counting down.
GGCCTCAAGTTGCACCAGGGAAGGTTTAGATGGGATATTAGGGAAAATTTCTTCACTCAAAGAGTTGTTGAACCCTGGCACAGGCTACTCAGGGAAGTAGTGGAGTCACCATCCCTGGAGGAATTTAAAAGACACGAGGATGTTGCACTTGGGGACATGGGTTAGTGGTGATGATTTCAATATTTGACATTGTTAAAGATCATTAATGTTTGCAGACCATAAACGAAGTTGTTACACTACAGTAATTTTCCCAGCAGCTCAGGAGACCCCTCCCCAATGGCAGGAGGGTTGGAACTGAATGATCCTTAAGGTGCCTTCCAACACAAATCATTCTGTGATTCACGGAAAAAGTAAGGTAAAGTTCAGCTGATGTCTTGATGATGCTGCTTTTGACACTGCACCCTAGAGAATATGATTTTCTGTCATCAAATATGAGCAAAGAATGCTGAAGGAACCATCACCCAATGTTTATGCACTTCTTCGAAGCTGGAAAATTCTTCTGCATGCTTTTTCTTTTACTTTCCCCCCCCCCCCAAATTCTGGCAGGCATTTGAATGAGACATTTTTACCCAAAGCACTACTTTAGCCTTTTATTTTACACAGCTAAATTAGACATTTTTTTCCATTCTCTAAAAAATAATAATTAAAAGAATAAAAACATCTGATTTGATTCCTAATATGCAGTGAAAGCTTAAGCTAGCTAATAATTGCTAATATGCTACTTAGAACTTTCTCCGACTCACAGCCAACTGCAGAGGGCAAGTCAAAACAGACTTGGATAAATAATTAAAGCATTTAAAGATGTTAGGCTTATATTTTGATCCTAATCTTTAGCTAGTATAAATCTGCTCAGCTCAATGGAGTGAGTGGAGCTGCAGAAACTGAAGGCTGGCTCTTATTTTCAAGACTTCCCTAGGTCACAAGTGAGTAGAGTTTGTATTTTTAGATATTTCTACTTCCAGTAATTTATTTCTCATTGGCTGATAATTTCTGAAGCATTTTTCGAATGGGAATAAATATAGGTTATTACCTTTTAATTCCTGTACCTGCTACAGAGGTGAATTCAGGTAGTACTGGAATAGACATAATGGTATTTTTAGACATGGATTGGTCTCATGTAACTTTGTCTGTCTGATAGACTAACATCCAGATCTGAGCTACACATCCTGGGGTCCTTTTAGGATCAGTGGTGCTGAAAAGATGCTTCTAAGATTTAACTCACATTTCTCTTGGCAAACATCTAAAATATCTCAGAGAATCTGAGCTCTAGAAGCATCTGTTTCTGCCTGCTGACTATTAATAAGAGAATATAGCTAATTTATGCATTATTGACAATTTTGTTTTCTCTTAATAAAGGTCAGATGAATCTGACCATCAAACAACTTCTCAGTAAAGTGCAGTCAGGTTTACACAGGGCCTTTGCACAAAAGGGTGTAGCTTAAAGGAAACTTCACAGTTCAGAACAGACAGACAACTGATGCAAAACTCTTCTCCACAGTAGTAAATTCCTCCCTCAAAATTACTTTGCAATTGCTGCAACTTTCACCTCCTCCTCTTTGCTTGCCTTCTTGCAAAGTTATTTTTTCTCTCTTTAGCCAAAATTAACATAGTTTTCTCCACATTTATCAGGTACCTTGAATACCAGTGAGGATTTCCCTAGCTCTGCTAAGGAAACACAAGAATCTGTAGGGGCAGTGGTCAAGTGAGTGGGTTTTGGACCAGACTAGGACCAGTGACAGCATCATTCTATTATCCCATAATTATATCCTCATCAACAGGAATACAGCAGTCTGGCAATGGCCAGAAAATGTCCAGGACTCCCTGTTTTGCCCTGCCTGCAAGTCTTGATTGGCCATAATTATTACTGTCCTGGGAGAGACACAGTGGGTAAATGTCACTCACAGGAGTGACCTCTTTGGTAATCTCCACCATTTGAGTAGAAGCAGGATCAGGAAATTCAGATCTCCAGGGCTTTTAATCTTCACCCTCCCTGTGCTGCCAGAAGAAAAACAAGTCTTATAGAGGGAACATTCAGTTTTTCCTGCAGTCCTCTGAGTGTTTGAGCTACTCGTGCTCTGATAGCCTTAAGGGGAATGTATCAGCTGCCAAATGGAGCTGGTTTGGCTTTAGGGCTTTAGGGCTCCACATACTCCTGTTGCTTAAATCGTGGCCTATGAGGAGCATTCAGAGCGAGAATAAAATGAGATAGGGCTGCCACATTACTGGAAAGTTGAGATTGCCTTGAGATAGTGGGCTCTGGGGTCAGAGCGCTGTTTTTTGTTTGGCAATGAGCATTCTCCATTCAGCACTTTGTACCTTTGCTACATAGGAGACACAAAATCAAAGGAGTTTAGGAATGAGGTCAATGTAATTTTAGTCAGTATAACTGCAATTTTAACCAAAATACAGTGAACCTTTTGTACTAGTTATGGAGATCACAATTATAATATTTAAGGATAATCAAAACAGCAAATCTGCTTTTTTTGTGTGCAAACACATACATCTCAGTGCTGTCCACCTAAGCACAGGGATGGCACCATTTCTGAATGGTTCTTGTCAGAGGTGATGAAATCCAGCAAAGCACATCTGGAACCAAAGTTATATGAGATGGATCCAAATTAGAAAACAGAGTTGTATCTACTCTGACATGACCAGAAATCATCTCTGCAGCAGATAGAGCATTGAGAGAGAATAATGGGGAGATTACGCTCACATTTAACAACTCCTGTGAAGATAACTCTATCCACTCATCCTTAGCAAAGATCTTCAATGAGAACTGAGAGGCATGCAATGTCAATCTTCTCCAAGCAGAATTGCAAACACAAAGGTTATGAAATTTTCAGAATAACAGTCTCAGGAATCTCCATTTTGTGAAAAACTCTCTTCAACGTTGTGTTCTTTTCCTCACATCTCAGTGTCTGTGACCTACTACATATGTATAGGTGGTAACCTGAAGTATATGAGGTGTCAGAACCAGACATAGATCTGTGGAATCACAAAATCATAGAATGGATTGGGTTGGAAGGGACCATAAAGCTCATCTAATTCCAACCCCCTGCCACGGACAGGGACACGTAGAACTCTCTGTTTCTCTGTAGTCCCCTATTTAAGCACCAGCTGTCTAAGCTTCCGTTATAGTCATGGAGATCTCATTAATATTTAAACCAAAGATGACCAGAAAGTGGTTCAGCTTACTCTTATGCAAACTCTTCAGTTTGAACAACTGAATCTCTGCTTCCGGACTCAAAACATGGCACTGGTGAGATTTCCACTGAGCATTGTGAAAGCTTGCAGACACCTGTGAGGGGCACAACCCTCTGGTCTGAACATTGGCATCTGCTGCCATTTTAGATGAGGATAATGGCCATGAAACAGGGCCTAAGGACAATTGGAGGCTGGAACACAGGTAAGAATATCCCAATAGCACTGAACACTGATTAAGCATCTGAATCATAGGTTTGTATCTAGTGGCAGTCAAGCTGTAGATGAGTTGCCTTCCTCCCGTCGTCATTTTAACCACCCAGAGAAGAGCCCCAATGAATGTTACCTACAAAGAAAAGACAAAAAGAAGAGGGACAAAATTGTCTAGAGAAAAGACTGATGAAGACATAATAACTGCATTCACACACCTAGAAATCAGAGATAAAGAAAAACAAAAGTATTCACTATATTCAATGAGCATGGGAGAAATAATTCTGAACAAAAACTTCAGCAGGGACACCCCTCTAATGAAATGGATCATTATAAAAACAGAGCACCTGGAAAGGCTGTACTGTGTCCATGCCCAGAAGCTTTGGTGAACAGGTAGAGGATATGGACTGGGTGTCCTCCTGAGGTCTCTTCCAGCCCTACTTCTAATGATTTTATGGCTGTATTTTTCTCTGCTGGGGAACTGGAAAATGATCTCTGTGGGTAGAAATGGACTCACCCCCATCACACAGGCCTCCTGACACTGACAACAGAATTTTAAATGAGGAGCTAGACAGTCTGGAGCTCTTTAATAGGGCTTTGCTGCCAAGGGGCCCAACATATTTCCCATAATGAGGGAAGGGTAGGAGGAGAGAAGAGGGAAATTCCTCCATTCTTTATATTTCCATAGTATTTTGTAATTAATTTGATGCTTTTTCAGAAAATTAATTGGTTTTTGATAATGAAATAGAGAGAACTAACCAGACACTAGCAAATTAAAAAAAATTTAAAAATCACAGCCTAATGGGCCCCCACGTCAGACTGATAATGCTGTCTCCCTCAGGTGCTTAAGGGAAAAATAGCCCAAGAGGAGACACTGTGGAAGTCCTTGTCAATGAGGGGTTAATCTGCCTTCCTTCCCCACTCCCCTGTTCCCTCACAACTAAAGCTAAGCAGATTAATTAAAACTTAAAAGGATTCTGATTTAGTTACAAGTAAGAAAGTGAAGTGCTGCAGCCTCATGCTTATAATTCACCATTGCAGAGTAACACTTGGACAGGCCGAGCTGTAATTACCTCATGATGTACTGTGCTCCCTGCAATTCCTCACAAAACCTCCCTTTTAGGTTTTTCCCTGCCTTACCTCCTCTCACCTCTCAACCCTCCCTGGCTGAAGGCATTTACAAGTGGTAAATATTAATTGGTAGGGAGATGACAGCTGTGGGTCAAGCAGGGGCTGATGGATCGGCTCTGTAAATCCAACAAGTATCTTCCCCACTTCATCTGTCATCCCCTGGTGAAACAGAAAGCCATTCCAGAATATTTCTAGTTAATATTTCATTTTTTTCTCAATATATTACCAGAGGAAAAGCAGTAAGAGGAGGAAAGAAAGAGAATCACAGTCATGAGTATCTTCCCTTTCCCCACAAAGTACTATGAAGTGGAGCAAGTTATTAATTTTCCACACATAGCAGTTAAATTCACACATTACTTACTATAGGAAATAGCCAATACGTTTCTGTTGTCAGATCTTTAAGCCACCAAGCCCACGGGTTCTAAGTATAATTCATCCTTGTGGAGTTCCATCCAGGCCAGGCTGGACAGGGCGTGGAGCAAGCTGCTCTAGTGGATGGTGTCCCTGCCCTTGGCAGTGGATTGGAATCTTCAAGGTCCCTTCCAACCCAAATCATTCTGAGATTCCAGGATTCTATGAGATCTGGTAAATATATTGTACAACTATTTGGATGTCCTTAAAAACATGAGAATGAAAATACTTACATGTTATGAGTTAGTTATTTGCACAGAAGTGATTTTCCATTTATGAAGCTGTTCCACATCCACACACCTTGTAAATCCTTCCAGGGATGGTGACTCCACCCCTTTCCTGGACAGCCTGACTGCCCCTTCAGTGAAGGAATTTCACTTAATAGCCAATCTAAACCTCTCCTGGTGCAATTGGAGGCATTTTCCTCTTGTCCTATCACTTGTTACCTGGGAGAAGAGGCTGACCCCACAGGGTTCCAACCTCCTTTCAGGGAGTAATAGATGAAGACAACAATAAAATTAACTGGACACATCTGTCCTTAGTGGGATGGAATATGCTGCACTTCCATTTCAAGAAGGTAGAAGTTTGATGGCGAGACGATGTTGAAGATATCCATGTAGAGACCTTGAGGTGCTTAATTTCATATAGAATGAGAGAATATCCTGAGCTGGAAGGGACCTACAGGGATCATAGACCCCAACTCCTGGCCCCGCACAGGATGCCCCAAGAATCCCACCATGTGCCTGAGAGCACTGTCCAAATGCTTCTTGAACTCTGTCAGGTGTGTTTTGCTTCAGTGGCGAAAACATTCACTGGGGATGTATCAGCCCTGTATTAAAACCCCAAAAAGAAGGAAGGGTAAATAAAAAAATAAATAAATGAATAAATAAAAATAAATCAGGCCATCTGGGCTCCTGATACCTTTTTGACTATGAAGGAGAATTAGGCATTTGTCTCATGGCTATGTCTCATGTCTCATTAGGCATGTAAATCTCTCAAAGCACTCGGTTCAGATTACAGTGCCATTTGATATGCAGAGACTCACAAACAATGATCCAGAGGTGGCAACATCCCCCAGAAATCCCAAGTTAGATCTAGCTGGCCCCTGCAGATGTTCGGGATACCTCTGGCTTCTCAAATTACACTTGGTGTATCCATGAGACACCTGAACTGAGCCTCCAGCGCTTGTCAGTGACCAAAAGACCTTTGTAAATCAACTCAGGCTTCATAATTCAAGTATGAAAGGATGGGCTGAGTAGCAAATTCCCTCACTGACAGTTTAAGGTGGTGTCTTGGGGTTTTGACTCATGTCATGACTTTGATGTTCAATGACAAATTAAAAAGAAAAATTTTTTCAACAAAAGATCTTTTAGGATGAATCAGGAGACAACAAAACTGGAAAATACAGATTTTTCAAGTCTCGTGTCTGGGATCATGTGGAAATTGTGCGTATAAGAACAGAGGTGTATAAACTCTTGGTATATTTTGTACTGCAGGTCTATAGACTTCCTTAACCAGCCTTAATGCTTATTTACTATACACCAGTTCCCATGTGCTGGTGGTGGGTCCCTCTCAATTCCTTTTTTATCAACTACCAATCCAAAATTCACTGTTTCTGAGACCAATCATTTATTTTCCCTTTTTAACAGATTTGTAAAGTAGATTTGTTGTTGGGTTTAATCTTTTTATCTTCAAACTTTTCTTCTAATAGAAGTCTTATGATTTCTAGATTTCTAGATCTTGTGATTTCTAGATCTCTTTATAGTCATAGAGTTTACATCACTGGAATATCAGAGTTTATATTTAGATATCTAAACAATAGCAAAAAGGAAAACCAAAAAATCTGGTACATATGTTCAGTTTTTATAGCATTGTTTCTGCCAATTGCAAGGGAACCATTCCCATATTTAAAATTGACTCTGCATAATATTTGGGAAAATGCATCTGGTTTGGTACTCTTATAAAAATTGGGAGCATTTTTTGTGGCAGTTTACAGGGCTGTGAACTTTGTCAGGGAATGGACCTGCTGTCAAGACTGTCTTTTGCCAATATCATAAATGTTACTTAGATTTGATTGGTTTATATATTATTGAGAGATTTATTTCCTGCCAGATTTCAAGAAGTCAGCAATGGCATCAGGGTGCTTATAACTGGGCAGTTTTTGTTCAGTTGAAATCTAAACAAAGATAATTCTAATTATTTTTTTTAAACCATGGATTTTTTTTATGTCCCTGACATTTCATAAATGGCACTCTATTTTTTTTTTCTGTTTATGAAGGATTTATGAGAAGTGCATAGTTATGGTTCACATCAGAGTGGATATACAACATTTTTTTGGGTTGTATCAGGAAGAACACTGCCAGCATGTCAAGGAAGAGGATCCTGGCCCTCTGCTCAGCCCTGCTGAGGCACATCTGGAGTGCTGTGTCCTGTTCTGGACTCCTCAGGACAGGAGAGACATGGAGCTCCTGCAGTGGGTTCAGTGGAGGGTGAAAAAGAAGATGAAGGGACTGGAGCATCTCCCTGCCAGGAAAGGCTGAGGGAGCTGGGGCTGTTCAGCCTCGAGAGAGGAGCCCCAGCTGAGAGGTGCCCTCATCCCTGTGTGTCCCTGTCTGCAGGGAGGGCTCAGAGCAGGGCCCAGGCTCTGCTCTGGGGGCCCAGCAATGGCACCAGGGGAACGGGCAGGAACTGATGCCCAGGAAGTTCCACCTGAACATGAGGCAGTATTTATTTACTGTGCAGTGACCAAGCACTGAATAGATTGTCCAGAGAGGTTATGGAGTCTCCCTCACTGGAGATATTCCAGAAGTGTCTGGACACAATCCCGTGCCCCGTGCTCTGGGCTGAACCTGCTTGAGCAGAGGGTGGGACCATATGAGCCACTGTGGTCCCTTCCAACCTGATCTAGTATTCTGTAACATGACACAGATGAAAGACTTTGCAACAAAACCAGCACTGGTGGCTGCAGTTTCAAGTTCTGACTGGAAAGATCTTCCCAAATTATCATGAGCATGTGATGTGTCCTTCATCATGTGGCCCGTATAGTGCTGCAGAAAGGATGAGTCCACAGGGCTCGGTGCGAGAACTGCAGGACACATTTGTAATTAAAAACTATTTCCTCTTACTCTAGGGCTAATATTTTTAGACTAATTCTCAGCTGGTTTGTAAAAGAAGATGTATTCAGTAAGACCACAGACTGCAGAGGCAGGTTTTTGGTCTCCAGCAATGGCCAGTTCTGACTGCTTGTTAGGAAAGAGCATAAGAAGGAAAATATGCATTGATGTTCCCACATTTGAGCTTTCCAGCCTTCTGCAATCTGTGGCTATGCAATTTCCTGACCTGGGGGTTATTCCTTTGTTTCTCGTAGTCTGTGAAGGGGTTTCCTTCCATGTTTGTATCTAATTGCTTTCTGAACCCGTGAAAACTTATGACATTCACAACATCCCAACATCCCGTGGCAATGAGTTTCATAGTTTAATTTCGTGCTGTGTGAAAAAGTACTTTCCTTTAATCATTTTGAGCCCACCTTCAGATAACTTTATTTGATACCTGCTAGATTTTGTATTACAAGGAATAGAAAATAATTGTTCTTTCTTTGCCTCCTCCATGATTGTCATGATTTCACAGACTTCTGTCCCATCCTGAAACAATTAGTCTCTCCAGGCTGTAGAGATTTATTTCAGTTTATCTCCCTTTACATGAAACCCATTTCATACCTTTAAGCATCTTTGTTGTCCTTTCCTTATTTTACCAATTTTTCTATATTTACAAGTGGTACCTTATACAGTTGTTTACACCTGTTAAAGGTGATAACATCATTTTTTCATGCTAATACAGGAGCATTTTACACTCATTTTTGACTACAAATATGTGAGACCGTGGCAAGTTTAGTTCTCCACAATCAATACATATTAAGCAGTTTCAACTTACAGAAAAAATCTATTCTGACTTGTAATGAATTCTGGGTTCCACATTTTTTTAAAAAGAGAAATATTTATTTAATATTTGTTTTGATTATTCCATCTGATGTTCCTCAATCTGGTGGAGAGAAAACAATATGTTCTGCTAATGACTATGTTTTTAATGTCTGATGAATTTTCTTCTGTGAGAGAAGGACACAGCTCTTTCAAACTCAGCAGCTGAATAGATCTATATGCCCTAAGGCAGAATGTTGCCAGGATAATGACACAGCTAATGTAATTAATTAACCCTTTTGAAGTCTTAATGTTTCAAAATTTCAGGTAATGGTATTTAGGTAGCCATTTTATTTTATTTTATTTTATTTTATTTTATTTTATTTTATTTTATTTGGACTTATGTAAGATCACAATTTGATACCTAAGCAAAAAAGCCCTCCCCCAAAAGGAAGAAGAAAGAAAGAAAAATAAGGCATGGTCACTGATTGAAAAAAACCCAGGATACATTAAGGAAGCAGAAAATTGTTGAGCTATATAATTTTTAAAATTGCATTTGCCACATCATATGCTAACCATAAAAAAATCTCCAACACAAATGTTTTATGCTGTAAAAATAATGATTATAAAAAACCCTTGCTTTAGATGTGAAGCTTGAAACAGGGGTTCAAAACCTCGATGTGCTATGGATTGCAAATCACAATGTGACCTTGGCTGCAACATTTAATTGCTGTGAGCTTCATTCTGTGATCTTTAAAAAAAGGGGACAATATCATTTCCTTATCCCTGATTTTTATCTGGCTCATTTATTCACGCTGCAAACAGAACAGGATCTGGCCCTTTTTTTAATGGTAGGAGCAGCCCTTCATGCAGGGAAGTTCTGAACTTGATAGAAACCTTCTGTTCCTGAGCCCTGTGGATGAGATGACACTCAGTGTTGATAAATATGTCTGAGCAACTAAGTAATTTGGAGTTGCATTTTAATGCTGTTCAAGCAAGATGAGTGAAATCCTGGTTTGATTTATATCGGTGAAAATCTGGAATAATTCTGTTGAGCTCTCAGGGGTCTTTCTCATTTACATTGAGGTGACAAAAACTTGCATTAATTGCTTTTATTCTTATCTTGGAACTGAAATTAAAGCATGTCTGTTACTTTTAGATTATATTTGGTGTCTTTTTTAATCCATGGAAAAACAGTTTTATGCTCTCACTGAAGATGTCCTTCTGCATCAAACAATCTAGTGAATTCAGAGCCACTGTAGAAATGAAAACTCTTTTTGAGAGCTGCTTCTCTTTTTCTGCACATTTTTTTGTTCTTTTAACAAGTATTTCAGTTTGGACACCACATGTGTTTAAACTTGTGATTATCCAGGTCCTGAACATTATGAAATCTCTGTGAAGTCTCCTGCTATGCTCAAAGCTTTCCCATTTCTGTAATAATGCTTCTTGTAAATGCGGCAGCAGAACTGGCAGCATAGCTGGGAAAGATACATGCTTTATCTCTCCTTTAATTTTACAGTTTTGAAATGATGTCTGCTTCACCAGAATAAGGTTGTATTTTTAAAAAGCTTAATTAAAATACCAAAAATGCCAAATTTATTATGATAATGTTAAGGTGTAGGATTTGAACTTTTTTTCTGTATAAAATTAAGAGAAAGCCAGACAAGACTCTTCATAATAAAAATCAGTCAAATTATAGGTTTTTAATTACTCAGAATTGATATTTTCATTTCAATTTATTTTGCTAAAAGAAAAGGTTAAAAAAAATAAAATCAGGATGTTCAAAAAAACATAGTCCTAGAATCATAGAATCATGGAATCCTAGAAAGGTTTAAGTTGGAAGAGACCTTAAAGCTCATCCAGTTCCAAGCCCCTGCCATGGGCAGGGACACCTTCCGCTATCCCAGGTTGCTCCAAGACCTGTCCTGCCTGGCCTTAAGCACTTTCTTTGTGGTATTTCCAGTTATTTGTACTCCCACGGTTCCAGGTGAGCTCTGGAAGCTTCCAGGAGAGACGTGGTGCAAGCACACAGTCAGGCAGAACAAAGGAATGACGCCGCCAGAGCCAGAGCTGCAGCACACTCAGGTAATAACAAAATGAATCGGAATTGCCGTGGCACTGGCAAGAAGGACCCTCCTTGCTCCTTGGCATCCCCGCCTTGACTCCAGACCCTTCTTGATGCTGGACAATGAGTTGGACTCCAGATTATTCCGCCCGTTCACCCCTAGTCATGCAAGATTGAAGTGTTTGGGCCAATGGAAGCAAGGCAGTTGTTGTAAGGGGATCATTCTGCATTTTGCACACCCAACTGTTTTCTTTCCCATTTTTCATCCCTAATGTTATTTGGGCCTGTTGCTCTCTCCTCTCCAGGAATATCTGATCTACTCTGGAGGATGTGTATGGTGATAAGACAATATTTCATACATTTTTTAAAAATTGTACGTATTTATTCTCCGTCACAGTAAAATTTAATATCCTAACACAACACATCAAGCCCTGCCTTTGTCAGCCCTTGCAAAGAGTAACCCAGAGCAGTGGGGAAGTGCCGTGTTCTACAAGGCTGCCTGTGGTTCCAGGAATCCTGTCCCAGATGAGCATTAGTGCAGCTGATTTTTAAGCTATATTAAGGGAAAGGCTGACATAACAGCCAGGTACACCAGTTTTACACCAGCTGAGAGATTCTCTGTGCCAAGGCAGCACAAAGATCCAGTCCTTTCGCTGATGCTTGGAGCATCTTGGAAAGAATCCTATTTCTATGCTTCTTTTTTTTTTTCTAGGAATGAGCATTCCAGTGAGTGTGTGTTCAATAGTATGCACATGCTTTAGCCTAGAATGCTGGCACTAATCTCTTTTCGATCCTGGTGGCAATATCAGAGTATTAACAGAGGCTTTTTAATTATGGGCTTTTAAACAGCCATATTTAGAAAAAAAAAAAAAGAGATATGCAATATAATCTTGCCCAAATGTTATTTCAATGCCAATAAAAACCAATGAATAGACCGAAGACCTTAGTAAATAAAACCCTGTTATTTCACTTCAGGGATTGCAATTGTTGGCCAGGCTCAGGATTTTCACTGAAAATGAGATTGGTGGGTTTATTTTAGCCTGAGTAGATAATTCACATTGAAAAATAGTTTGATAATTATTTTCATTAGTCAACTAGGACTGAGCAAGATGTAATGGATTTAAGCTGTGGCAGGGAAATTTAGGTTAAATTTTAGTAGTTAAAAAAAAAAAAAGAGAAATAGCAAAGAAAAGAAAAAAATGCAGCAATTCAAGGTAGCAATGAAAAGATGTTGTGAAATGTTGAAGGATGAGAAATGACAAACCTTACTAGGGAGGTGTGCTGACTGGATAAAGCATTCCTTAGGTCCTCTGAAGACAACAAACAATTTTTCCTTTTTTACATATTTGCCTTATTTACATAATTTTTATTTACGCATTATTTAAACGCACGAATGTCTGAAGAAGGGCAATGAACGTGGTGAAATGATTGGAGCACAAGTCTGCTGAGGAGCAGTTGAGGGAGCTGGGGTGGCTCAGCCTGGTGAAAAGGAGGCTCAGGAGGGACCTTCTGGCTCTGCACAACTCCCTGTCAGGAGGGTGAAGCCAGGTGGGGGTCGGGCTCTGCTCCCAGGGAACAAGCAATAGGAAGAGACAAAATGGCCTCAAGCTGCACAAGAAGGGGCTTAGGTTGAATACTAAGAACAATTTTTTCATTGAAAGGTTTGTCAGGCATTGGAACAAGCTGCCCAGGGAAGTGGTGGAATCATTATCCCTGGAAGTGTTCAAAAGCCATGTGGCTGTGGCACTTGGGGACATGGTTTAGTGGTGGCCTTGGCAGTTAATGCTTGGACTCCATCATCTTAGAGGTCTTTTGCAACCTAAATAGTTCCATGATTCCATGAATTTTCTTATTATTTTTATACAGCTCAAGAAACAAATCCTGTTTTGGTGTTTAGACATCAAAATGGAGAGTGAAGGGAGAAATATATTCAAGATTGTGGTAAGCTCTGGGTTTGTATCTCCATCCCTTTTCCAGGAGCTCTTGGCATATCTTTATCATATTAGACTTTACCATTCAGCCTTATGGATTTTATTATGGATTTTGTGGTTTCTTTTCCAGGTGAAAAGTGGAAGCCTCAGTTAGAACTGACCAACATTGTGTTAGCATTGGACACAAAATTTGCCTCCTGAAACAGGACCATTCTGATTCAGCTATTCTGCTCCACACAGGGGCCTCCATGTAGCACTGGAAGATGTTTTCTTCCTGGAGTGAGCAATGGTAATTTTGAACATTGGTTCTCTGAGTCTCTATCTGGAATTCAGATGCCTTTTGCCCCAAAGATTTCAGAGCCTTGGGATAATGCATGACAAGATAATTAGGTGCCATATAAAGAAGCAGTAGTGGAAGCTGTAGAACACCGTAGAGTATTCAGTGTATTCTAGGCACCAAGAACTAATGGATTTGAGAAATATCACCTAATTCTCACTCATTATAAAATCAAGAAGATAGAAAATGGGTTTGAAAATGGGTCCATCTCTGGGGGCATTCAAGTTCAGGTTGGATGGAGCTCTGAGAAACCAGGTCTAGTTGAAGATGTCTCTGCTCATTGAAGAGGGGATGGACTAAATTACTTTAAAGGTCCCTTCCAACTCAAACCATACTAAGATATAAAAATAATAATTGTAATAGTAATCATCATCATCATCATCATCATCATCCATTGAAATTACTGCAAAATAAAAAAGCTTTCAAGATTGTCTGTACCATTAATCAGGCAATTAAAACCTTGACCCATCTCATTGAACAGTTCTTTTCTAGAAAAAATTTTCCTTCACTAAGTTATCTGTCAAGACAGGCCCTGATGGTCAGCAAAGAAGGACTATATCCCAGGGAGAACAATTTATCCCATCACAGTATTGGTGCCTCCTTTAGTTAGATTTTATTTATTTCTTGATATTTCATATCTGTCTTCTTTCAACTATAGCAGGAGCATAGCTGACTACTTCAGACTAAATGCTTAATTTTGGTATTGGAAAAGTTGGATATGATGACCTTTGCCTAGACTGGAAATACAAAATGAATTCTTTTATAAGGATCTAAAATTGCTGTAACTGTTCTGAATCAACCAGCAGTGATTGATGACTCCTCTTGGACTTATACGAATGTGTCATAGGAACAATATTTTATTTACATCTGAGAACTTGACCTTTCTGAATTGCAGCTTTAATTCAGAGGGAAATAGAATAAGGAGAGAGCTCGGAGTAACACGAGCGAAATACCTATAGCTCTGTGCTGAGAGTCTTGGAATTGAGGTTTGGTGTCTGAGACCTGAATTAAAATATCTGCTGAGTGTGGTGGCACTGAGAGGGCATAAAAGTAGTGTGGAAAGGTTAGAACTAGACTTCAGATTGTCCCTAGTAACTAAATTGGGAATTACTGCTGAATCTTTCAGTCTAATAACGAAATCAATTTTTATCCTTTGCAATCTAGTAAATTTTCCCAGAGTAACAGAAGGTTACAGGAGTCCATCAAAGGCTACAGACAAGAGATTTTAAATGCTGTGAGGGTGAGAGTGTATTGGATATATCCCAAACTTACTGAGGGTAAGTGTAGTGCAATTTACAGAGGGATGGCACATTGGTCAGCTCCAAAATCCAGCTTTTCCCCACGAGACTTTCTTTCTATGAGAACGAAACTGTGTAGACTTTTATTTTTGGATTTTTCCTATTTTGAACGAGCTTTACTGAGCAGCTTCTAATATTCAGTTGCTTGTCTTTAGTCTACACATACACAATAAAAATCTTGGGAGATTAGACTTTTTCTGACAGGTCTCTGTAAACTTCCAGATGTAACTGGTAGAAAGTGCAAGAAAGGCTGGAGTAAATTTTAGAATCTTTCTATTGACTTCTGTGCTCTTTGCAGTTGACTTCCGTAACTACAGCTTCTCTTGGGGCACTTGAAATACTGTTATTGGACATCAGAGAGGAAATAAAATATGTGGAAGCAATGTGGAAGTCCTTTGGAGCAGGGCCACAACAGTTGAAATTTAGAAGTTCAGTTCCCTAAATTATTTTATACCACTATATAACTCACAAAAGCAAGACCTTGACATGTTGTTGGGTTCATTCTGTCTATTAAAAGCCTACATGCACAGTCTTCAGGATATTTCATTGATCTGCCTCTTTAGTAATACTATAAATACACATATATGGGTTTTCAAGGTACTTGCTTAATCATATTGCTTGTAACACCCCAGTGAACAAAATCTGAGATGGACCTCAGAATCAGTTTTAATTCCCAAATGGAAATAGCTGAGGGTACAGCTGCCTGAGTAAATGAAGCACTGCTGGAAGTGGACACAGGCACTAAACTCTTCATTCTGTTCTGGATACAGCGTGGTTTCATTCCAGACCAACTAGTGCTGCCCCAGAGGATTCCACTGAATATCTGGGGTCTTGGTGTGGGCCAAGGACAATTCCTGTCAGGCAGTTTGGATGCATTCATGCTGTTTTGGAGGCTGAGGCAATTCACTATTACACACACACTAGTCTGAGCCTCTCGCCCTCAGAACTGGAGAACAGGTCCTGGCACTACTCATTTCACTAATAAACACCTGAAATTTTTTGTCTTCCAAAGACTGGTTCTGATTCTTCAAATTTAGGGATGTTCAACATATTGACAGCCACCACCTTTCCTGTCTTGAAGCTCTATGCAAGTCCTATATCGGAAACGAACTGTAAAACCAAAGAACTGTAATATATATCTAAAAAAAGATGTTCCCAGTTACATTTTTGCTCTCTCACATGATGGGAAGGAAATTACAAAACCTGGCATCAAGTTTTACTGCTTTTTCACCATCTCAAACACAATTCTGTCACAAAAGCAGGATGCTAGGATATGTATGCTTATTACCTCTGTTATTTTCTGATTTATCAGTAAGTGACAATGGTGTTGCTTGGACTTCAAGATTTCCCTCCCTCTGTGTGATAGTTAAGCTCTGATAGCAGTACTGAAATGTAAGTTGGACTAGTTTGTGATTAAACTTAGGAGCACTCAGAAATACTTTCCTACATCAGGCAGGAGCAGAATATCAAACAGAGAACAAGGATCATTAGCATCCACTTTGAACTGAAGAGCAAATTTGATAATGTCTGCACTAATTTGGCATCTCTCTTTCCTCTGAACACTCCTTGTAACACAAGACAATCATTCCTGTGGCTTGTTTGTT
This sequence comes from Callaeas wilsoni, assembly GCA_013398955.1. Classification (NCBI taxonomy): domain Eukaryota; kingdom Metazoa; phylum Chordata; class Aves; order Passeriformes; family Callaeidae; genus Callaeas; species Callaeas wilsoni. The sequence goes on along the minus strand of VWPU01013154.1, from coordinate 16,205 downwards.
CCCAGAAATCACAGAATAATCTTAAACGGGTAAAGTGTGGTGCACCTTAACTGAATATTTTAAACTCATACAACAATTTGCCATTTATTTTGACGACTATTTTTTTTCATCTTTTAGGGTATGTGAAAATCATTATTGGTACATAGAGGAGAAGTCCAGGTAAAACTGCAGTATGTGGTCAACTTTTTCTTAATACAAACAATTCACTGCATGTAGTAGAAGAAAAATTTTTAATTTTCTAACAACACAGAAAAATTCCATTTCTTGTCCATGGGAACGATGAAGTATGATTTCCTAAGTGAATGTGAGAAAGTATGCATCATTGTAAAAAAAGGAGGACAATTTTTCAACATGGACTGTTGTTCTTTCCCAACATTTCAGTATTGCCAGTCCAGAAATTTAGATAATAAATTTCAGTTCCAGTATTCCCCTGCACACTTTTTCCCCCCATTCTCAATTTTTTCTTTTTTTTAACATTTGGAAACCTCCTACATCTCTGAAAATGTTAATAGGCTAATTATCACTGAGTTAATTTGCAAGTCATATTCCCTCCTGCCCCCACATTAAAAAAAAAAAAAAAAAGGNAAAAAAAAAAAAAAAAAGGAAATCTCCTCCCCCATTTTATTTTTCGGCAAGTTAAAAAAAAAAAAAAAAAAGCAAGTGAACTTAGCCACAAAATAAGTCAAGGGAAAAATGAAGTACTAATTAAGAAAGCTGGGGTTTTATGCAAATGACTTCTTCACCGAAGACAGTCTAATGAATGTGCCCTGAGTCGATCCGTGTGCGTTTTCGCCAAGCTGACAGCTGGCTCGGAGGAAGGTCAGACAGAATCAAGCATGCACAGAGCATAATCCTTCAGATTGGCAGCTCTGCCCCCTGGTCACTGTTTGATTATCTCCCAAATTGCTGTATTTCACAGAGATAATGATTTTTTATGGTCACAGATTTGAAGACAACTGCTGTATCCTGAGGGTTGTCGTTCTGCAAGGAGACACTGCTGCTTCCTTCGGAGAAGAAATGGGGGGAAAAAAAGTTGCTCTGTCTTTTTTCCCCTCTCTCTTTCCCACTCTCCTCTCCCCACCTCTCCTTTTTCTACTTGCTTCTTCTATTTATTTATTTATTTGCATTTCTTGTAGCCAAGAAGAGCCCCCATTCCTAGCCATTGTCCCGGTGTGGTGTCCGCGGGAGGAGGGCGATGCTCCGCCGCAGACATTCCCGCACTGAGCCCGGCCACATCTCATGGAGATAACACAATTCTCCAATGAAGTATGAAAGAGCAAACATTCAGGAGCACAGAAAGCGAGGAGGGGGGGAGCACCTCTGAAGGAATTCTCTGCACATGGTAGCTGTTCATTGCTGCTTGGTGACTTGCTGTCCTGATGGCCAGATATGTTGGGCCTCAGGGGGTTGTAAAAAACCATCGTGGGCCTGGAAAGGGGATAAATGCCAGAGGCAGCAGTGGTGGAGATGGTTTTCAAAACAGGCCAGGTGCAGATGTACAAACAGCACAGCATCTCCCACAATTCACATCCCTGACACTGGCACCTGTGGATGGATTTTCCTTTGAACCTTAACACTCAAAGGAGTGAATGCTTCTAAAAATACAGAAAAAAAATGGCATTTAGTGCTCCAGGAAGGATTCAGTCAGAGAAACTGTATCCTAAAGACCTGGTCATGTATTATCTGATGAAATGCTTTTTCCTTGGAAAAATGTTATCAAAAGGAAGCTTTGTAATGGAAGACGTTTGCCAAAATAGGCAAGGGCAGAACTTCTAGAAAAAGAAAAAAGTACAATCTCAGGTGTAAACAAAGTACTGTCCTCCTTTGTCTCAAACCATAAAAAAAATCTTGGTGGTTTGATCACTTCATGGACAGATTGAGGCACCCAGCTAAAAACTGTGAATTTATTGATCTGTTTATTTATTAATATATTTCTTCAATATTTAATTGGGATGCCCATTAATTAATTTGTTCATTTGAATTTCCTAACATATCAGTAGAAAGAGAGGACACTTTATGAGCATGGATGGATGTTGACTGCCAGAGCAAATTCTTATGCGAGATGAGTAATCTCTTTCCACTTAGTGGAAAAAAAATAATGCTTCATTTGAGGAAGAATAGATCAGAGGTAAATTCTCAACACTATTTCATTCAGAGCTGTAGTTGGAAACTAATTTTCCAACACTACTGTGAAGGTGTCAAAAAAAGGGTGTCAAATCTTTCCTCTGGACCAGGGCAAGAGGAAACCAATTCTCTACACAGCTGCTCTATCCCCAAATGCTTCCTCTGGAAAGCATGAACAAAACAGACTCTTCCTTGAGTATGAAGGGATTAGTTTGATCCCTGCACTTGGATGTGAATGATTTTGAGGGGCTTGCAAGAAACAGACTTTCTGGAAGAGCATTAAATTCTAATAGGAATGTCCTCAGAGAAAAGAAGATAAAGTTGCCTCATGTCTGTACACTTGCAAAGATCAGCTGGGTATCCCTCACACAAAGAGGAAGCCTGAGATCAGGACTGGTAGGAAGGTCCTCCCAGCACCACTAAATCTAACATGGGGTAAGAGGGAATAGCCAGAGGGAAAGAAGAAAGCGGAGATGGGTTGGGTCAGCTCCACTGAGGATGTTTGCTCCTTCAGAAAAGGCCCTATTTCACAACTGATCTGACAATATTAAGAACTTCTTCTTCCCTGTGAGGGTGGTGAGGCCCTGGCACAGGTTGCCCAGAGAAGCCCTGGCTGCCCCTGGATCCCTGGAAGTGTCCAAGGCCAGGTTGGACGGGGCTTGGAGCAACCTGGGATAGTGGAAATCGTCCCTGCCCATTGCAGGGGGATGGAATGAGATGAACTTAAAGGACTCTACCAACCCAAACAATCGTATGACTCTATGAAATCATTGTAGCACTGACTGATGGTCCTCAAGCCACAGCAGAGGCAACACAAGCAAAAATGAGAAAAAGTGCTTTAGTAGGGAATAGAACAGAACTAAATTTAGATGTCTGGAAAATTTGGGGCAGATGCTTAGCACTACCTTGGAAACTCCACCTTCATCTCAGTCCTCACACCCAGACCTCTGTTCTATACACTGAATATGTTACTGGAGGAGCATGACATCCAGCTAAAATCACAGAAGGGGAAATCACTCTTGCTTCTACAAGCAGATGAACTGAAATGCACAGTGAAGTATTCATGAATCAGAGCACTCCTTTCCTGTCCATACTGACAGGAACTCGAGCACAGACTGACTTGATCTTTTTAGCCTCTGTCTATCCTTGCTTGAATAGGCTTCCTCCTTTATTATCCTCAATATGTTTAAAGGCTTGCAGGGAAATAATGCAAGAGCCCTCCTGTGGCTGATTTTAACACCTACCATTCACATCCTTACAGCTGTACAGCACCAAGAGTCAAGTGGCCAGAAGTTTCTGCTTTTAATAATGCACAATATCCTCTGAGTTATAGATGGAAAAAGCTGATTATGCTAAACTATCTCCAAGCCTGGATAGAGTTACCTCCTACAGTCAACTCACACTTATTTTTCTAGGCACCATCCTAGCATTTTTAAAATTTCCACACATTGTTGCTCACAACACTATTCTAAGCAAATAGCTCACCCTCGAAACAAGTTTATCTAGAAATTCACCCACAATTTCACATGGGAAAAGGGGATCCAACTAAACCTACTCCTAGTACCTCACATGTTTGTTTTCAGTCTTTAAAGCCTGCAATCTTCCAATATCTGTAGACTATTGCTTCCCCTCAGGGCTGTACGAAGTGCTTTTAATCCCTTCTTTTAGACTGATCCCTCACAAGTCCCCACTCTTCCCCAAATGCATTTGTTTTTTTTTTTTTTTTTAAGTTGTAAAGAAATATCCAGATGGATGAGGCACTCCCACTAAGATGGATCAGAGTTTACTACCAAAGAATGGCTCCTTTGCTGAATCATGTGAGGACATTGCATTGGCAGCCTTGGATCACACAGATCAGTGGCAAGTTCTTGACCCAGGACTCATGGCTGGCCTTTAAGTTTTGCAAGTATATAATTTTCCTAAATCTTCTGCATTATTAATTTTTAGTTGTAGTATGTCTTCTTTGCTCAGTGCAGGATTTGGAATCCTTAATCATTCTCTGCATTAAGAGAAGAGTAACTTGCCAAGCAAGGTGAGCTCAGTGATGCTCTCAGGGGGCTGAGCTGCCTTAAACAGGCAGCACAGGAATGACAGAACAGCTAAAGACATCTCAAAACTCCAGCCTGCACTGACAACCAGCAACTTGCTCCTCCAGCCAATCTCTCAGGAGCAGAATTCAGATGAGAACCTGTAGTGTGATTACTACACTCCACCAAAAACCAGAAGGCACAAACCAAGATTTGGACTCAGACAGCACAGAAAGAATGTTAAGACTCTTGGACTAAATGAGGGTGTATTTATTTTATCATCTGAATCACTCATGGTTATCCTGGCTGCCTGCCTACCTGCCAAAACATGGAGAAGAAATCACACTGTGATAGGATCCTGGAGGAAAATAAATAAAATCCCTCAGGCTGTTGGAAGAGTTTGCATCAGCCCTGTAGAAAAAAATCATTTCTTTGCTAACTAATAAAGTGTATGAACAGTGTGAGTCCTGGATAGCTGTGGTGGGAGAGATTAAGATTCAGGTTAGTGCTGTCTTTCATGCAGACTAGGGATTTTTACTGCACTTTTTTACATCACAGATGAGTGCCCCAAGCACCAGCCAAAAGATCTTTCAAAGTGGGTGATCAGCAATTCTTTTCCTCATGCAAGAAACTGCTTCTGCAGCTTCTGTAAGAACAGGTGAATACATTACCTGACAAAATTAATTTCGACAAAATAAAAATTTGTCTTCATATAATGATTTAACGAGGAAACTCCTGACTTCCTCTAGCATTTTGTCTTTTTATATCATTGATTTGATGAAAAATCTGAAGTCTACAGGAAAAGTGAACTCTGTTGCCTCTCTTATTTCAGATCTAAGCCATAATTCTGCAAGCACAGCATAAGGAGTTGTATATATTTTCAGTGAAAAAAAAAATCAAGAAGAAGACATATTTTGGAAAATATGAAATAAATGGAATAAAATCCATAATCTGAATGAATCTGTAAGCATCAGCAGACAATGTTCAACATCATTAATTGACAACAGCACCACTAGATTAGATGAACTCTTAAGAGAAGCAGGGAATGATGCTGCAGGACATGATGAATAGATTATCAGTCCAAAAGGACTTCTCACTGGTACAACACTGGTACAGAGCCAAAGTGATAGTGGAAACACTGAGTCTTTAAATGCTTTTAGGGGTTTTCAGAGATCATGTCTGACTATGTCTCAATGAACAACTAAGAATTCTGCATAAAACTAAATAAATTGGAAAGAAACTAATGTTGGTTGTGGGGTGAAAATTGTTGGTCTCAATGGTAGAGTACATCTATTGATACAATTAGTGATCTAATGTGTGGAAATTTATTGTCCTCATTAATGCCCAGTAACTCAGTTGAAACAGTTTATTGATGACTTCCAGAGGGAAAGAATACCAGAAAGAGAGGAATGAAGGAGTCCAAACCTTCCACTCCCTGTGCTAAGAAAGTCTGCTCTTGATTTAAGACAGAGACTAAAAGAGAAAAGGTGTAGATTCATGGTTTTGAATCACATCAGAACATCTTCCCAGCTGTGTATAGCTGAGGCTTCCAGCTCAACAGCAATGTCCCATTTAGACACGCTCTGGTCCCTCATGCTGGCTCCCAATCAGGTCTAGGTGGTTCCCAGCTCAAGTAGGGCAAAGTGTTCCTATCCCTGGAAGTGTCCAAGACCAGGCTGGATAGGACTTGGAGCAACCTGGTCTAGTGGAAGGCATCCCTGCCCATGGCAGGGGGTAGAACTGGATGAGCTTAAAGGTCCCTTCCAACACAAGCCATTCTGTGATTCTGTGATCACTGAAGTTTCTATCATCCCAGTAGAGTCAGTGCAGAAAACCATATAGAGCTCATTCAGGGGCTGTGGTTTGCTCTCCAGAGACAGCACATGCTTTCTTTAATGGAGCCTGTGTTTACAGGCTACCTGAACAGCCTTTGTAAATATCTAAAGTAGGGAATCTGATTATGACACAACATTTCTACTTAAAGAAGCTGAATGGCCATTCTTATCGCTAATCTTCCCTCTGTAAAGACTTTGTCAGCTGGGCCGCATTTGTTGCAAAGCTCTATATTATAAAAAATGTACATCATTGTGCTTTACTGATTTTTTATTGCCTTCGTGGTAACAAAATGAAGTAGTTTCTAATCTTGGCTGTGCTCAGATGATGTTTGCATTGGCCCGCTTTGTTTTTACGCAGACTGTGTGTAAAGAAAGCATAAACTTCTTCGGAAAAGCTGTGAAGTGAAGGATCAAACTGCATCTCCGTGGGGGGAAGGGAGACAAGGGAGGGCAGGGTGATCTATCCCAACCAATTAGGAATACCCTGCAAATTAGGCAGACATCAGTTGCACAACTTCACCCATCCTCCCCAGCCATGCCCCTGGATAAAAGAGAGAACCACAATGGTAGTTAAAACAATTATCATCCAGTGGAGCTTGATTCTAAACTGCTCTGCTAGGAAGTGGCAAGGAGCATTCAGCTCCTGACGCAGCAAGCAATCGCTTTTTCTTCCCCTTGGGTAGAGAAGCTCCTGGCTTTTTAAGCAATTCTGTACCTCTGAACTAGTCCTTGCAGGGCTTTGGGGTAGCATGCCAGTGGCACTGCATCCCATTATCATCATTGCATGTCACTGGAGGCAACAACAGGAAAGAGATGCAGAAAGGGCTGGGAATGAGAGGAGACATTAATAACAGTGCACTGCTCTGTGCTGACAAAAGCAGGAGACGGTATTGTGAGGGCTGCTGGAGAGGAGAAGGAAGGAGGAGAAGTGGAAACAAAAGGCATAAAAATGAACTAATATAGGACAGAAGCAGTTATGCAATGACCTTGGGTAGAAAAGTAGTAGTAGGTAATAGGTGTAATGGCAAGCCCAGTTTCTGTCATTTATTGATGTTTGTCAAATCACTAGAATCAATTTTGCAAAAAATTACTTTTGTGTCTCAAAGACAGAGAAATTAAAAGTTGAGCTTCCAGAAGTTCCTAAGCAAACAAGGATTCTGTCCCAATTTTAAGGAGAAACAAAAAGGCACACCAGAAAAAGCACAAATGCTGCATCTTTGCTGACCTATTGAATCCTGCTACAATTTCTTGGCTTCTTGGCTTCCTTAGAAGCATTCCAAGGGCTTCCAACCTAAAAGGCCTCCAAGAGAGCTGGAGAGGGACTTTTATCAAGGACATGTAGTAATAGGACAAGGAGGGAATGCTGCAAGAGGGAGATTTAAATTGGATATTAGGAAGGAATTTTTCATTGTGAAGGTTGTGAAGCCCTAGCACAGGGTGCCCAGAAGCCCTGGCTGCCCCATCCCTGGAAGTGTTCAAGGACAGGTTGGATGAGGCTTGGAGCAACCTAGTCTAGTGGAAGGTGTCCCTGCCCATGGCAGGGGGTGGAACTGGATGGTCTATAATGTCCTTTCCAACCTAAAGTATTCCATGATTCTATGATTCTAGGCAAGCTGGCACAGTCTAACTCTATCCACCCTCTTAAACCCTCCTAAAAACTAAGCATTAAACTCATATCTAGACAGCTACATATAACCTTGTAAATTTGACCTCTTAAAATGTAGACTGACTCCTCACCAACTGCCCTTGCTGATATTGTCTCCAGTTGTACACTTTCAAGACCTCGATGTTAATAAACTGGAAAAAAATCACCTAACAAATACCCATAATTTCTGGCTGCATCCCAGATTTCTTTTCCACTAAGTCATCCAGCCTTCTCTCAATTTACTGTAACCACACAGCCAGAAGCTCTAAGGCTTCTGTAGCATTCTTAAAAAATCCAAGTAAAAAAACAGAAACATGGAATGAGGTTCACTTTCCACCACTTTCAGGATCTCGTCGCGGTCATCTTCCTTATTCAGCTTTGGTTGTCAGTGAAGGAAGTGAAACTATTAAAATGCAAATCATATGACCAATTGCAGCTGATTTTTAGACATAATTTACACCCTTAACCAGTTTCTCTCCTTTGACTCAATGGGAATCCATTGATATCCAGAAAGTCATCCTGGATACCAACAGTTGCATCATAGACTTCCACTCTCACTCTGATGACTCTCACTTTGACATTCAACCATCCAGGACTTTGCTGCTTCATGACATATAAGGAATGTCTTATTTCCAAATCTTTGTTCTCATCACTGACCTCTACATATAAAATTGATTAATTCCCATCAGCCAGTTCCAATTATCTCCCAATTATAGGCAGCTCTCAGATATTTTAAATCAAAGGGGACCATTACGATGATTAGTCTAATTTCTGTCATTGCAAAGAAAGTAAATGTCATCCATTTGGTCCAGTCTTCAGTCCCATTAACTGCACTTTCAGTTTGGGCAGCATCAATTTAGTAGTGGCTGCTGCCCAAACTGAACATCAGGGTCTGTACAGGTCTGCTTTGCTTTCTGAATCTAAATCTCTTTCTGATTCGAAATGGTCCATTATTCCCTCTCCAGATACCTTGCATTCCCAGAGCGGATGAAAATGTAAAATATTGCAAAATGGGAAATTTCTGGTTGAAAGATGAGATCCTTAAAGAATCTTGATGTTGCAACCATGGCATTTCCAGTCTTTTTGAGAAAGCTGTTGAAATGCAAGCGTTCATCACTGACATGGACATGAGTCTTGAACTCCTTTCTAGGTGAGATATTCACAATTTTGGTTACTGCATTGGTCTTATCTGCATTCTTTTCTGTGGATACATCCTTGCAGAATGAAATGTCCCTTGCAAAGTCCTTGGAAAGCAATGGCTATTCTGGTTTTTTTCTTCTAATATGAGATATTCTTATGAAATACGGGAGCTTGGGTGGGAGAAAGGGCTTCCCTCGTTGCTCTCCACAGCTTCCTGAGGAAGGGAAGTGGAGAGAGCAGTGCTGATCTTTGCTGAATCGTATGGAGTGATAGGACACACGCAAATGGTTCAAAGATCTACCAGGAGAGGTTTAGAGTGAACACTGAGAGAGTTCTCATGACCTGAACACTGAGAGAGTTCTCATGACCAAGAGGCTGCTCAAACACTGGAATGGGCTTTCTAGAGAGGTGGTTGATATCTAAGGCATGTCAGCATTTAAGACACATTTGGACAATTCCTTAACAACATCTTGGTCAGCCTTGATTTGGTCAGGCAGTTGGAGCAGGTGATCATTGTAGATTCCTTCCAAGTGAAATAGTCCTATTCTATTCTATTCTATTCTGTTCTATTCTATTCTATTCTATTCTATTCTATTCTATTCTATTCTAACTTGGAGCTTTTGTTTTCAAACATAGACTACAGTAGATGCAGAAAAATTTGTGAGATTTAATAAGACATCTTTTTTCCTCATGACAGATTTTGGCCAGCACAGGCACTTTTTGGTACCTTTCATGAACTTAAAAGCTCAAGGCAGAAGCGCTGGGACAGCTCCATGTAGGCTGAAGCCAGCAATCAACTCTGGTCAAAAAAATGCATAATAAAAAGTTTAGGTAAAAACAAAGAGAACAATCCACCCCAAGTTTATTCCTGCCACAGACAATTTAAAGCATGGACAAGGTCATATTACCCAAAATCAGCATTACACCAGCAACTCAGAAGTTGTTGGATCACTTGAGATCAGTCAAGGCTTCTACTGACTTTGTCATTGCCTCCACCAAACTGTCCTTAGCCCAACAGCAGACTCAGATAAGGCCACAGATATCTAATCTCCAGGACATATGCCATCCATCCCATGCCTGAGCAGACATTTAGGGAAGCTCCTCAAGGATATTTTTTGCATCATTATCATCTGCAGATTTTCCTTATGGATGTTTACAATAAATAAGTGCTTGGTATGGGTACACTTATAATACAACAGGGAGGAGGGAAGGGTAGGGGGAGGGTTACATTCTCATTTCTTGGCAGATATAAAAACCCACCAAACTATTCATATTTAGTTCTGTTTGGAATAAATAAAAAACAAACAAACATCACAATGCACCCAAAGGCTTTGCATAGCTGGAAGCTTTATTGATTCATATACCACCCACATAATCTGCCAAAATGCACTACACTTTTTATTTTTTTAATATCTTCTTCACAGGAAAGTCTAGCCCTCCAAGCTCATTTATTCAAGGGAAAAGAATTAAATAAATCCTTTAAACACTACTAAGCCTACTCTGGGAAAAGCTTTTGGTTGTGGCTCAAAGGAAATGCTTTGAGGAAATTCTCTTGTCCTGTGGGAGTTGCAAGAATTGTTGGGAGCATCATGCCCAGCCCATGGAAAAGAGATGACTTCTGTCTGTCATAGCTGTCAGCAAACTGAGGTTGATAGAACAGAGTTCCTAGCAAGGGAAAAGTTCATACCAGGTCACTAAATTTCAGTATAGTCCCTGGAAATCATGTCATCCCCAAATGCCGACAGTTATATGGAAAATGCAGCCCGGTCTTTTGAAAAAATTGCTCTGACTTCTGTTTTGAGTGGGAACAGGAAGAGGAAAGATCCCTGCAGATGTGCTGTGTGTGACAACATGGAGCCTTCAGGGGGTCGCAGTGTTAAGTGAAGAATGGTGGAAGTTGGATTAAGTATGGGAAGTTGCAGGACTTGTGCTCTTTTTGCTCAAATCAAGTGTGGTTTTCTGGTGTGGTCAAGTGTGGTTAGCTAACTTCAAAGTGTCTACACAAATCTTGGGATTGCTCTGTTCCTGGGGAAAATTGGCACGAAAGAATTTTCACGTGTATAACTTTCTGTTTATTTTTCCAAAACTGGATGGATGAATCTAGACAATTTTCTGGGAATAATCCCTGGTGCTAGGTCACAAACAGCATCTGAGAGATATTTCACAGGCTGATTTTGTCACATGTGAAAAAAATCCCACACCACGCCACCCAAACATTTAGGAATGGTGCAATTTCATTCCGGTGCCAGCATTTCCGTAAGGCAAAATAGACAATATTAGAGGGATTTGACTTGTTTAATGCCCCATCCCCAGAAGCGTTCAAGGCCAGGCTGGACAGGGCTTGGACAACCTGGTCTAGTGGAAGGTGTCCCTGCCCATGGCAGGAAGTTGGAAGGAGATGACCTTTAGTGTCCCTTCAAACCCAAACCAATCTGTGATTCTATGTTTCTATGACTCTACTGAAAGCAGATTTTTTTTTCCCTTCCCACACACAGGAATAAAGTCCTACCTAGTGAGAAACAGCAAGAGCTTTGGTTCATTTTCCTGCAGTTAAAAAGTTAAGACTAAAGTACAAAAACCCTGAGATCACGCAAATTCAAGCCACATGTATTAAACAGAAGATCATCCTTCAGAGTGGCTAAATTAGTTCGTCAATAAGATGCTTGAAGGGCAAGATTTCATACTTGCAGACCGTTGCCAGCAAAATATAAAAGGGAACGAGGCATTTATGGAATTGTATATTTCTTGGATGGCAGCTTAAAAATTAGACTTAATTGAAGGCTAAAAAGAAAGCATTTTCATTGTTGGGAATGAAGGGTTTAAAAAAGAATTAAAGAAATTTTCAACTTGGGTGTAGGGCATAATTACAAAAACATTAAAGCAAATAATTGGTAGCACTGTAATTTTTTCCTCCCCAGGTAACTACCATATGTATTACACAGTGAATCATTGACTCTGTCCCTCCTATCATTAATTACTGTGATGCATAAATAATTGGAAAATTATATGTTCCAAAAATGATTTAGTAATACATTTTATGCATCTTAATAAGCACAGGCTTTTAATCATCACTAGACATGTTATGATAAATTTTACTCTCCGTCTCAACTCTTCTGTTATCTCTCACTTATATGGCTGCCATCTCCTTGCATGCAAATACCACTAAGCCACTTGACATCACATACTTCCCAGTGGATGCTTTTTACTGGGTTTTATTCTGCTCGACATTTTTGGTGTTGATATTTTGGCTTGAAATTCATTTAAGGGTATTCTTAGCCTCACAGAAACATATTAAACTATTTATCCCCAAACCATAAACTATTGTTTAATTTAAATGGAAATATCTTAATCTGGTTTTTTCCCATCCATTTAAAACAGTCTGTACCTTTTGTTTTGCACAGCAGGGATATTTCAAAGCTGCTACTTTAGATTGAACTGAAATAACTGAAAATCTACTCTTTTTAATTAGAAACAGTAAAACATATTTTAACATGTGCTGATCATCATGGTACGTGTTATTTCCTTTCTGCAGGTTTAACACATTATGTTTGACACTCCATCATCAAGTTATATGACTCAACACCTTAAGGAACAACACAGCCTGGAAAAGCACAAGAACCACTGATATGTCAAGATGTTATTTCAAGTTCAATCCAAGCAACACAACCTGTCAAAACTGTTCAAATTAAATTTGCCACTCTGCAGCTAATCATTCATGCTTACTTTTAGTGCTGTTTACAGTTGTACTGCTCACAGAACCTGCAGCTCTTGCACACAACACAGAAGTTGGGGGTTGTGACTGGCTAAGTGAAGGTGATAATGAAATTGTTTGGCTCATTAAAATGTCTTCAAATAAGTTTAGAGTTCATAGCAATTTCATAAAATCATAGACTATCCTGAGTTTTATCCAATTGTATTTCAGAGATACATTTGCAAACCAATTGACTACACAAACTATTAAAAATGTTTGTTTCTAAGCCAGGAAAAGCACAGCAGGCTGTGTCTTTGGAGAGCCTAATACTACTCTCTTGAATCTTTTACCTCTCCTTCTTCATGTAAGTGAATTAATGTTTCCTGTTTATTCATAGCTACTGGACAGACAACTGTAGAATGTCCCAAGCTCCAAAGATCTATAGATGTAAGAATACTGATAATAGCTCAAGCCTGGGTTTCTGCATAGTTCGGGTTGGTGCTACACAAGGAGGAGCCAAACACAAGACATGGCCTTTATTGATTCACTAAATAGGAAAATTATTAAAGACATGTGACACCATTTCAAACCAACTGGTGCCTTCGTGAGGCTGAAGGGGTTGCAAATGTTGGGTCAGACTTAGTGACTACACTGAGAGGGGATTCAATCTATCTCAGCATATGAAATAGAACGGTTTGGGTTAGAAGGGATTTTACAGGCCATCCAGTCCCATCCCCTGCTATGGGCAGGGACACCTTCCACTATCCCAGGTTGCTCCAAGCCCTGTCCAACCTGGCCTTGGACACTTCCAGGGATGGGGCAGCCACAGCATCTCTGGGCAACCTGTGCCAGAGCCCCATCACCCGTACAGGGAAGAATTCCTTTCCAATACCCAACCTAAACCTCCCCTTCTTCAGTTTAAATACCACATCTCATACTCCATGTATGTAAAGGGTGACTGCGATCTTGGTATCTCTAGCAAGTCAGGCTGACAGAGGTTTTTCTCTTGGATGATCACCTGGTTGCAAAGTTCCATTCTGAATTCCTGCTAAATATCTTGTTCCTGTTCTGAGGAGGAGATGCTGCACCTGGAATGTCAACTCTACCCCTTTGGAAATTTTCACATGCTTCAAGCAGCCCCTTTTGATTCAGCCAAACTGTTTCTGCTGCTTGCAGACAAGGGGCTTGTGAAGGACGAGCGCTAGGAGCTCCAGAGGGGATTCCAGGAAAGCCTTTACATAAAATAACATGTCCTGACCTTATGGAAGTAATTCATAGATGGAAATCTGGATTGCTTTTGGGAGGAAAGGCTCAGCCATTGAAGTCAATGAGACAAATCAGTGCCAAGTGTTCCTGTGCCTGCAGAAAATGTATGCAAGGAAAGGAGTGTAAAGTTGTCTTGTTAATTTTGTTGTGAACCAAATCATGATGGGAAACACTGCAGGAATTCAGGAGTCTTATTCATAATGGAAAGCATCAACATTTGAAATAATCTCTAGTAAAACATGATATAAGAAAGTTTGACTTAACTATAAAGACATTCACCCTCACTTCACTGAAAACAGCCTTGAAAACAGGTGCTGGAGAGGTGTGGAGCATTGAAGGTAGAAATGCAAGAACTGAAACCCCTTCCCCATTTTCCCCACACAACAAACTGCTTTGGTGCTCAGGTGCAAATCCCTCAAAGTAGCTTCTGTTCCATGTGAAAGAGGTGCCGTGTCTGTGACAACATCCACTCCATTCCATCTCCTCACAGGAGTCTGATATGATGAACAGGAACAACAGGTGTCTGACTGTCCTGTCTCCCAATTAGGTTTGGTTAGTTTAAAATAAATGTATTTTTGCTTGCAACATGCATAGATTCTCAACTTCTACCTAGGATAGCTATCCAACAAATTTCTGAGAAGAAACCTGAGCTTTTAGCCTGTATATGTAATTGTGTGAATAAGAGGTCCTGTTCTACAGCCTGGAGAATACAATCTGGCATAATCTGGCTGCCTCTGTCCTATTAAACTCCCCCAAGTCTCCAAAATGATTGTTTGCATCTAAACTGCTTATCATGGAAAGCTATGCAGACTTTTTGGCGTTGGAAGCCAAAAGTTTTGCAAGGAACCCAACCCTCTAACAATTTAGAAGCAGATGTTGTGCAGAGAACCTGTGGCTGCACCACCCCTGGAATGGTTCAAGGCCAGGATGGACAGGGCTTGGAGCAACCTGGTCTAGTGGAAGTTGTCCCTGCCCATGGTAGGGGATGGAACTGGGTGATCCTTAAGAGCTCTTGCAAACAAATTCATTTTGTGGTTCTGTGATTCCATGGAAGAGTTCAAGAGCCCATGTCCATGCTCTGCCACTGCTTACTTTACTAGTCCAGACTACAGTGGACTGGAATCTCAATAGAAGGGAATAAGAGGAGGCAATACCAGGTCAGTGATATTTTGAGGGAGTTCCAGGTCTGGAAATGTTAATAAGCCTACTGGATACAACCTACCACCACAGGGAAATACTAAGGAAGGAGAAAAAGGGTCTACAATACCGGTGTTCTCATGTCCTTAATAGCAGTGAAATATGTTGGAAAATTGCTCCCAGATAGGTGGGAGAAAACATCTTATCATCAGAGACTTGAAGAGCCCAGACTTATCAAAAAGAAAATGAAGACACAGGAGCACTACTTTTTCAAGGAGAAACTACCCTGAACTAACAGGCTGTTTAATCAGGCAGGTAAAGGCATAACAAAATCCAATGGCTGAAAGCTGGAAGCAGAGAAATTCGAATGAAGAATTAGACACACATTTTAAACAGTGAAGGCAATGTGGAACTGGAACACATTGCCAGAGCAAGGGATAGAGTTTCCAACATTCAGTGCCTTCAGATCAGGTGTAGATAACCTTCTTCAGGAACTTTAATCAAGACACTAAACTGAAAACAGAGGGAAATGTTAATGCCTTTCCAAGGTCTTTCATGTAATGAGAGTGGATTAGAAAATGCATCTTCAGGGCATGAAGACCTGTGAATTCTTCATTCTTATCCCAGTGGGATCCAAGTATGAAAGCGGGCTTCAGCAGCCTTGGTGACATGGGTAGGAGAGACAAGAGAGGAGGCATTTAGGGGAAAGGAAAAGAATGACCAGCTAGGATGACCGGCACAGGCTTTATTCAAGGGATTAGAGTCTCCCTTTCTTCCCATGACTGTGTCCTTGTACTCTCCTTGGCAAAACACTTGGAGGAGAGGATGCTGGTGATCCATCTTCATAAACTAAATAGCTCCAGGAAATATTCCTAAGCATTGAAAATTTATAATCTATATCATTTAACTGTGTGAATGGAAGTTATTTGTCTCTATGCCCTTTGCCCTCACCTAATGCATTTGAAAATGAGGAAAAGCCAAGGACCACTGCCAGCCTACCCTACAGATGCAGCCTCCTTGTGATCAAGGAACTAAGGGAATTCAAGACCATGGATGTGGGCCATCTTGTACCAGCTGGCCTTGTGTTTTGGTTTGGCACGGCCTGGTTTTTGGTAGCAGGAGGGTCACAAAGCTGGCTCCTGTGAGAAGCTGCTGGAAGCCTCCCACCATGTCCAGCAGAGCCAAGGGCTGATGGCTCTGAAGATGGACATGCTGCTGGCCAAACCTGGGCCAGTGAGAGAGGTTGGTAACGCCTCTGTGATGACATATTTAAGAAGAAAATCAAAACAAAAGTAATGAGTTATTGCTTCTAGTCAAAGAAGAGGGGGAGGTGAAAACAT
>VWPU01013152.1:0-32457 GCA_013398955.1 Callaeas wilsoni | reverse complement strand
CCCGGCGCCCCCGGCGGGGCACGGCGGAGCGGCGAGCGGCGGGGAGGGCGCGCGGCGGTACCTTGATGATCCTGCGGGGCAGCCCGGCCATCTTGTCTCGTCGGTGCAGGCTCGGGGCGCGCCTCCGCTCGGGGCGCGCGCACGGCCGGAAAGACCCGCGCCGCGCTTCCGGTGGCGCCGCCCTGCGCGCGTGACGCCGGGAAATGTAGGATAAAGGGATCGCTGTGGGGGCAAGCACCCAGCAGGGACCGAATGGAACCAGCGGCAGCGGGGCCCGTGCACTGTCAGCGCGGAACGTCTGCCCGTCCCTGACTTTTAGGTTCTGCGAGTGTCTCTAAACCTGTCACAAAGATATCGCAGGACATCAGTACATGAAAGAAAAGGAGCTACTGGTAGGGTCCAGCAAAGGAACACAAAGGTGATGGGGGTCTGGCACATCTCTCTTACAAGGAGAGACCGAGGGAGCCGGGCCTGTTTAGTCTAGAGAAGAAAAGACTGAGAAGGGATCTCATCAATACATAAATGTATTTCAGTGGTTGGTGTCAAGAGAATAGTGCCAGACTGTTTTCAGTGATGCCCAGCAACAGGACAAAGAAAAATGGCCATAAACTAAAACACAAGAAGTTCCACCTCAACACGAGGAAGAAGTTCTTGACATTGAGGGTGGCAGAGCACTGGAACAGGCTGCCCAGGGAGGTCACGGAGCCTCCCTCTCTGGAGACATTCAAAACCCACCTGGACGTGTTCCTGTGTCACCTGCTTGTGGTGACCCTGCCTTCGCAGGGAGGTTGGAAATATGATCTTCCAGCCCTAACAATTCTACAATCTTTGTCTTAATAACACCTGGTGAGTAAATCTCCTTCTTTTTCAGCAGAAAGAGGAATATTTTAAACATTGGAGTGTAATTACTGCACAAGCATACTAGGACATTACTACAGCTGAATAGTAATAATAACATCTGAGAATGTGCATCGTTATTTATGGGAAATAAAAGCGCAGAAAGATGAACTAATTTCTCATAGGTTACTCAGCAGGCCAGCAGCACAGCCAGGAATAGAACCCTATATACATATGATTTCCTGTCAAGTGTTTCCTTCTGGTTTAAAACAGGACTTGGTTTTAAACAGGACATAATTTCTGTGTGCTCTGGTAGAAAGTAAAGTTCTCTGGCAATGGCAAATCTAGGAGAAAGACTCCGTAACTCCAACACTTTAGATACCAAAGCATCTTCACTGGGCCATACCCTCAAGACAAAAATAATTGGAAAACAATGTATTGTGTTACAGTGCATGCTGAATTACTTCTCTTTCTTTGTTTCTGCCTTCACTCCTTTTTTTTCCCCTCTCTTTTACACTTCTCCCAGAACAGTGTCCATTAAAGGACTGGCATACATGGCAGAAAACATGGGCCAAAAGGTGGATGTAGGCTCTATGGGAGAGAGATGCCACTCAGTTTCCTTAAAGTCTGTGAGATGCAACAACAGAGTGAAGCACAGTTGGCTCAAATAAATGCTCATCAGAGTTGCATTCAGTGGCCCCTTTCAAGTGTCGTAGACCAGGAATCTTGCTTCGGTCAGAAGTTGCAGCAAGTCAATCTAGCTTATTATGTTTTGACAGCTTTTGTTGCACAACAAGTGGTCTGTCACATCCTGGGAGTTTTCATTACACCTCTCCTTCTGGCTCCTTTTATGAAAAGGCTTTTGAGGTCCACTTGATCAGGAGATGGCAGTGAACAAAAACATTGATTTCTGTTGTCATATCTACAAAGATTTAGATTGTTCCCCTAAGTCATTTTAGCTCCTAGAAGAACTGCTGCAGAGATCCCTGAGTACCCATATCGGGCTGGAAAAGCCATCCAAACTGGCTATTCCAGAATACCGACTGTAGACTTTGCTTCTTTGCACTTCTTGTCTACCAATGGATATCTTCCAGGAGAAGCTATAGTAAAAATTGTCCTTCTTTTATAGCATTCTCAAATTCCTAAAACCAGCAACTTAATCCTCTGAATCAGAGCTGGAACAAGGCATGTAAGTGCCAGGGAAGATTATTCTCCTCAAGCTAGCCACACCCCATAGAAATTATTGCATCCTCCAGGTGCCTTCCCAACCCAATGACCTCCTAGTGTCCACCCCTATCCTTCAGGACTTTCCACACTGCTGCCATAACTGGGTTCTGGACCATAGCCTGCATTGCTCTGTGTGCATATCCTCCACCTGGCATGTGACTTGGAAGACATCCTTGGAGAAGCATCATGGGTGATCCAGCCTAGCATGCTTCAGCTTCCCTGCATAGAGCAGTACTTCTCGCTGCTGCTCTGCAGTGCAAGGTTGTTCTTAAAATGTATTTATTCTTCTCTGCCAGATTATTTATTTTGAGCAGTACAGTGATTCTTTATCCATACAGTTTTTCAAAGTCACATATACCATTAAACATAACACAATTCCATCAAGCACACCTAAAACTTTTAAAAGTTTCTTGAAGGGCATGGAAGGGAGGACAGAGAGGAGAGGAGAAAAGAAAATAAGAAAAAGCAGGTACTAAAAAATAGCTTCCCATAATGCTACAAGTGTAGTTTGTCAAAACTTCCAGAGTATTTCAGCAATCCTTTTTTTTTATTATTTGTATTGTAAAATAAAGATTTGATGGAAAAAATTTTCTTCTTTCATCCCAAGTATTGTAAGTAGTGAAGTCATGCAGACTCCTTTAGACAGCTGCCCTCCCTGACTCAGCCTGGTGTTGTTTTTGCTATGCAGAAAGATTTAGATGCTATGTCTTTGTTTAAATTAAGCTATAATCTTTCCTTAAGACTCACTGCCTGGAATTCCATCCTCTTTTAGCACCAGGAATTGCAAACTGTTTGCTCCCTTACTATCCTAAAATATACCCTGTGCCTCAGTCAGACTGTGAGGAAATCTGGAAATATTATATGTCTGTATTTTGTCAGATATATGCTGACAAACAGTTCCAGAATATCCGACAGGACCGTGGATGGTTAGTAAAGGCTTTGTTAGATGCTATTTGGAAGACACAGCTTTGTGTCAGGGCAATGAGTGCACAAATGGAACTTAATTGCTGTGACAGCCTCAACACGGGCATCCACCCTCACCCTTCAATGAGCCTGGGTGTTGAGTCCTTCCTACGCTGCACCTCAGTTGTGCCTGCCTGACTGTCAGGGGCTCGTGAACCAGCCTCAGACCTGGCCTGTTACTGTGTCCTGCTTGATGATCCCTGGACAGACCTTGCTGCAGTGACCAAACTGCGCTGCTCAGGTGCCCCTGGCGCGGTGGGGCTGCGCCTCATTGATGGAGCCGCTGCCCTTAGCTCCTGGTTCACCCATCCTAAGGGAGCATGGCTACCCCAGCTGCTCCCTGACCCTTGGCTTCAGAGTGCCTGAAGATGCAGGTTCCCTTTAGAAAAGCAGTATTGTCACACTACAGTGGCTGCTGGTTGGTTATATAAAGCAACGTTTGTATATTTGCATTTCAGAGGAAATTTAGGTACAGTGTTCAGTCAGACTGGTGTCACCTGTAGTCCCCATTCAAACGGGCGTTCATTCCTACAGCCCAACTCCACCAAGGCCTGCCTCCACAGTGGTTATTGAGTGTGTAGTTTCACATCAAGGGTAGACCACATTTTATTTGCATTGCTGCTAAAGAGGGCTGCTGCACTCCTCCTCTGCCACACACTGCTGCTCCCTCAGCTTACACCATGATCTCACCTAAGATGAGCTGATCAAAAGCACGAATGGTTCCTGGGTGAGCAGTGAGCTGCTGTGAACCACAGGCAGCCACACAGCTGTACAGGTAACAGGAACCCATGCCTGAGGGTGTGAGAAAAGGACTGTCTATAGTCCCCTGCATTAGGGATAGTGTGAAACCACATACTTTAAGTTAAGTTAGACCAAACAGCTGAGTCAATCTGTTAAAAAGAGGACTTCTTTCTTCCCTTTCCCATCTCACTCCTTCTACCTTCCTTCCTTACACATGGCATCTTCCCCGCAGTTCATTCTGCTGAGCTGATGCAGTACACTAATTTGGCAGAAAAACAGCCATTCATTCTGGTCTTCTGCTGGACTGATGAATTGGTTTCTCTTGCAGTGAGGTCTGGCAAACCCCAGACAACAAAAGGTAATAGAAGTGGGAATGAAATTGCACCCTGTACTATCCATGAGTTACTAACTCAGCTTTAGATGCCCCTTAGCCTTTTGGAGAAGCTGCAATGCAGCACTGAGGTCCTGCTCCCTTCCCCTATCCTATATTCCTGATCCCCTCTTGCCATTGGTATGTATCTACTGGGGTATAGGGGGTTGTCGTTGGGGGGTTTTTTTTGGCTAAGTTACCTTTCTGACCAGCTCACTGAGGCACCAGAGCTGGTACAAGAGAAGCAGCAGGAAACAGTGAGATGGTGAAGATGTAGGACTATCCCCTCCCACAGCAGTGACCTGTTCTGTTGACTGAGCTGATCTCATCCCAGTGCACCACTGCAAAGGCCAGGATGGAGAGCACAATCATCCTCCCACAAATCTGTGATTATCACATCATTGCTGGGATTACAGCGGTTCCAAGAACAAAATTAGGCAACCATCTTATTCACCAACAAGGTGTTCTATAATGCTACTATAGGCAGGAAAGGTAAAGAAGTAATTGCAATTAGGCAATTAATACGCCCAGAACAATTCAATACAGCTGCTGACCATCTTCCTGTGACAGTTTCTGCTGTCATCAAGTTACTCACTGAGTGGGTGCATCCAGGCCAGCTGAGCCTGTGGCTGACTAATCTTACTTCCTCCTCCTATCCCTCCTTGCAATCTTGTAGAAGTTTTACTGTAATTACAACTCTATTTCAAACCCCAGATTCTTTATTTTTGCATAAAAGCATTTCTGTATTTTTGCCAAGTATTGTAGAAAATCTGTTTTACAGCAAAAAACAGATGTATGTATGTACACGTACAGAATGAATACTCACAGTAATATCCAGATTTTATATTAAAAATGTTCAGTAAATCTTAGAGTATTTTCACAAGAGTTGTTATGATGCTTATGTACAAAGGGGGAAACTAAGGCAGAGAAGTGCAGTGTTTTTCATTTAACACTAATTAAAGGTGTCATTGGGCAATTTCAGAGTTATCTGAACTGGCAGGACTGAGTGTAACTATACTGAGAGAAGGAAAAAACCCCACCAGTTATATGTTTATAGACTCAGAACACCAAAATGAGATGCTATGAGTAGGAGCCTTCATTGTAGCAAATAATTTTTGATTTTTTTCATTAAGTGGCTGCTTGAATAGAGGCATAATATTGTTTTTTCGAACTATGGTAATCAACAGGAATACAAATTATTTAGGCTGCATATGACTGCTAAGGCACTTTAGTTTTGTCATCTGTTATTTACAGTTGCAGCTTCCTCCTTACCAGAAATGGGATGGATCAGTGAGATAGTGTGAGATATGCTAAATAATGAAGAGGGCCTACTGACATAAGCCTTGGTGTTTACTCTGGGTGTTTACAGGTTGACTTAAAACATGGAAGTCTGTCTGCCTACAACATAACTAGAGAAAACTTGAGAATTAAGACCATAACTAAACTACACGGTCTCATTAGAAATTCAATTTCTACATTTATAGGATAACCTCATAGAAATTAAGATACAGTATTTCAGGAGTGGAGGCCCATCCATCCCCATCGTTAAGACACAACCTTTGCAACGAAACACATCCATCCATTCACAAATTCAGGTCCACTTCTAGGTATGATTGTATAGTACCTTGCCAGTTTAAAAGGAAATAAAGGAAGCCAAATGCTTATTCCTAGGAACATTTTGAAACATTGGTTTCTATGAGAAAAATAAATGTGTATTATATTCAGTTTGCCAATGATCTAGCCTGAGTGATTTTCCTAAGTAACAATTTCCTAAATATGCCACTGCAGCAAAAGAGCCAGAACAGCCAGGTCCCAATTCTGCATTTCTGACAAGGGCTGTGTGTGTGTGTGTGTGCAACTGCTCACACAAAACCCACACCAGTGCAGATGATATCTCTGATATATAAATCTGTTCTTCTAAAACAGAGCCAACCAACATAGTCCTGCCCTCATCACTACATAGCATCTGTGGCCTAACTATAGCTCAACCATCTCATCAGTCAGAGCATTTCCTGGAGAAGTTCCTAATTGACTGTTGGAGGAAGAGCAAGTTGATGGTTTATCTTCAGTAAGAGCAACCTAGAACATTCCAGGTTTCCAAAGACATGAAGTCCCAGAGGTCTGGAACTCAGCATTAGTGCCTCCACAGTATCTCCACAGGTAATGGAGAGAACAGCCTTTCTCTTGAGCCAATACAGACTGAGCAACTCTCCCCTTCGCTGTCTACAAGCTGCTGAGGCAAGCAAGGGCCTTGGCAGTTATTAATAACCCCATCTCCAGACATGCTGGAGAAGTGTGTAGTCACGCTTCTGAGCTGTCCTTAAGCAATTCCCATCTCCCTACCAGAAAGCTGTAATCTGTCAGAACACGCTGCTAAGTATAGACTTGCAGAACGTTATGCGTCAGGGAGGGGGTAGACCTCATCTAGTATCTCCTAAAAATCTTTTTATAGAAACCACCTAAAAATAGCCTGGAAGCCTAACAGGGTGTGTGGTTCAGTTTATAAAAAATAAAAATAAAGTTCTGTGGTACCTTCAATTGCAACTTTTCAGAGCTAGGATTTAAGTTACAAGATTTGCCATTACGGTGATATTCTAAAAGCACACACTTCAGAGTAAAATACTTACAGAAAAAAGATACACTATTAAGAACAAGCAGTACAGACTGTAGATTCAAATTAAAGCTTTTGTTGATCTTTACAATCTCATTAATGAATTAGCTTCTTAGCTGTTAACAACTCAATGCCACCAGCCTATAAAATCCCACCATTAGGAGACTTGTTGGTCACATTCATCAGGAACATTAGAAATTCTACTCTTTCAAACTTGTGTCTGAAGGAGAGCACACATATCTTCAAGTGTGTGTCTGTATACAGTCCTCAGGAAGTACATATGGCACTGAAGAGTAAAAAATTGTCTTTATTAAAGCAAATTAATTGATGTAAGAAACAGTAATGTAGGAGCGCCACAGAAGTCTTATATTGTAATCATGACTAATACACTCAAGCATATCAAGGTTTAGTATTTTTTATTGGGAGACAATTTCTAAGGGGCTAGGGAGGTTTTTAATTTTTTTTTTTTAAAGAGTTGATGGTCCATATAGAGAAGATGAAAAAAAAGTGTCTTGCACTGTAGAAAGAAACAGGTGAAATTTACAGTGGTCACCAGCTGTGAAGGGAGTTAATTTCAAGTTTTCCACTGGACAGCAAAGAATTTTTGTCTCCTGCATGGTTGAACAATACCCTTTTGAGAAAGCATGTAAGGATCAGAGGTGTCAACCACAGTCATCATCATCCCTGAGTTTAGGCAATCTTTTAAAGAAGCTATGACAATTAATTAATAAGCATCTTCAAGAAAAGTCAGAGAAGACTTAATTTTACTTAGTATTTCCTAGGAAGGAAATCAAGGCCTAATGTGCTTGTCAAAGGTTTACACACAAACACACACAAGTAACACACATTGCGTTTGCATACACGTGTGTCACACTGCAGCTGACCAGGAGAAAGTCAAGAATCCTGAGCAGTTCCCACGTTGTCACAAACTGCTCCTGGCAAGTATGACTTTGAAATAACTCTGTTTATCCCCACTATGCCTATGGACAAGATATTCCTGAAGCTCACTCTTTAAATGAAAATTCATTCCTTTCTTTTAATTTCCAGAGTGCACGTCTTTCAGACAGTTTATTACCATTTTATTTTTTTCAGCACTGTCCTTGAATTTAAAATCCTTTAAGTGTTTTATTTGTCCATCAGTAGAACCACTGTCTTGTTTGTATTGGATGATGGCTTGATTGTATAGGGTGCTGCCCTCACCTAGTACAAGGATTTCCTTGTGGAATCATGAGATGGTACACAGCAGAAAATACATAGAACTGTGTTGCTTCTGTGTGGTGCATGAGCCCAGCTCAGACGCCTCTGTATCTGCACACAGAACCTTGCTGGAATGACAAAGTCAGTTTATCTCCACAAATCTGGAGGAGCCTTGCAGTGGAGGTGTGATCTCTCACCTTGGTTGCATCTCTCTAAGTAGTATGTACAACATTTTGGCCCATCTCTGCCCCCTTTTTCTGTGGCGTAATGAATCTAATATTGCAAGGAGCCCCGAAATGGATGTCTTCCATCTTCCACTGTATAGAAGAATACTCAAGAAGAAATCTTTGTCAGTGCTACTGGGGGTGATCAGCTCTTGACTAGTGATTTCTGGCTATTCTTCTGCTATACTGCTGGAAGTTATCAGTGTAACTACAACTCTGCAACTACAGACCAAAGTTGAACATCACTGAAATTGTGAGGCTTTCACTGATGGCAACATGAAATTGCAGTACTACAGCCAATGACCAGAAAAGATGCAATGGTTGAAAGATATCTGGAAGAGGTTGCAGCCTTTCAGGAGATACTGTCCAAGAGTCTCCAAAAGGGTAATGCTGTGACAGGAATGGAGACACTGTCTGCTGATGTGACTTAGAGGCTTCACAGATGTGGAAAAGCCTAAACTGCTGGAGCCATTTCAAATACTAGAGCAGCAGGTCAGACAATTGATTTTTGTCTTTTCTTCTTGTCTTTTATCAATGTTGTGTAAATATAGCCTTGTCTTTGAAATGCTTTGTGACTCTGTCTAGTAAGAGGTACAGCAAGTAGCCCCAGAGCAGCAGTGTGCCTGGGACATTCAGATGAGTTTTCTGTATGCCTTGAATACTGGAAACATGCTATTTCATCTACATAAAATCCAGGCCTTCCCTGTGGAAAAGTATTACAGGTACTGTGAAGATCTGGCAGGCTGAACAGAAGAAGCTGCTGCAGCCACTGTGTAATTTAACCTGGAAAGCAAGCAGGCTATGCTTGCAAACCTGTGAAATAACCAATAATGTTAGAGATGTCCCTTCGAATTATGAGATTAGAGGGGGTTATTTTGCAGCTAATATAAGACTATGGCACGTTCCCAGGACCAGCAGGTGCACCGCTGCCTGTTGCTGGGGCGTCGTGCCCTCTCCCTCAGCTGAACAGCTGCTGCTAATGCCAGGGTTCCCTCAGTGCCTCCACTGTGGGTTCGAGCTGCGAAAAACCTCACAGCACGGGGACCACCAGAGCACCAAGAGTGAGCAGTGAGTATTTGGCCAAGGGTGTAGAAGGCAAGTCCTGTGAGGAGCTGTTGAGGGAGCTTGGGGTGCTTAGCCTGGAGGAGGCTCAGGAAGACCTCGTCATTCTCTACAAGTACCTGAAAAGACATTGTAGTAAGGTAGGGGTTGGACAACCAGCAACAGTGTTGTCCACAGTGGCTAATTATTGGCTTGTTGCACACCAGGTAATGAATCTGGTTTTTTGTGGACAACAGCACAAGAGAAAGTGGCCTCAAGCCAGGGGAGGTTCAGGTTGGCCATCATGAGGAGTCCCTCCACAGGAGCGACTGTTAAACAATGGAATGGGCTCTCCAGGGAGACAGAGTGACCATCACTGGAGGCGTTGAAGAAACAGCTGGACACGGCACTTCCTGCCATGGTCTAGGTGTCAAGGTGTAGAGGGGTCAGAGATTGGACTGGATGATCTCAGAAGTCTTTTCCAACCTGACCGATTTTGTGAATCTGTGTTTCTGTGGCCTAGCCCTTGCTGCCACCATATTATTATGAAGCGGCTCAGGGCTTGTCGCCGGCGCCGGGGCAGCGCTGAGGGCGGAGGGGGAGGCGGGCGGAGGCGGTGCTGGTCGCTGGTCGCTGGTCGCTGGTCGCCGCTCGCCGCCCGCACTACGTGTCCCGGCGTGCCGCGGGACGAGCCGCCGCCGGAGCCGGAACGGGCGTGCGGCGCCGCTTCCGCCGGCGGGGCCGGTGCGGGGCGGGCGGAGCCGCGCAGCGGAGCGCGGGGCAAGGCCCGAGCGAGACTCTGCGTGCTTTCGGAGGGGCCGAACCCTGTGCGGCACGCTCAGGACTTTTATAACGGGTGTAACAGGTACTCTTGTGCTTGCTTGGACGGATTAGTGACTTTTTTGGTTTTTGTGTTTTTTGGTTTTTGTTTTTTTTTTTTGAAAAGCTAAATATCTTCTTTAATTCTAAGCCTCAGGTTTCGTGTTCCCGCATGTTGCTGGCACACGCGTTGGGGTTTCCTGTCCGCTGTGTCAGGGTTGGGGCGGTCCCCATTTAAACTGAAGTGGTCCTCGCAGTGGGACTGGGAGCTGGCTGGAGCCTGACCCCTGTCCTTGGACCATGCGGCCGAGATCCGCCGCGTTCCTCGCACCCTTTTTGTTAATAAGCTTCCCAGGGCAAGTTATGAGCAGCTCTGTAGGTGTCGGTGTTCCGCTGACTTAACCAGCATTGGCACAGATAAAAAGAATGCTGAATAATTATATGTCGAAATTGGAAAATGCACATTGCAGGTGATGTTCTGAAGCACAAAATATTAAGTGCTTTTAAAGGGCTCTTCTTTCTTTTTTTAATGTGTAAGTCCTTAAACTGTTTCCAGTTACATTTTTCTACGTTTCATTGTAAGTTTCTATTTAAAGCAATTTTTTTTTCAGTAGACAATGAAAACATAAGATATCTTTCTGCTTCTGTGAAATTTTGGGTAACATTTAAGTTTTTAGGTGTATTGCTTTTGAGACGGATGAAACCAATTAACTGCATTTAGAGAGTTTTTTAACTACAGCAAGTGTAGTTTATAAGTACTTCTGGTTTTGTGCTGGGTGATGATATTTACATTTTTAACAAGAAACGTATATTTCACAAGTAATTTTATGGAGCGTGCAGAAGGAAGGATGTAAATTTTAGGTGGGTGAGTACCAGTAGAAGGGCCTGTGAGAAGACACAGGCATGGAAGCTTTTTTCTACAGCTGAACTTTCAAAGACTACCTCTTGGTAAATAAAGTCTTGTACTACTTTTGACTGTTAAGGAGACAAGTACCATTATCTTAAGTGATAAAGACTTCTAAACAATTGACAATGAAGAATTATGTTGCACAAATTTTATTTTTTCTTAAGATATTCAAGAAATTTAATCGTTAGTCTTTTGTATCCTGACTAGTTACGAAACTGGTTTCTTTCAGAGGGTGTTCTGCAGAGAAGAAGGATACGCGTCTCTTTGAGTTCCATCTTGTCCAGGACCGGTTTCCTCTCTGCTGTCAGCATGGCACTATCACTCAGAACTGCATGGTCCAGCCTCTTAAGGATGCGTTCAGTAGCAACCTGCAAGCACGTCCCACTGCAGAGTAAGTAGTGATGAAATTGTGGAAGTCCTATATTAAAATTTGTTCCTTGAGAGCCTCTTTCCTGTACTGTTTAAAGTAATGGAAGCATGGAAGTGATTTTTCTATTTGAACAGAATCAAGTCTGTTAGTCTGTGCTGTAGTGTAATAATAATCTAAAGGATATCTTTATTTGTTTTTTCTTTTTTTGCTTTTAAATCTTCATGGTCCACATAGGATGCTCCCCAAATTTATTGACTAACTTGTAAATACTACCCCTCTTACCACCGATTATCATTGAAGATTTAAATTTATTTTTTCAGACTTAGAAACAGTGGTGAGAAAAGGCTACAGTAAAATCTCATTACTTAATATAAACAGAGAAAAAGTAGAAACAGGCAGTACTATTTCTTAGATTTTTGTCTGTGTTTTAGATGTCAACAGAAAGACATAGGGAAGATTGTAAAAGTGGTAGAAAAGACAGTAATGGAGCAAATAGAATAGACGTGTTACATTTTAGAGGTAAGTGGGCAAGGAAGGGAAAGAAATTTTAGGAAGAAATACAAGCTAGTTGCGGTTTTCCAGAACTCAACTTCTTAATAACTAAGAATAATTTATTTAGAAGAACTGAAGAGTGGAGGTGCTAACAGTAATTCTGAATTTAAGAATTTGCATCTAAAATATATCTGAGAGGAAAATAGCTACACAAAACTTCTTTTTGGTTTTTTCAGCCTTCGCAGTCTTGACACAATGAATGCTCTCTCCCTCTGCTATGAGCAGCCATGAAGAATCCTATTTGTATTAAAAGGTGGTCTAATTAAAATAATGTCAGATAAAGCTGAAACCTTTTTATGACTTAACAGAAAGCTCAGAACGTTTGAAGACTTATTTCTTGTGATCATAATTCTGTTCTGAAAGTATAATTGTTGAAGAAGCTTCACTGGATACAGAAACTTCCATGTGGATTTGTGTCAGGTTCCGGCAATAAAGGACAGGGGTTCCCAGTGGAAGTCAGCTCCAGGCATGTCCCAGGTTCCCCTTAGGCGTGCATACCTGCACTGTTGTGGAAGGCAATGCCTACAGGATGGTTCCTGTGTGAGGGTGTGTCAGTTTGGACACAAACATTGAACATCTTACGTTAGGCTTGTGTTTGGACTCTATGATCTTAGAAGTCTTTTCCAACCGAAATAATTCTATGATTCTATTAAAAAAAAGGGAATCACCATGGGAAAGGGACTTTGAGGGGTCTATGGTCCAAGATCCTGCTCAAAGCAGGGTTAGCTCTGCAGTCACATCGGGTTGCTCAGGGCTTGCTCAGTCTTTCAAAGTCTCCAAGGACAGAGACCTCACAAATCTGCCTAGGTCTCAGTCACTGTGGTTGGCCGTCCTCATGAGGAAAACATCTCTTTACATTATCCATTCAGAGCCCCTCATTTTGATTTTTATAATAAATACTGCTATGAATGAAATTATGATCTTCCCTCTAAGTTGTAAGGTAATGTTCTCTACATATATAAAGAATATTTCCTAATGGTGAACTCTATAGGTATTTTGTTCATATAGTGATTTTTCTCAGGAAAACAATACAACTAGGAAGGTAAGTATAGGTCATAGCTGCCTGCATACTGTGTTTTTTTGATTGCACTAGAAAGCTGTGTACTAAAATGAACTTCTATTTAGACAGTATTTGGATTTTGTTAATCTAAAACTGAAGATGATTATAATCCCTGATTAAGACTTGAAACAGAATGAAAGTTGAAAATGTAAACATTCTTAAATTGGGCACAGCTCTGCTTCTTTTTACATCAGAGTTCTTTACCTGAGTTTTTATTGCAGATGGAGCTGTGTATTATGCTTGCCATAAATCTACGTACTCAGTTCTCCCTGAAGACTACAATTGGTATGTAAATGTGCTTTGCTGTGTGGCCTTTTCAGGTAGTGTTTATTCCAGGGCTACTCTCTCTCTGTCATGAAGTTGTCATATAATGGTATCAGACACATTCATTGCTAATATTGGATATATGTATTAATTTTAGCTAAAGTACTGTGTCCAATAGTAATGATGAATCATGCAGGACTCATTTTAAACATGTTGATGACCCCCGGTACCCTTGCAGTTTTGTTTTATGGAAGAGCAAAATTAGCTTAGAGTTGTCATTTCAAATGATATTTGTTGTTAAGATAAAGTTCAGATATTTTTTGCTGTTTGCACGGGAAACTTGTGTAGAAATGGGAAAAGTTGCTCAGTTGTTCAGTACTTTGGAAAGTTACGAGGTTTTTTTTTATTTTTATAGTAAAGTGGAACTTGCAGTGACATCCGATTTGAAGACAATTGTCTGCTACCACCCTTCGCTTGAGATTCCATATGAGCATACTAAAGTATGTCCAAGTGTGCACATTTATATTTCTTACTCTTGTAAAGGCATTTACTAGTTCATAGGTTTGAGTCTTCAGGGCATCTTTTTAAATTTGAAATACTTCTTTTAGGATGTGATCAGCACATCTGTGAAGTAAATAACTGATGCATATAGCTGCTGCCACAAGGAGGAATTTACTCTTAGTTTAATTGAAGGAAGGTTGCAGAGTGAGAAAAGCTCAGATATCACAGCATACAGTAACTCTAGTAGAATTAAACAAGGCAC
Source organism: Callaeas wilsoni (assembly GCA_013398955.1). Lineage (NCBI taxonomy): Eukaryota > Metazoa > Chordata > Aves > Passeriformes > Callaeidae > Callaeas > Callaeas wilsoni. The sequence goes on along the minus strand of VWPU01013152.1, from coordinate 18,511 downwards.
TAAAGTACTTGTGCACTACAGAGAAAATAGTGTCTGTCTACGAGGGTACTACTCAGAGAGGATGATTGGAATGCAGGTTATGGTTCACATGTCCTACTGGGCAAGAGAATACAAAGAAATACTCCTGCTACTGTTTTCAACTCGATCTTTAAATTCCATTCAGCACTGAGTTCATAAAAAGCACAAACAACTTTAAATACTGATTTTTATCTATCAGTAGTACTTTCAATGTGTTCTTTACATTGGCGAAAGTCAAACTAGTGTTATGGTTTAACATCTAGATGAATTTTACTAGTGTACACTTTTTGTTTGAATTTCCAGTTCTCACGTGCTAGTAAAGTACTGCAGCTGGTAGCTGTGTTGCTGAAGTACCCAATGTGAAAATTCTCTGTTGACCCCTAAGCCATTTTAGCACTTTTTGTAACCTAAACCATTTTAGCACTTTTTGCCTGCAAATTACATAGCAGTATTTTTAATCTGTCAGTTGCACATACCTCAAGAAAATCAAGTGTAAATGACTAAAACAAGAAAAATTATTTGGAATAGTGGTAGTAGTTACGTTTCCAATTGAAAGCAAACAACTTGGTCTTACCTGTTGCATAAAAAATTAGTAAATGACATTCTTCTCAAAGGTACATGTCCTCTAAAAGATTTTTAGTAATGATGATGGTTTCTATGAATAAAATTCTGACTAGGAATAGTATAGATATTTTCCTGTTAGTAACTGAAGCTGATGATTCAGCTGGTGAATTGTAAGATTGAGATCTGCAATAATGACTACGAGAATGATGGTTTTAGGGATAGGGTCATCAGCTGTAGCACCTAGGGTAAATAGATGTGTCTAGACATCTGCTCCACAGTGGTGTGGTTTCATTTGGGATGGGCAGGTAGGGACAATAAACAGCCAGTGCAATTGCAGGCATTTTTCTGTATTTTTTTGGTTTCTGCTGTTGGATAGCATTACAGCTTACTCTTATATAGCTTGGGTTTCTGACTTTCTCAATTAAATAAAAAAAGGAGAAACAGAACATACATATATATTACTGTTTTGCTAGCCCATACCACGGCCAGATCCAGTGAATAATAAAGAAGAAAACCTTGATCAAGTTTTAAAATCCAGATTGAATGAAAAAGAGCTAAAGAACAGTAGAGGTCCTACAATTGAAGAGCTCAGCAAAATGTTTTACACAACAAAACATCGCTGGTATCCTGTGGGACAGTAAGTATTTTCTTTTTGATTTGTTTGTTCCTTTTGGAAGTAAAGGGAAATACAGAAATAATTTAATGACCAGATTCAGCCTAGGATGAGTCACATGAGACAAGATACATCTAGCATTTGGGCTACTACATGAAATTTTAAATGCTTTGTTGAGTAAATGGAAGACTGTATTTAATAAAGATTTTTTTTTTAACACTGTCCCTTTGGTAGACTTTGCCACTTTTTTTGGTAAAATTTGTGGCAGTGTAGAAATTTCTCATACATCCAGTTAGCTACTGGTTCGGGTGATTTACTAAAGTTCTGTAACAGAATCTAGTATGTAAAATATCCTCAATGTACAACTAAATACAGTTTGGAAACATGCATTGCCTATTCCTTAGCAACCTCAATGGGATGATTATCAGACTTAAGAGTGGTAGAGGTTTTTCATTTGGAATGGTGAAAAGTGCGCTTTGGTGTGCCTTGTATTCAGAAATCGAGGAGGAGGAGAGGTGCACATACACGTGACTGAGCTTGAAGAGGAACTCTGGACATTCAGATATACTAATATAAACAAGCAGCATTCTGGTGTGTGTTACTCCCTTCCACTCCATGTTATGCCATCTTTCAATCACTGCTAATTTTATAGCTATAGAGACATATTATAGGCAAATTTTTTGTTGTTGTTGTCCACAGAAAACTTTTTAATTAATGTGCTTTGGGAGTAGATATAAGGAATGGAACATTAGGACTTTTATGACCAAAGGGTAGCTGTCACCTTAATGAAGATCAGACAGGATCTGCCTTGTTTACTTGTTTAGAGTGCATAATTAAGAGGAAAGTATAGATTTTGTTCTGAAGAATTTGTTTTTTAGTTTTTCTGCAAAATATTACACTATTTAACATACAGTCTGGCACAACTCCTTTGAATGTCTTTGTTCTATAGCAATCATTTTAGCCAAAGGGAAGGCGGACCATGTAATAAAATTAACTTCACACAAAGGATTAAGAATAAACAGCAGCCTTTGTGCCTATTCAGCTGTAGAACTGATTGGATTATTGCGTGCTTGTAGCAGATGTAGCAATAGAAATGAGTAGCATTATGTAACTCCACAAACAACAGCGATGACATCTAATGAGTGGTGATGGATTGTGCTCATGTATCTTGTATTCCACTTCCTTGTGTAACCTCAGATCACTCACTGGGGGCAGAAATATCAGGAAAATAAAGGCTGTCCACAGCTTGCACTCACTGCAGCCTTTTTTTTCTTTTAGGTATCACAGAAGACGCAAGAATCCTAATCCTCCTAAAGACCGATAAGAAGATGACTTCTTGTCCATCAGGACTTTGCTGTTAATCTTGATTGGAAATAAAAGTTACAGAAAGTGACATATTTGGCTATAACAGAACATGCATAACTTGATTTGACTATTGTTTTCTACTAAAAACGAAACGGCACTGAGGAAACAGGGAGTCAGTGAAGGCAGTTGTGCATTCCTGGTCAGGAAATGGACTACTCTTAGAACAGGATGTAACAGAGATGGAGTGCTCTAATTGAACTCAAGAGGTCAGAGGCTCATCATTAGTCAAGTGAATCCATAGAAGTCTTATATCAAAATGGGAAGTCTAGAAATAGACGTGTTAGGCTTTGGTGGTTTTGAGGGGGATAGTATTTTTTTTTCCTTTAGGAATCCAGTAACTGTCATGCAGGTGAGCTTGAATACTGAAGTATTAATGAAATAGTATTTATGAAAAATACTATATGAGGTTTATGTGAAAACAAATAGTTTTCCTCCTTCTGTTACACTTGCGAGATACCTGGTTCCATGTTTAATTCTACATCAGCCAAGTGATTGTATTTAAGCCTATTCTTGTGTACCAAAAACTGGCCAACTTGGTTAATTTTTAGCATCCAAGACACAGCAATTTGCCCTTCTAAATCATCCAGCATTCTCAAATATCTGAGAACTTCTGTGTGCATTCGTGGTTCATGGGGGGTTTTTTTGTTTGTTTAATCCCAACTACCACATCCACTGAGGATGCTGTGTTCGTGCATAAATTGGAATAGCTGTAACACAGTAGAAGAAGTTGTTTGCATCAGCAAGGTAATCGCTGCTTTTTGTAGCTTACTGAGGAGGAAGGACTGACCCTTTATTACATAAAATGCTTTAAATTAAAAAAATTTGGTCTGATTCTACTTCATTGCTTTAGCATTTTGTAGTGCTTAAATGTTCTTCCTCTTGTAATATTCTATGTCATCTAGCATTTTTTCTTCCAGGAAAAGGAAAAAACCCTTTGTTCCAGTCTACAGTTTTAGGCATCAACCCTCTGATAGAAAGGGCTAGCTTGGGACATTGTGCCGCTGCAGAGATCTCAGTGACTTCATAAAGCCTTCTTAGCAGATCCTCCTAAATAATCAGATAATAATTACCTTATCTACATCATATATTTTTATTGCATTTCCCTTCCAAAGCAATTCAGATAACCTAGGAAGGGGTTTGTTTCTTCTGTTAGTCTAGCGTCATTTTACCAGCGTGCATTTTCTACAGATTTTGCTAGAAGTTGAGTACCACTCACCTTTTCAATTGAGAAGTTGAGAAACTGTTAGTTTCTAAAGATAGTACTAAATAACCTTTTTTCCATTGAATATCCTTTCGTTGTGAAAAAAGCAATTTTGGATGTGTGTAAAAAGACTGCCTTTAAATACTTGTGGAAATTTTTACATAAAATTAGTGCCAGTGCGTTTTTAACTCTGAATGCTGGGTAGCAGATAATGGTTTATCTTGGCAGAGCATGAAATTGTTTTGTTCTTTCACTCTGTTGTGCTCACAAGATATCAGAGTCCATGCTCAGGCCAACATCAGCCAAGTGATTTTGGCTCCCTGTTAATGATATGTTGCTCACGTAACAAATGTGCTGCTGTGAAGGAATGTCTGTGGGGTCTCTGCAAAGAATGGCTGCTTAACTCTGCAAGTTGAATCGCCTGAACATAATCGTGGCTTTTTCTGCGTGGAATATAACTTTTAAAATAGATTGTAGTAATTTGTAGTACAACAAATTTTGGTATTTTCATCGATTTATGGTGCCTGGTACTGGCTCTGGTGCGTAAGTGAGCTTACATCTCATGTAGTGTTTTGTTATGTTCCAGTGCATAAAATTGAGTCCCCTTTATTTTTGGAAAGCTGAGACCTAACTTGTCACCGTTTGACTTAAGTGTAAGAAAATATATCCTTGGACTAATTTAAACTTACGATTATTTTCCCCCATTCTTTCCCCCATATTTTTGCTTACTGCTGCCTAATGCTGCTAAGAAATTTTGCTTTACAGAGAAACCTTCTTTTGTGACATTTGTCTGTTCTTGCCTGTCAAACCCTGTTTATGATCAAACATCCTTAATCACTGTAGAAATACTGGATTTCACAATGTTTTCCAAACACTTTTGGATGCTTTTCAGGCATTTTGAGAGCTAAAAATCTATAATGTGCTTGGCTGCTATCTTTAAAGTACTTCCTCTTCTGAGCAGTTGCTGGAAACTGTCTAAAACACATGTTCACTACATGTACTCTGTGCCCTTTTGTTATTAATTCATATTGATGTTTTAAAATCTTGCCCTGCATTGTGCTGCTGCTTTTGATCTTTCTGTGCTTTCTTTTACTAAATCTTTTTCCTGGGTTACCCGAGGCATGACACAATTAAAATACTACTCTCACAGTAATCTGGAGCTCTCTTCTTGGTTTTCTAGGTCTCAAGCAACTGTCTTTGTTTCTCTTCACTTGAAAACTTGGAATTCAGAATTCATCCACTTGATTATTGTTCCGCTTCTATGCAAAAAAAAAAAAAATCCATTTGAAAGTTAGTTTGGGATTTCTGTTTTGTGTTGCTCTTGTTCTTTGTAATTGAAAACTTAAGTTGTGTAAAATGCACAATATTAAGTCTGTTTTGGTACTTTGTATCCAGTTTTGGGCACTTAGCCATTTGCTTTGTATCTAATAGCTATTGAGTGTTCCAGACTGTCTTAGGCTCATTGCTGTGGATAGTATACAGTTGGGTACATCTTACTGAGTGATTTTTTTAAATGTCTCACTAAAAGTCTCCTCAGGTCTTGCTTGCCCTGCATGCCGTTAGAAAACTGTTTCAGTCAAGTATCAAAAATTTTGCCCTTAATTCACAGAATCACAGAATTGTTAGGTTTGGAAGGGACCTATGGAGATCGTATTGTGCAGCGCTTCTGGTAAGGCAGGGTGTCTTGAAGTGCCTCAAACCGAGCCAAAAGGTCACCTATAGCCGGTGACAGAACACAGCCAGGTGGGTTTGGAATGTCTGCAGAGGAGCGAACTCCACAACCTCCTTGGACAGCCTGTTCCAGTGGTCCCGAACAGGAATTCGGACCATTTGAACCGCAGTTCAATTTATCTTGGTGCTTTAGTGAAAATAATTCTTTTCCGTCCTCTAGTTATCCCCAGATTAAAACAAACCGGATGCTTTCAAGACGTTTTTTCCCCTCTGGTGCGCGCCGCGGGAGCTGCCGTGCAGGTTGTGCGCGGCACCACCGGGAGGCAGCACCGCACAGCGCCGCGCCGCGCCGGGCTCTGCGGGAGGCTCAACCCCGAGAGGCGGCTACATCGGGATACGCTCGGGACTACCGCGGGAAAAGGAGCTCCCTAGCAGCCCCGAAAGCGCTTGGATTAAAGGATCGAAGATTTTTCTGCCTGTTTGCTTTAACTTTTGTAAGGTGTCTCAGAGACAAGAAAAGCTCCACCGTCCCAGTCTGGGGAAAAAGTGTGTCGGCAGTCGGGCAGTAATGGGACCCATGTGCCAAGTGTCATGACTTTGTTTCGCTTCCTCGTGGCTACAGTGGAGGCAGCAGTTACCCACTTGTCCATCCGCCCGCCCACCCTTCCCTCCCTCCCCACCCCTCCAGCTATTCGGTTCTATAGGAAACTTCTCTCTTGCTGTTGTTGTAATAGGTCTGAACTTCATCTGTCGTGTCCAAATTCTGCTGTACCAGAATAAATGGTTGTGGCAGGTCATCATAAGTCACAGTACCAGCTGCTTGTTAAAGCCAGCACTCCATTTCTCAGTTACTCCAGTCTTTATGAATTTTAGCAGCTTCTCTGCTGTAATTTCTCACATACTTATTCCATCCTCAATGCCAATACAAAGTTTTAAAATGGAGAGATCAAATAGATGTAGACTGCATTCCTCCTCTGTAATAGATGATGTATATTTTATTTTGATGCTACAATATAACAAAATTGACCTAGAGCAAACCCACTAGGAAAAAACTGAACAAAAAAGGAACAAATTGTGTGCCTACAATACATAGAGGTTTGGGTTATCTCCAAGACTGAGACAGATACTAATGAGACATCTAAACCTGAATTAATCTTTACAGGCTCCCCTTATGGTCAGTCAGCACAGAAAAAGTACATGCACAAGGCAGTTGATCTTATTTTAACATTTTATTTTCTAGAATATGTCACCCAATTGTTCTCTGGAGATGCATTTTCCCTTTTCTGTGAAGGGAGGATGAAGATGAGATTCAGATATCTATATTGGGCCCTTTCTCTCTTTTTTTTCCCTTTTTTTTTTTTTTTTCCGTTTGGGAGCCCATCTATGCAAAATAGTCCTCTTAAAATTCAGATAAAACCCTTTTTGGTGTTTCTGCTAGCCTTCAATAGCATGTAATCTGTATATAGGAGCTCTTAGTTTTCTATATAGAGTAATTCACACATTTAATTTGTAAATGTACATTGTGTATGAGATTTTAATCTCACCTTTTATTTAATCAACCCTCTAATATTAAAAATAATGCTGTTTGGAGAAATAAGGTATTTATTTATCTTTCTGGCACCTCTTATAAAATGAGCCTATGATTTCAACTGTTATCTTTAGGTACTTCTATATAAATGAACATGATAAATTATGATTTGCTGGGAACTATCTGAAACTTTAAATACAATTGACACAGAATGTTAGTTCTACTGTGTATAACTACAAGTGTTAGCACACTGTAGATCAGACAGTGGGAGGTATGTGGAAGCTGCATGAACTAAACAGCGTGTTTGGTCAGCAATTTTGCATCTCATGGCTTCTGGAAAAGTACAAGTTTATGGCCTGGCATGCCACTTTATTAAGGGTCGTGATGTAGGTGAGAAGTGATAATCAATGCATCAAGAAGTTTTTCGTTGTGTAGAGACAAAACAAGATATTAGAACAGCCAATAGAAGTAAGAAGCTTTGCCAACTGGTCTTTATGAAACATAAATACAGAAAAAAGTTATGCTTATATTCAGCTTTTACTGCTTGTCAAGATGAAAAACAGTTTCAGGTCAGAGGCAGTTTACCTTTTCAAATAAGACCAGTTTTGACTGCTACAAAAGTTTACAATTCCTCAGCAAAAAGGATCTCCCTACCAGCAAAATGTGAGATGATTTTTAAAAAAATCTGGAAGAGCTGTTTTTTAGCATCTCTTCTGCTAAAACTAATAAATGTTGACCATGAAAGTAACAGAGAAAAATTAAATTAACAGTGAAAAGTTATTGCACTAAGCCATTACCATGCTGAATAAAAATTAACCTAAGTAAAAGATTAAACTATTGAAGCATGACCCTCCTGTACAAACATGTATTTCCTACTCACTAATGGTAACAAAACAGAGCTTAATAGTTTCATGCAAAGATTAGTGTTTCTTAAACACTCCTAGTCATTAGCACTAAGTTTTTTAAACACTGCTGAAGTTTCTTGTCTTAAACACTGCTAGTTTCTCATTCAAACGTGTTTTATTTGTTTAAACCAATAATATGCTAAGTACTGTTTTTCTGAAGTCAGTATCTGTTGGAGTTACACTGCATCAGAGCTGTGCTGCAGAAGTGGTCTTCACTTTTTCTTTAGTTAAGACAAACTGATGATTTCTATCGAATAATAAACAAATGCTAGGGAAAAAATTTCCTTGACCCTCAATTAGTTAACATTTGGTTGGTTGGTATAAGTAACATAAGACTTCATATCCTTTTTAAAATTTATTTTGTGATTTTTAATATTGACTGGTTTCAGTATGGGTTCACTTGTTATTTTCCAAGAATAGATGTTTACAGCATTCCCTTTTCCCCATGCTATTTTTCCTACAGTTAAAATCTTGGCATTAGCGATGGAGTAACAGAGTGGTAGCGAGTTCCACAAAATTTAGAACTGGATTAAGAAAAAAAGGATTTCCTATCCAGAGTTGAAGCACAGCATGAATAAAATTCATGGGAAATTCACCATAAGCAGAGGTAAGAAAAATCACAGAGAAATTCCCTTTCTAGAGCATATATTTGTGTTAAATTACTGACAGAAAGGCTGTGTGTTGGCTGCATGGGGTTACAATTCGTTGACTTTTTATGGCCATATTTGTTGGAGAAAGATTTGAAGTGAGCCCAAAGAGGCCACTGGTAAGGCTGAAAGGTGACACAGTGGCCTGTGAAGAGAAGAGCAGCAGTGGTTAGTACCTACACAGTGCCTAGCCAGGCCTTGTCCAGTCCAAGGACAAAAGCTTGATTTGTTAGAACCAGGTGAGTGTTTTGTTCCTAAATGACCAAGATTTTAACTCATGACTTTGTGGAAATGATGCAGGAAAAGCCTTGTATTTCTTTAACAGTGATGCATTTATTCTGCAATGAAAATACCTGTGTAAGTCTCACAGCGGAAACCAGGACCCTGGGCTTTCCCACACCCGAGGCGGCCCCGGCAGCAGAGAGATGCTCAGGATCCCTCTGGGCACGTTGTTACTGCGGCAGTCTGGGAGCAAGCTCAGGCCCCCGCTGCTGCTCCTACACCTCCTCCTTGCCTCCCCCCGTTCCACGAGCCCTCGTGAAAGCAATGGCTTCCCACTGCTGCAGGGACAGTCTGCACCAAGCACCACTCCCAAGATCACGTCTTGCTTGACTTCAGAGAACGTGCTCTTCTAAACCACCCAAGCTGGCTGCACCTTCAAACCTTACTGCATCCCAGAACATACAACACATACCCTCACCTTGATGCTAGGAAGGCACTCTTCTCACAGGCTGCAGGACAGTTTCACATCATTTCACAAACTTCAAACTTAAAGGTAACACAGAAAAATCAGAATAGCATGTTGGCTCTAGAGGGGCACCAGAAAGAGTCCAAGGACAACTGTGGGATGTGAATATGGGAGTCTGCTCTAGAGGGAACTAGCTCAGCTAGTGTGAATATAAGCCATATATATTCCTCTTATATCCCCAGTATAATTCCTTCTTGACATCAGGGACTTCTCTTTCAATTTAGAAATACCAGCTTGCCCTCTGAAATCAGGTAGTATGAACCCACAGCATTTTTAGAGATCAGCTGATCTTAGATTACCTTTGCCTGTTCAGAGTACCAAGTCTGAATGAGTCTGGCACAGGCTTATACATATACAAAAAACCAGCAACTCACATGCGTAATTAGTCTTCTTTAAACAATTTGAGTCACCAGTCCAGATTCTCCAGTCCAGTTCAGATATGCCCCAGTTGAGACTACTGTAAAAATAAAAGGATTTTTCTTCTGAATAAACAAATATGCAGAGAAGGAAGTGCATTTCTGTAATACCAAACAAAATCTGGATTTAGGAGCAAGCATCTTCTTACACAGTGAACATTGGAGTAAATAAACCATAACAAAGGTCACTACATGTCATTGTTCTGTAATTTTCAGTCCTCGGAGGATCAAAGAAATCTAAAGAAATGGTTCAAGTTGAGACACTTTGCAAAATAATGAGGTGAAAGGCTTCAAAAGTTTTCTGGAGGAAGAAAATCCATAGCAATTAGATGTAATTGTTAAAATCTTAATTTAGGCATTATTAAACAAAAATATGTATCCTCTTTAGGGTTCATAAAATGTCAACAAAAGAAAATAGTGGTATAAAAACCAAAGAGCTGTTTTTCAGTTATTCTCAGGGCATAAGGGGTTTGTTTATTCAAAGATCTGTGGCACTGGCAAATAAGCTGTTCTCTTTCAATACCTTGCCAGGTGTTGTTTTGGTTTGTTTTTTTTCTTTTCAGCTGTACTTGTATGAGAAATTAATTTTGCTAGAAATACACTACCAGTTCAGCACGGATTTTTTTTAACAAGTAATCTCCTTACCTGGCATATTTTGCCCCCTTAGAGCAGCCCAAGGAACTAATCCTAAAATGCCCAAGGAGATTAAAATATACACTTCAGTCGGTTGCTGAAGTGTAACTCAGAAACATAACTGATCAATCATTTGGGGAATTTCATTGTTGTTGCTGCGCCTTTTTGATCAGCCAGTCCAAAGGGATTTCATTAACATCTCACTAGTACCTCTGACTGAGAAAAAATTTTGAATAGATTGTGAAGGCCTCTAGAAATAAGCTATTTTTAAGTGCTAAGTATATAAATGCAAATTGAGTAGAAATAGCTGTTATTTCCATTTTGTGGACACATGATTTCACTCCCTGATGGATAGGGGAAGAAAAAAAGCCACTGAAAGATTGAAATGCCCTTAAAGAAACTGGAAAAATGGGGATCTAATAAAAATATATGCAATGAACCACATTGTTGGGTGGCATAAATTGGTAAAGCTTTCCAGGTTTGCCACCATAACATTATATAGCCCACCTGCCAGGGGGACTTGAAGACCTCTATGTATTTCTTGGAGAAAGTGGGGGGAAGGGTTGAAGGAATGAAAATGCTGAAACAAAGGCATATGAACAAATTCATGTTTCAGCCTTTTATGCAATGGCTAACTGATAACCTGGCATTTTCAAAAATAGTCTCCCAGAACAAAGCCCCCATTCACAATAAGATTTTGTTACGGACTTACGCTGGTTTGAGATTATGTTCTGGAAAAATTATAAAAGCTCCTAAAAAATGTAAGCAGCATATTCTAGACCAATGTGCCTGAAAGTAGAGGACTGTGCTGGAGGGAAAAGAAAGCACAGTGTGAAACTTGCACCCTTCATAAAGTCAAGCTATTTACTGGCCAGGCAGAGGCCTGCCTGCGTGTCCTCCGTTTACCTGGAGCAGGTCCCTGCTGTCACATGTTCCACTGGAAAGCTCATGGCTCCCTCCTGCCACACCCGCTTCCATCTGTAACATCACCAGCAACCACCTGGAGTAGAAAGAAGTAATAGACTGTCCTCAGGAAACATAAGGCATGTTTAAAAATGTACACAAAACATGGCTGCTAATTTGGACCAAACCCACTCAGTCAAATCAGCGATAGGAACCTGGAAGGGGGAATTAAAGGTGGGATTGTTTTGCTGGCTTTTCCTTATAGAAGGAAAAGGAGTTGACATACCCAACACAGCTAAAGCTCAAGCACCACAGAACCACTTGATTCTTAAGAGCCTGGGGAGTGATATCCTCCAAGATTATCTCTGTTTGACTTAGGATTGCTTTGTGCCTACCAGCACACAAAACCTGTCGTAGCACAGGCAAAGGTAGGACAGAAATTTCATTCTTGTTCCATTTTATGTACATTTTTGCCTGCTGTTCTGTCTTACACAAAAGATACATCCAGTGGCTAAATGTATCCTTTCCTTCCTAACCAGAGCAAAAGCTGATCTACAGCAGCAGGTTCTGCAGCTTCCTTCTGTCTAGCATCATGTGGCATGAAATGCTGGGGAAAAATTCTGCTGTGCCTCAGGCATCTTTCCAGATCACATTTCTTCACAGAGGAATAATTTATCAGAGAAATGAGCTCTGAAGAGACTACTAAAATTAGCGTTAAATTTTGAAATACAGGGCTATGGCACTGAAAGTCAGAAAATATGTCTAGCCCAAACTCACACTTTATAAAAGACTTTGCATATTTTGTAATAATTACACATATTATTTCCCCTCCTTCGTTCATTTATAAAGACAGAGAAATAATAACAAACAAGCAAATCTGAATTCGGTTACACAGAGCCATCTGTTAATTCTGGTATATGGCAGTAGAGGGCATCTAAGGACTTCAAGTCACATATGGTAAGGGATTAAAATCAGATGGCTAAAGGAGTTATTACTCTCCCCCCAAGCCATTCACCCCACCCCAGGACAGAATTGCCACCTCATGACCAAACAGCTCACGAGGCTACTCTTGATTGACAGCAGTTTTGAGCCAGCCTGAAACTGGGGTTGTTCTTAAAAACACCGGTCTGAAAGCTGAAGTTGTTTAGGAGGAGACGCATGAGTTAATTTCTCTTCCCTGCTGCAGGCAGAGCTCTGTCAGAGCCACAGGATGGTTTTGGGTACAGTACAGGGGGAGATACTGCTTCAAACAGCCTGTCCAATTTTATCTACTACTGTTTGAGCTGTAATTTCCACATACCTGGAAAAACTGCTTACAGGAGGAGCAAGTGATTCTGGGAATGGACAGGCCGTGCCAAGAAAAGGCGAGCTGTGGACCAACGCTCTTTCCTTAACCAGAGAGAGTAGCCCTATGTCTGTTTCCTCTCTTGAGCCTAAAAAATGCCAGCCTGTCTGGCCTGCATTTCAGTTTACGTCCTCCCAATATACCAGTCAGGTACAGGACGATGCGTTGAGCCATCCTGACAAAAAGCAAGCACTAATCCTGACAAATACAGAGAAGGTAGTTGGCAGCTAGCACTGTTTTCTTGTCATCTGTCCAAGTTTGTATGACATTCCACATCCAGCCTCTCTTTATACTGAAGCAGGGAAAGCAGCCATGCCCATCTTGAGCCAAAAGAAGCCAACACGTCAGAGGCAGGTTAAGTTCATTACCTGACACTAACACTTAATGCGCTAATCTGAAAAATGTATTTGAGCCCAGCAGCATTCACACACAACAGGGAACGTATTTTCAATTAACTGTAAGAAGTTTAAAGTTACATATATACATTAGTAAACATTGATTATCCTGTTACTCAAACTCCTAAGTACAGCAACACGTCAGGCCTTATGCTGAAGTCTATTATAGCCTTAGTCTGAAATTTAAAAGTGGCTCATGCCCAGGAAAAGGTTCTACAACTCATTTAATGATTCACGGTACTCCTAAAATGATATTCATCTGTCTGCTCTCCATGGCAGCACTTTCAATCATAAACACTTAATTGTAGGAATTCATCCTCCAGGCCAAATAGCTCTGGGTGAATTAAACTATCCTTAATGTAAGAACTAGAACAGTGATTTAAAATTAATCTTTTTCTGATGGGAGGCCATTTATTCAGAGACACATAACCCAGTTTCTACTTCATCTTCACTTTACTGTTCATGTAAAAATGTCCCCTTTAGAGATAGCCACTGCATCACCTGTTTTAGTTTTCCTTATTAGTTTCAAAACTGACTCTCTGCCAACAAAGGAACTGTAATTACTTATGGATTGGCAAAGCATAGGAGAGCTGCCTTCATGCTGTCTGTCAGGAAAACTTTTTTCACAGACATTACTTACTCTCTTTTACTTTGAGGCATAGGACTTGCAACTGGCAGAAAAACATCTCAAGCCTTCTCAAGCATAAAAGGCTTGTTTTTTCTGGCAGAATCTAGGACAAGAATGCAAGATTTCACAGTGCTTTCAGCTGTGCTATCTCTAGGATTTTTCTAAAGCAAAACTAGAGTGTATGTTTCTCTAAAACTCCAGAACTTCAGAGAGCATGGTTCTTAACGTGTGTGTGTGTGTAGGTGTACATGGATATATACACCAATATGCTCTTTCTCAGTCAAAAACCCAAGGTAAATAAATCTTACAGTCACAGCATTTTATGCTATAATCTGAATATTAAAATCCATATCAAATATTCTCGTAATAGTCATTTGAAAAGACTATATCAAAAATGGTCCTTTCCAGCAGTCCTTTTTTCTATCATGTTCATGAGAACGAAGCATGATTGGGAAGAGAATGCTACCAAAGCATGTATATTCACAACTTATTCTCCATTAACTTTCAGTAATATTTAGCTAGTTTTAGTCAGAGTGAAACTGGATAATTCACAAAATAACATAGTGATAGACCAGAATTCTGCTGTTTATAAAGAAGCCAAACACAGCATAAAGTAAAAACCACTGTGTAAATTATCTTTTTTTTTTTATACTTAGTACCCTGTGTCACCACATTCTACTTTTCCTTTACATGCCTATCCAAAGTATTTTTGTGTTATTTTGGTTTTACCTTAAATCGTCAATAACTAATTGGAGGAACTACACAAAAACTACATTTAATTATTTTCACTGAAGGTCTCAAATGTGTCTAGGTAACCTCTTACACAATGCAGCTTAGGCCTTTACTTTCAGATAGTAGATAGCACAGGATGAGACGAAAGATGGACTTAAATCCACCTTTTTATGGTCAGTTTAATGCTTGCGAGTGATTATCTGTCTACCTATCCACTGAACCAAAGGGAATGATCCTTCTTTTTCTCAATTGTCTCTGAAAGAAAAAAATCTGGATGTTATTTCAAAGTACTACTCTCTTGGTGCCATCTTTTGATGTTTGCTTTTAAATTACAAGTGCTGGTTTCCTTTTAGAGCACCCCTGATTCATAGAAATTATTCAGTGAATTCTTTTGTTATTCTCCTTTACCAAATGTGTATTATCAAGAAAGGCAAAGCATTCAGACATGAATAGATAAAAATGGCAGGAAATAAGGTGGCAGCTGGTAAAGAGTAAAACTGTTTGGTATAAATCTTAACCTATGTCATCAAAACATTCTGTTCCTCAGGCAGCTGGAAAGAGCAGGGTGATCCCATACACTAAAATATTTGTTTTCTCTATGTTTTATTTATTATGTTTTAGGAACTCTTTGTGAAATAAGCAAACTTTTCTCCTAACTGCTAAGTGAGAAATCCTCTAAGAGTTCACATTACAGACCTTGTTTGTGCCGTGGAGTTACAATTAACTCATTGCAATTTGCTGGAGCTAAAGGCTCAATATTCATATTTCTGTGCTCAAGAACCAGACCGTAATCCCATGGCAGGGAGAAACAGTGGCGGCTGTACACTGTTATTTAGACTAGTTCAGGTAAATAGTTGTCAAAATATGGTCTGTAAGTAGATGTATATGATAAGGAATAGCTGTCCTTTTAACTGAAGGGGATTTTAACTGACCAGATGGTATGCCATGGATATTCTGTGCTGAATCTTTGGGAAGTTAAGGATGCAGAGGGCAAGGAAAGGCCCCTCGTGTACTTCCAGGTAGCTAGGTAAATCTATCTTACTAATTCAGTAAATCTTTTCAGTGAATCAGAGCAAATTTAGCAAAATCAGCTGAGTCAAAAACACATTCCCCCTCCTCTGCTCACATCATATTATATAAATAAATCAGCATACTAGCTCTCCAGTAAACTTGGCGTACTTTTCAGGAACAAAGTGAAAATCATTTCTAGTAACAGGCACTTCACAGGACCGTAAAAACGTTGTTGCCTCCTTCCTTGGTCATGAAAGGGATTTTTGCCTAAAGGAAAAATAAAAAATAAATTCACTCATCCTTCCCTGTCTTAAGCATATACATTTGAAATCAAGTCAGAAACAATATATGCTGCTTGTGATTTTCAAGAACTCTTAATGTCCATATTTTTGCTACTAGTATAAAACATGATGAAAAATATCTACTATATGGATGATATACAGTCAGAACCAACATTCATGTAGAGTAGAAAGTATCAGGGAAAAAAAATTAAGAATCACTTGAGTTTGTGCCTTTCGTCTCCAATCGGATGATATGCCTCTAAAACTGGCTCAGAAGCATTCATATTTGTATAGGTACAGGCAATGTTTGTTCTAGAATTGCTACCCCAAAACACACAGATTAAAAATAAATAAAGCATTTGGTTTGAATTGTACATTAAAATTTTAAATCTCCACTTGTATATAGTTTTTGTGTTAGTGACTGTTTAGAAGAATTATTGTTTGTTACATGGCAGATTAAAAAACCCTATTTTGTTTACCCCAAGGGAATGATGGAAAGCAAAGTTTTCTGAGTCTGCTCCTTCTTTTCTCTTTCTCTTTCTCCATTTCACATCTTTCTCCTACTCCATTCCGATTTTTATAAAGTAAAACTCTTAAGGCAGCCCAAACCTGTATTAAATATCCCAGTGCCAAAGAAGCTAAAAAGTAGTTTTAAGTAGTTTCATGCACTACATACGGCCCATATCCCAAAAGTAATTTAATTTAGTCACCTTTTCTTACCCTTACAACTATTTTTTTTTCTCCCCTGTGACTGTATGGAAGACTCAAGCAGACAGAGGAGAAAAACAGCAACTAACATTGTTGAAAGAAACACTGAAATACAAACATACTCCACTGAGCCTATAGCACTTTCATCTGTCTCAAGCCAGAGAATAAAGGTAACTGTGAACCAGAGCACTCTTATGAGGTGCCAGTATTGTCATTTAAAGATCGATTTGCAGTTTTAAAGTTTGAATTTCATTACTCTCAACTCATTAAGTCTATCAGATATGTAGTGCTATTTTTAAGAGACATTGGGTTCTCATGAAAAAAAATTAACAGAACTCTGTTTAGGAAAGATCCTGCTGATATACTGCCTATTTAATTTTTATGCTACCTTTTTCATAACAATATCTGAAGTTTTAAGTAACAAACATTTGTTACATTCTTCTGCTCTTGTTTCTCATTCACCCCATAAATCGTGGTCTTCCTCCCTCTGCATTTATAGCAGCCAGCTGTGGTTTTAGAAACAAATTATTATGACTTCAAGTGACGAATAAACAGCAGAAGCAAAGGAAGCCTTGAGATACGATCCACATAAAAATCCCATTAATAAAATAACATAGGAAAAGAGAACTACAGCAAAGCTGTAAAAAAAGCAGCTTTGCATCTAGACAAGACGTATTCCTTTTCTCCAAGATGCATTAGTGAACTTTAAAGAAATAGCCCTAATTTGAACACTGTGATATCAGAAGAACATATTTTTTGAGCAAAAGCTCTGTGCCTACACATACAGAATTATTTTAGTAATAAAAATAGATCTGTATTAATATTTTATTGTTCTTCTGAACATAGTGAAGTCAGTGCCATTCTGAAAAAGTAATGGAGGTTTTTTGCAAGATTTCATGTCATAGGTAGCTGAACTGTCAACTAAATTTCAAGGGGCACAAACCTATTCTCTCCCCTCTTCACATCAATCCAACGAAAAAACTTAGTGGGGATTCCACAACCGTCACTGCAGGCTGGATCTGAGGCTATCTAAACTTCACAGACAAAAACAGGAACAAGAATGACCTTCAAGATCTGAATTGTTTTAAACCATTTCTGAGAATGCTTGAGAAAGCCCGTGTTTGTTCCTCAGACCTCATTTTAAATCTGTGCTGCTGCCAGTGATTAAAACCACCTTTTTTTCATAAACTGAATAAATTAAATTCAAAAGCACCCAGGCATTACAAACAGATGAAATCATAGTGACCAATATTTCACTTAACAAAGTAGATTTTTTTCTCAGGTGAATTTACTTAATTACTAAATACAGAACTTAATTTTTAAGATAACTATTAATTCTCTTATTCCCTGATGCTTAAGAATTATAAGCAATAACTGTTACAAAATCCTTCAAGATTTGTAATCCTTCGTCAGTCCTTGTTTTGTTTTTTTTTTTTTTAAAGAAACGTTGCATTTCAGATGTTACTGGGGAGTGCGACCCAAGGCAGCGTCTCAGTGTGGGAGCTTTCTCTGTGCAGGGGAGCTGCTCTGCTCCCTCAGCCAGACAGTCCAGCCTAATACATATTCATTTACCCCTCATGATAACAAAGGCCCCCTCCCTCCCCTCGCCCTGATTTTTTAAAGATATTATCTTGCATTATTTTATAGGTTTGGGTTTCTTTCCTGAAATCTTTAAAAAGACACCCCTTAATCCTTCTCCCGTCAATTCTCCCTCCCAGATAGCCCCCTGCAATTTGCAGGGAGCCCTGACCTGCAGCCAAGGGCTGGGGTGAGACTATTACGGCTACTACGGCTACTTTTGCTTTGTTTCCCCTCTTCCCTTTCCTTTTTATTTTTTTTTCCCCTTCTCCTCTATGTGTGTGTCTGTTTCTAAAGTCGGGGGCCGCCGGGGCAGCGGCGAAAGGTGGCTGGTACCGAGCAGCACCCACGGCGCAATCAACCATCTTTACGCTGAAAACCAGCTTCGTGGTTATTAAAAAAAAATAATAATTAAAAAAAGGGGGGGGGGGGAGGGGGAGGAAATCGGCGCGCGCATCAGCGGGCAATGGCTGTTTGTAGCAACGAGGTATTTAGCGCCGGAGGGTGAAGGGGGGTGGAGACCAGGGTGGGGTGTCCCAGGAGCTTCGGCCGCCGCAAGTCCCTGGCAGAGAGCTCCTGGCACCGGCCCCTGACGCGCTCCCGGCCCTGCGGGCGGGCCCC
>VWPU01013150.1:0-35883 GCA_013398955.1 Callaeas wilsoni | reverse complement strand
GGGGAGCGGGGCCGGGCGAGGCTGGCACGGGCACGGACACGCGGGGCACCCCGTGCGCCAGCCCTGGCAGCAGGATGCGAGTGGAAACAGTGGCAATGAAATATTATAAATGCACTTGAGTAAATGGTCGTCCTTAGAAGCCGAGTGTGCTGTGAGCTCTGCCGGTGCTGGAGGCTGTGCTGCTGTGCCGCCTCTCGCTCGCACCGTCCGCTCCCAGACAAGAGCAGATTAATTAAGTGGCAGGTCAGACACGAGAAGGTGAGAGGGCATTTCCCACCAATCCGGGACATTTTGCCCACTTTATACTTTGCAAACTTTTTATATAAGCGTGGCTGATTCTTTTCAATGTAATTCTCATTTGGAAAATATTAAGTAATTTTAAGGGAATTACCATCTGAAGATGAGGCGCAAAACACATAGTGCTGGTTTTAAGATTTCCAAAGATGCAGTATGTAAATTTGTTTATATAAATATGTATAAGATATATCACAGTATGAGGCTGTGTGTGTGTGTATGAACATATGTGTGTGTAACCATCTATCTATTTGCAGATTCAGACACAGACATATGTTATCATTTCTTAGAGGGAAATATCTGCAGAAATAATTCTTTGTGTTCAGTAGTTTTCTTTAGTGTGCAGTAAGTTTCTCTTCAGAGATTTCTGTGTTCAGGAAAGAGCTTATGAATTTATGTAATGTATAGTATTATGAAATCAAATAAAGTATGCCTTGTATGATTTTGCAAGAATTATACATTAGCATTCCCTTTCAACATGTGTAATATTTTGAATTATGAATCCAACTTTATAGATAATTTTAAAAAGAAATAATATCTATGATGGACTTGTAGAAATACATACTGTAGAAATCTCAAGCAAGAAGAAAGAAATATTATTCAAATATTTTGAGATGTTTGCCAAATGACACTATAATTTAAAAAACCCACCACATTTAATTTGAACTCTTCATGAGGAGTAATATGTATTCAATTACTAAAAGATAGCAACTGATCCCAGTAAGATTTGCTATTTTCTAAAAGTAACAGAAATTTCCATTTTCACCTTATGGATTCTCCTGCATCACTGTTATTGCAACTTGAGTTAAAAAAATTTTGGCATGAGCAAAACGTAAAGTAAAATTTAAAGGTCAACTGATAAGCTATGATTGTATCTATGTTTTTGCTGTGTAAATCTGCTCTTATCAATAATTCACTATTCATGTTCTACAAAGACTCTGCATTTACATTTTTAATTAGCACTAGAATTTTACAAAGATAATTTTAAAAAGGGAAATACCCTGTACTTGGAGTCTTTATGTCATAATTTACCACACGTTTTTTCCAATAGATTTGGCAAATGAATACTCTGTTTTGATACATCAATCTCAAACAAAGGTGGACTCTGATGCAATTTTTCACTGTTCATTTCCCTGAACCTTTTGGGATATAAAGAATCGTGAACAAATACTTAACAGCCTGATCAATAGCCATTGACCATTTGGAGCCCCTCGTACCCTAACAAGCACAGCTTGATCATGTATATTTGATCATGTAAAATTTCAAAGCACCTTGATACAGCAGAGCGAGGCTTTCTAGGGCATCTTTGTGTTATTTCCTAAAGCACATCTTTCCCATGATTTAGCTTTACCATTAATGGAAACTTATTGCACATATATTTGATGAAGCTCAAGATCATGAATTTCAGTGTTATATATCCACAGTATTTCATATGAATGGCAAATATAAAACACTATCCTAACATTTTAGGATAGGAAACTCTGGAAGTGCCTATGGATTCAACGGACCCCAGAGTGCAAATCTAAAAAGCCCTACCGTTATAAATCTTGCATTCCTGTTAAGTGTTGGCATGCACATTACACTGAGGTGTGTTAAGTTTATTTTAGCGGAAAAATTGCAGTAAAAACCTTTCCCTTGACATCCTTTTAAATAGATGTTCACATATGTATAAAATAAAAAAATATTCAAGTTCACAGCTGTGTTAGCCTTCAGCCTTATTAATATCATGGAAAGAGATAAAGATCTAAGCAAAAAATATTTACAGTGAAAAATTTCTTTGCAGAACTTTATTATTGTTCATAATTCCACATCCAATGTTTTTCATACAGGAATTTTAGTTTATCATTAAAATAGAACACTGATGCTACATTTGTATAGCTGCCTTTTCTGCTTATAATCATAATGTTTATTCTAACTTTCTGGGCTTATTATTTTAGACAGATATCAGTTTAATTAGCTTAAGCTGTCATACTCTAATAAATACAGACGGGTTGCCTGGTTCGGGAGGAGGAAGGTGGCTGCAGATTTCAGAAGCAGAGACAGTTAATGCCTTGTACATTATTATGTAAACAGTAAAAGGACAAAAATAATTACCTGATAAACTTTCAATTTCTGACTCTCCCCTATATGCTTTCTGACCAATTTTTCTATAGAAAATCCATTCAAATTAGGCAAGTCCTCTAAATATCTGCAGCATCTGCTGGTTCAGACACCTTCCTTTATGCAGAGTACCATTTTCATATGATAATACATGTAATATGATATAGAATGACAGAATGCATGACAGTTGCCCATAATACATAGAAAGTCACTCAAAGGACAGAAGCGACATTTGGATAATTAGCATCCATTGGGCAGTCAATCATGCGAATAGAAAAAACTGAACAAAACCCACAATGGAGTTAGAAAACAAAAGGGACCCTAGCCAGTCTCAGGATTAACTGCTCTAAAGCGATCTAAATGCTTTTGTATCTAAAGAACTGAGGCTCCCAGGGCTGCCCTGTTCCCCTCTAGATACCCAGGGAACTAATTGTGGCGATCAAAGTTAAAGCATTCTCTCTTCTTTATAGACTGCTAAATACACAGAAAAATTATTTCTCCATTCATGTTCATTAAACTATTTTAAAGTTAAAAAACTGAAGCCACGTTCTTTTGCCAAGTGAAATGAACTAGAGTATTGAGATTGTCCTGCTTTTATGAGCACACAACAGACCTTTTAATTTAAACTCTGCCTTTGTTTGGTTAATATTATTTTGCTGTTGTCCAGTCTGCTATCTCTTTCTTTTTGGATAATGAAGGCAACTGTCATTAGAAACCCCTGTGTGAGAAAAACCTGAAAATGGGAATAGGAATAATAATGATAATAACAAAGCCCATTAGCAAAATTAAGCCAGAAAGGTCCCACAATTTCTTAGCAGCTTCCACTTTATAAAATAAATAAAATATTTTGTCACTCAATATATGCAGCTCAAAATATTTCCTTTCCCCAGATTAGGTGGAAGATGAGGGCAGCCTCCTTTAAAGCTCCATCTAACAGAAAAGAAAGAGAAAGAGAAGAGATACAGAGAGAGCCCCAGGATGTGGAAAGTCATGAAAATACCTACCCTGGAGACAGTATTCCCATAGGATCCTTTTCATACAAATTCCAACTTGCCTAATGCCCTTAATGAATGAAATAAAAAGAGAATTCAGAAAGGCCCATGCTGATGGCTCCTGCTGGAAAGTGTGTGGTTTAAGGCATAGCTGCAGCAGTTCTGGGAGGCAATCAGCTCCGGTCCCCATCAGCCAAGCAGACAGGAATCACTGGGGCGAAATCTTCCCCCTCACACATTTGCAATTGACTTGAAATAACATCACGACACCTTTGGATAATTGACGCCTTCTTACCTTTCGTTGTCCTTTGTAATTAATATTTGTAGATCTAGAGGTTTCTGCCAGCCACAGATAACAGGAAGGTGGAAGGGGTGGGGAGAGAGAGCGGGTGTGTGCGTGTGTGTGTGTGTGTGCGTGTGTGCGTGAGTGTGTGTGTGAGTGTGTGCGAGAGAGGCAGAGGCAGAGGGAAGGAGAGAGGCAGCGACAGCCTTTGGTTGTGTCTCTGCTTGGGGAATGGAGCGCTGGTGTATTTGTGTGGATGTGTACTGGGGGCTTTGCAAACCTCTGGAGTTCTAAAGGCAAGACAGAAAGTGAGAAGTAGGATGAGCTGGATGTCCCCTGTCAGTCCTTACAGAGTTTCAGCAGCCGTGACCTTCAACCCTTTAGCTGTGTGTCAGCCCCAGCTCGAGCCCCTTGCCCAGCTGCTGTGCCAGCCTCCCAACGAGGAGAAGGGAGAGGGGACAGCAGAGGTAAGGAGGCAGAGAGAGACTGAGATCAGAAGGGCTTTTCGCCCAGTCAAATGGGCCTCTGGTGACAAATCAATCACGGCCCGTTCAAACCAATGGTGCTGCCAGCCTGCAGCTCACCAAGCCCTCACAGCCTCCCCCGGCTCCTCGGGCTCTCCTACATGACACCCAGCCGATGACGGGGGCTCCAGTCAGAGCAGGGCTGCTTTTTACAGGTTGATTTGGTCATTAGCATCATTTCTTCTCTATCTCCCCTCTTGCTCTGTCTTTACCTACCATCTACTTATTTATTAAATATTGAAAACTAATATTAGAAGAGGGATTGAGACACCCAGAAAGATCTGCAAATAAGTTGGTATACTGCCTTGTTAAAGGAACCCAGATTTACCTATTTATTTGATTTCGTACACTTAGGAAGAGCTACCTGTTCTTATGTAATGATTTGATGTGATCAGTACAATCAGGGACAAAGAAAGGAGGCCTTACAAGATGCTCACTTCACCTCCTCCTTGAGTTTATTTTTTTACGCTAATAAAGAACTGGCTTCAGTCATTTTTCCCACTACACCCATAGGACAGGAATTATTTTTCAATTTTTCTTTTTTGCAGACATTTGTTAAAACACAATTTTAGGTCGCTTTTAAAGCTATGAGGAAGATCCTTATCTGGAACAAATTTGCATTGCCACCAAAATTCTTGTATTTCAAGGACTGCACAGTGATAAAACCCTAAATGAGGTAGGAAAAAACCCTTAAAAATTGCTACTAAATCCTAATAAGTACTTCTTTCAATACTGACTTTTTTCCGGATATCTGAAAACGTGTTTTAAAGCAGTTACGGAGAGAAACAGTAATAGAATAAGAGGGCTTCAAAGTTTAGGAAGAACAAAGTACTCTTTTGCAGATTTTGTGATCGTAGGAATTGCATTCTCTGTTTCCTCCTCTCTTCTCTCCTTGCCACGCCCCCCCCAGTTCCTAACACATACGGGAAAAAAAATCAAAACAAGGTCCTAATAGAGTATATCTTGCTCTAAGTCTTCTTTAACCTTAATCCCTGGAATAAAATCCTCCTACAGCCCTCCCAAAGAAAGAATATCGTACTTTAAGGAAAAGGGAGCAGTCCCTTCTCATCCTCACTCATCTCCAGTGCCAATCTCTTGGCTCAGAGCTATCCCGTCCCTGCAGCCAGGGATGGCAGTGCATGTTTTAACTCACAAATTTACATGCTGGCCATCCAAGAGCAACTGGCCAGTGTGGGGTGAGGTGGGAAAGAGGGGTGATGGAAATGCGTAGAATGGAGCCCAGCTCTTCCAGGCTCTATAAAAGGAGCCTGGGCCAGATGCAGTGGCATCAAAAATATAGCACAATATACTCAAAAATGTCTCTCCTGCCTCCTTTCTACCACGAGTGAACTGTGTGAAACTGAAGTGAAGTGCCTTGCAGACAGCAGTGTGGGGTGCTGAACAGCCTGGAGCTGGAGAGTGCTTCGGTCTTTATCTTCAAAGCTGTCCTGTCAAATACAAGGTCTTTTAAACATCAGAGGGATAAAGTTTCTGATTCTGAAGGGTTCGTTTTCCTCTTGGTTTTCCTCAATCAGAAGTTAAGCCCATACGACCCCCACAGTAAGCTGGCTCCGGGATTGCTGCCCTGCTACTTGCCCCATGATTTGGGGATGCTTGGATAGAGCAATCTTGATTTGCTCACTGTTTGTTGAGTTCAGTTTTCTTCATGTTAGTTCTTTCTTCCATCTTACGTGTCTTGAGGCTTTTGCTGTGTGGCAGTGAATTGAATCTTATGAACTTAAAAGAAAATTGTGGCTGGGACCTGGAGAATATTCATCTGTTGCAGAAAATGCTGAAGTCTGAACATGTGAGAATTGAACTAATGAGTTTTCCCCTCATTTTAGTCCTTCAGTCTCTTTTATTTATCATACCTTAATTAGAGTGTTTTCTGACAAAATAATCCTAGCTCCTAAAAAAATTTAAATGTTCATCTTCATTTCATTGCTTGTACTT
Organism: Callaeas wilsoni; assembly: GCA_013398955.1. Classification (NCBI taxonomy): domain Eukaryota; kingdom Metazoa; phylum Chordata; class Aves; order Passeriformes; family Callaeidae; genus Callaeas; species Callaeas wilsoni. Next base: position 29,737 of record VWPU01013150.1, on the reverse strand, counting down.
CTTCTACCAATATAATAAAAGAAATTAAGACAATTTACAAAATAATGTGCCTTTCTGTCATCTTCCTGTCAATACATAAGCACCACACCGAAATCTAGTTGATTTCTAAAATGAAAATTCATTACATTTCTGGAAACTTGAACAATCAGCTCCATGCATTTTAATTAGATTGCCTGTTTTTTCATTTATTACTAATACAGTCCTCTTAACTATGATTTATTTGTTAAACAAAGTGCCATAATCCGTCACTTATTCATCTTAATTTCAGCAAAATTAAAGTAGTCGCTGTTATATTACACCTAATTGCACTTGCGATGAAAAGAACGGAGATGTTAATCAAAATAAATTGAAGATAAACAATAAAATCATTAAATCTTTGCTGCAGTAAGTGTAACTAATCAGTTTTGACTTGAAGCGACCGAACACAAATAATGAATCTGTCAGTGAAGACGCGCTCATTAAATCCAGCCTGGTCCGCCCGGGTCCCGCAGGCAGCCCGCAGCCCCGGCCCCGCAGCCCCGGCCCCGCAGCCTCCGCGCCGCTCCGAGGGCACGGCAGGCACGGGGACGGCGGAGCCCAGGAGGGGCGCGGTGCCCGCAGACCGCCCTGGCACCGGGCGAGGATGCCAACGCCACAGGTACGCAGGAACTCCTGCGAGCACCGCGCCAGGAACAGGGAAACACTCTTTGTTTTATTCAGCCACCAGCAGGGCAGAGATTAGAAAAAGGGGAGAAAGGGAAATACAACCCAGAAACTCAGAGGTAGGAAGCAGTTGGTATTAGAAGTATTAGTTTCATAGCAGAGCAGTGTAGTTGGCTTGTGTTAAACAATATGTGTTAAATAATATGTTTTGCAGTAGCACGAGATACTAATTATAGTCTTCTGCTATCCCCACGGAGTAGGGACAATGCCTGGATTAGCAGCAGAAGCTGTTCATGTCCTCATTGTCTTTCTACCAGTTACCACTTCTGGCCTCACTACCTCATTACAAGGGACAAAATGGGCACTCCAGTTATTTCCAAATGTGCTGTTACACTGGCAAGGAGTCCTGTATCTGAGCAGCCTGGTGAGCTGAGCTAGAGCAATCAGCACTTTCTACTTCAGCTTTTAAATTGTTTACTTAATGATTTCAGTTTCCCCAATGGACTATTTGTGAGTAATCACTGGTTAGCTGGAATTTACATGGCAAGGAGTAATTTTCTTAAAATAGTTTTGCATGATACGTCTTTGTCTGATCTGAGCCAGCAACTCAGTGCAGATATAAAATACAGGCAGTGGTCCTTGCATTTAGTCACACTGAACAAAGTCATTATTTGCTTGAGCAGTTATCAGCTCCTAAACAGAAGATACTGTTTTGTATTTTTATGTTTCCCTTCCTTGTATTTTATCAATTATTTTACTTATTTACAAATCTTACAGTGCTTTGTCTTAATCATTTACTTAAGCAATATAATTCAGCTTTAAGTGTTGATCAGCACAAAGGATGTCTGCTTGGCTCCTGCAATCAACATAACCAATTAACATTTTACAATGCTAATGCTTTCTCCTGTATTTTAAACAGTGGTCAGTACAAATAAGTGATAGCTTAACAGTTAATATGCTCTAGCTCAAGTATATTTGAGAATTACACACATTTTTAATCTTATGTTTTACTATCTTTGGATAAGAAATGGACAAGATAACCCAGTGCCCTCTGAGCAGGAGGCTAATTTCAGCTCAGTTTTCTTCTTTGTTTCTTTCTTGCTTTCTTGCTTTCTTGCTTTCTTTCTCTATAGTTCATATTTGAGTCATACCAAAAGACAATAATCATGGGACAACAACACCCCAAATTCAGGGTTGGATGACTACTAAGCAAATTTTCCCCTCTGTTTTTCTCATACTAGTGTGATTTGATATTTGTGAATAATTATCCTTTCTTTTTTAATAAAAAGTCTAGCTGATGGACCTTTTAGTTTCTGTTCTGCATTTTTCCAGCATTTATAATGCTTAACTTGGGACTCGACATCTCTCAAGGTGCTCATTTGGAATGATTTATATGGGCTTTGTTAGTTCAGTGGCAGGTGGGTAATTCTAGAAATTAAATATTACCTGGTTTTTATTGATATAACTATAAGCACTTAACGGAAGTAGTAAAAATTACTATTCCTAATTTCTAGGAAAGGTAATAAAAATATAGACTGAAAAGTGGCTAACCAGGTAATGATAAAAAATTACCAAAAGGATGGACCTGATCCTTCATTAGCCAAAAACTCCTACAGACTGCAGTCAAAATCTGCCTTGAATGAAAATGATCGAGGGCTCTGGAGCTGTGGCCTGTGTAAAGTTAATCTGAGCATCTTATTCCAGTTGCTTTCAGCAGGTCTCTAAAAAATATTCCCCAATACAAGCGGCACTAATTGGACCCCATGTTGGGAGGCTTCGCAGAGCAGCTCACGATTGAATGGGCCCTGGCAAGTGAAGTCCCTCTCCTGCCTGGACGCGGCTCCTCCAGGTCACAGCCACGGCACCCCGGGGGGCAGTGCACAAGGTCGCTTTTCCTTTACTGCTGCTCCACCTTTGCTGTGCTGAGAATACTGCCATATTCAGGCTTCTCAATGTGTTACTTTCTTCTGCTTGTTCGATATTTCAACCGCTCTTTGTGGGCTTTTGTTTTTCTTTGTTGTTGTTGTGGTTGTTGTTGTGGTTGTTGCTGTTACTGTAAAGTGTTTTGGATATTCTTCAAGTTAAATACATTTTCAAACCAGAAGCATTGACCATACATGGTGAGAAGCTGAGTGACGTGCAGTATGTACATAGTGATTACGGAAGGAGTGCGGAGCGGGAAAGATGGAAGGAATTCTGTTTAGTCCCGTTATGAACAGCAGAGGATGGTGAGGTATCTATGAAGACATCGCAAGAAGACAAAGTGAGATTTCACTTCAAACAGGAGAAGACAGGTTCAGAATAAATGAGTGGATCTGACCATTGGGAACATAGGGATGATAGCTGAATCTGTTTGACTGTGAGATTACACCAAAATAAGATTGGATTGGAAGGGGGAGAAGGTAGCAAAAAATATAATTCTGCTAAATATCTTCAGATATGGAGATGTGATGTCAGGATGAAGGATAAGTGAAGAAATTATTAGAGAGGCAACTGAAGAACCATGAAAAGACAAGGTCAGGGAAATCAAGAAAGACAAGATGTCAAAATCTAGAATTCAGTCAAAAATTCTGAATGATGAAATGCAGAGGCAGACGAAATTGGAATAGGATTTCTCAGCTTTAACAGAGAAGCCTGTGCTGTACACAGCTCAGCCTACCTTAGGTATTCACCTCCTAGAGAGAAGGTTTGGGTGTATGTAACACAATTCTCATTCTACGTCTCTAACCCCCTCCCACAGCTGGACACACCACCCTGTGTTTATGCCTGTGTGCAGCACCCCGGTTTGATGGGCAGCCAGTGACTTCCGAGAGCGGCACAACTCCCACACCAACTCTGACACAAGGTAGCAAAGGATGGAAATAGAAGAGATTCTCTAGAAATAGCAGCATATTCAACTGTATCAGAATGTAATTTTGAGCATAACAAAGTAACACTATAATATCGACAAAGGAATAGAATTAATTCGAATGCCAGGACCTCTCAGATATGGAAAATTAATTATGCAAATTTGAGCAACATGTACTCTCCCAAAAAACACTGCAGGTTCCCTTTCCCCAAATGTTTTTCAGAATTTGGTATGCTTTATTTCAATAAACTACCAGACGTACTACTGTTTTTTCCATTTTCTGTTTCTTTGCTGGTCACTTTATAACATCCTTAGGTGTTACAGATACCCAAGTTCATGCAAAAACATCAGTCTCCTAAAGGTTCACTTTACAAACCACAAAATTTTGCCAGTTACTTTGCTGATTCTGTAAACATTTTAGTCTAGAAGGACATTAGATAATGTCCAAACTGCAATCTTCTTAACTGTGAAAACCAGTGTCTTCTACAGCAACCCAGGAGAATATAAAGTGCCCCACTTTACCAGTAGCCTGTCTAATCCAGTGACCTGTTCCCAGAAATGATGAGTCCTATCAGAATCCTCAGCACGTTCCCCAGGGAAAACCCTCCTTAGCTCCAGGTAGCTGGGATGTGGCTCATTTCTCCTCACATGTGTAGGAGTTAGCAGTAGTTAATATCCTACAACTACACCGAGCTCCCAACCCTACAGAGAGAAAAAGGCACTTGCAGAGAAGGATTAATCCCCCCCATTTTGGGGTAAGATCCTAGGCCATAAGGGCTGCCTGTTTCTCCTAATAACAGCCTGGCCAGCGAGCCCAGACTGCCCTGACTCTTTACTACTGCACACCCCAGGTCAGGCCACACCACCATACACCTCTAGCACACACATGCCTGACATTTGCTTTTTATTCTACTTCTTGTTTCCCGTGAGACCACTTTTAGCTGGAAATGAGTACATTTTAAAACATTGAAATAGCTCTGTAGGAGCTATATAATGTTGGAGGTCATTATACTGGAGGGCTGGAGAAGCATAGCATGTCCTTTCAGGACACGCCTCCGAATTCTGATTGTATCATTCTAACTTAAGGGATGAGCAATTTTGTTTTAACTAGTTTATATTTCTTATGTATATGGATGTCTGTGTTGACATTTCCAGAACTACCCTTCACACCTTTCAGGGGATAAATGCTTTCTACTTTACTATGTGTACTGATTTTAATCAGATTGTCTGTTCTTGTTAATAGTTCAGAAATTTCTGTTTGAAATTCCCTTAGAATTTATTTATTTACTTTCCAGTCTTAGAAGCCTGTTTTTATTTAATTTATGAATTTGTTCCAGCACATCTTTTAATTCCTGTGTTTGACAAAACCTCTCCTATATTACGTAATAGGAAAAACTTTGGTATGTCTATTTTACCCTAAATTCTGTGTGGAAATGCTAATGCAAACAAGTTATTTACCTTCATTTCAGTGTCACTGTATTCTCATTAGCTTTCTTACTTTTCTACGAAATAGCCCACTGGACTTAGAAAATGTCTTGCAGGCTTGCTGCTTCTTAATACCTGAAAAAAATCTTATTTTCATGTCAGGCTATCTGCTCCTCAAATCCTCTGTCATCCTTCTAATCTCCACTGGGTATCTTAGCCACTGTGTTTTATCCCTATTGACTTCACAGGTTATAATTCTACCTTCAGAAAAATACATGTTTGACTACACAATCTTGGTGAACCTTCCTGCAGCCCTGTGGCTTGTTTTTGCTTGTCAGCGTCCGTGTTTGTTTGGGATTATGCGTGCCTTCTGCTACCCTGTTATGATTGCTCAAGCAGCCTCCATGCTGAGTCGAAGGATTTTAATTTCCTCACTTCTGACTTTAGGGTCTTTTTAACTAGCTTCCTCATTTTTTGTACAATCTCTCCCCTGAGGATGTTGAAGTTAATTATATTGTGGTCACTATTACTTAGTGGTTCAGCTTTACTTACTTTATAAACTAACTCCTCTGTATTACTTGGTAGGCTTTTCTTGACTTAGTTCTTTATAGCACTAGGATTAAAACAACTAACATATGTATCAAAACATTTTTTAACATCCTACAGGACTAACTGGAAAGCCTAGAAAAAGGCGAGTACTTACAGGGGAATTAATAACAAGGAGCAAGAGCATTAACCCTGGTGAAATACCACCCAGTCTTCATTAACTGTAAGAGCAGGACAAATCAAACCACATTTAACGACAGCTCCATTTAGAGGCAGCAGGACAGAAGCATACTGGTATCCCCACCTTATAATTTTAAATGATACCACAAAAGTGTCAGAACTAGACTCAAAAGAGCATTTCCAGCAGGATGTTATCCCCTTTTTAGAGAAAGGGAGCATATTTGCTGGCTTGCAGCACTGCCTGTTTAAAGTTTCTCTATTGAATTCAGAGGAGGTTGGTATTTGCTAGCTCATGGTATCACCTTGTTATATCTTGATCATGTATATTTGCAGTAATTACACAAATAAAATTGACTTTTTGTGAAGTATAAAGTAAGCGTCAGTGGTTAGATAAGTGCGCTTTGGTTTGTGTTTGGTTTTTACCCCCCAAAATGGAATGGGATCATTAGCATCAAAGAACTAATTAAAGTAACATCTAGAAATAAAGCACCACTCTTTTTCTTTCTTAAACGATGCCTACAGTTTCAGAAGAAAGATCTCCTGTATTGTGACACTGAAAAATAATGCTACATGTTCTAAAAAATTAAGTAAACTACAGACAACAACGACAATGTAAAGACAATCTCCAAGTTAGTCAAGAATCCTTGAATTCTTAATATGACCAGGCTTCTTCCCCCACCAGGTACAGGACATCAGGCACATCTTATTTGAACATCCTGGACAAAAAGAGAGTACAAACAAGAATGGACAGATCTGGAACTTACCCTAGTATCAATCAGGGGTAACATTACTGATGTCTTCTGAACATCAAAGCAGGAAAATCAGTAAAAAAAATTCTAGGCCATCAACTCCACTTTATATATTTAAGTTCAGAACAGCTACTGCCTGCCTAGCACTAGCTGTTTCCAGAAAGGTAAGTTGGAATGTCACGCTTCAGCAATCGTATGGAATTACGCTCATATAAAATGAGTATAAATTACATAAGACTCAGACCCCTACTATTCAATCACTGTTATGCTGTTGAAGATTGTAGAAATTTGAGTATTTGATCAATTTTCTACGTAGCACCATGAACTAAATCTTGATTTTAACATTATATAGTTCAATTTTGATATCAACACATACCTTCCCATTGTTCAAACAACCAGCTTACATTACAGAAGTGCCATTTGATGTTTTCTTAACAACAATTTAAAAATAATAGCTTATGACAACATGTTGTCTGATGACAACTTAATAAGTAGTGAGCCATCAATAGTTATCATGTCCCCCCATCCTGTGGCAGGAAGGATGAGTGATTCCTCCTTAGAAGGGCAGTGAAGCTGACACTGCTAGTGGTCTTTTGGTTTATGGTGATTGTAGTGATTACATTTGAAGCCTGGCTCAAAATATGCTTTAATTTTATATTAAAAAGTTCATTTAATTGCTACTGGAAACTCTGAAATTAGGATCCCATCAACTCTGTGAGACGGGGAAAACCTAAGGAAAATAACACTGCCTACACCAAGGCTTCATACCAAGATTTTATTATTCTTATTTCTAGAATGAGTGCAACAAAATATAACATCGTGTTTCAAATAATAAACATCACCAAGTTAGAAGCTGTATTTTAGAAATTCCTTGTTCTTTTGTTCACTCATTCTTTCACACCTTCCTTTCTTCTTTTTTTATCTCTTTCTTTTTCCTTCCCTCCCTTTCATGCTCCTACCAGCTTAAGCCGGGCACTACTGTACAAGAGTTTAGTATCATCTGAAGTAAGTACTTCCCTCTGCTCCAACAACTTATGTCTTGCTGTTCTGGATTTCTCCTAAGAATCCTTGTTCTTCCAGGCTCATTAGTAACTTAGAGGGACTTGAATGTAGCAGTCTGATTTACATCAGTGATCTTATTCCTTTCAGCTCAGGAGGGTTATCTTTTCTCTGACAAAGGCTATCACAGATATGAATAACTATTTTCATACTGGGCTTTTTTTCGTCTAGCTGGAATCACACCATCATAGATTTTGCCTCATGAATCTGACTTCACTTTATAGAGCAATAACGGTACAGTCAGCACTCTGCCATCACAGCAAGGTGAACAGAGAAGAGTAACTTAGGTCAGTTGCTTCTTTATTATTGGCAGATGAAATAGTGTCTTCAACAGCTTCAGAGCAAGAACCAGGCAGGCAGTGTTTGTGCTGGAGAGGCAGAGCCATTCCGAGCAGCCAGAGCCAGAGCCAGCTGATTTTTGCGACATGCAAAGAGGGGTGTATAAGACCCAGAGTAAAGCAAACCACTGAGTAGGCAACCTACTGTTATTACCTACCTAGTGTTAATTTAAAGCTGCTTGGGTGAAAATTTGGAGAATGAAATATGTGCGAGACAGTATCAGGTAGCAAAAAAATACAAGAGTCCTGCTAGCTCTGGTAGACTGCAGGAAGAGGAGGATAAACACTGCAAAGCCTATTCCATCTAGTTAGAACTGTATTAAAAGAAAATTTGGGACCGATGCTGCAGAACTTCGTCTGTCCCTTGGAAAGATGGGCATTTTCTGCTTTTCAAAAGATTTGAGTGTTTCACTATAGTTTTCTTTACCTTTCCTGTGTTTTTTCTTTAGTCCACCTCCTGGTATCTTTGGTAACACACACAGGTATGTTCACGGTGAGCTGGATGTATTTTGGGTGCAGAACTGCTGTTCTTGGCTGGAGAGTGCTCTGAGGTGAAGGTAAAAGCCTAAGCTATTTATAACAGGAAGAATTTCTGAAATTAGAGATGGGCTGTGTTAGATGATACAGGCAGACAGATCCAGCAGGTGAGAATGGAAGTGATTATGGGGAAGATGCTGGCAGGAGGCAGTATAAAAATGGTCTCTGCACACACCAAACGTGAAACAACCAACAAAAGGTGCCACTCTTTTATCATAATACTTTTCTAAGCACTGACTTCTTGATGCCAAATTGGCTGCTTCTCTCTTATGCAAACAATGGAAATTAGTAAAGGGAAAACAACCCATTTTTCTGACAAATCACTGCACAGTTAAAGACAAAACCCAGGTAGTTCCCACAGGCATTTTGCTAGTTTCCCCTAAAATTAAATAACCAATTCTTTTTAATCATAAGAGATTCTGATGAGGAAAATGTTATCTGTTGAGAGACAGTAGCACAGGGAAATGTTTGCCGTATTTTGATCTCCTTTCACTGAAAAATGAAGAGGCCATTTCAGGTCAATCATCTTGAGCTCTTTTCTTTAGGGGAATGACTCTCCAGCACGGCTCATTACATTAAAGGATTTCATGGGCCTGAGTTACAGCTATTGGTATAATCACAGGTATCAGAAATAAGAATAGTTATTTCTTATTTCTTTGTGAATGGAAAATGAAAAGGTCATTCAGTGTAGGGTACTTCAAACACTTGAAAGGGAAGGTATTTTACTGCTTGCTTAGCTTTTAAGAGGAAGCCTACAGAGGGTAGAAGCAAGGACAGGTAGATTGAGAGGAATACAGAGAAATTGTCTTAACAGCCAGGTATTAGGTTAGGAAAGCTAAAGCCCTGATAGAATTAGTTCTGGCCAAGGATGTCAGGGGCATCAAGAACAGCATCCACAGGTACATTGATAATAGAACAGGGAAAAAGTGGGTCCTTTCAGGCAGGAGATGGAGGACCTGGTTACCCAGGACACAGAGAAGGCTGAGGTACTCAGGGATGGGTTTGCCTCAGTCTTCACTGGCACATGTTCTGGCCACACTGCCCACACTGCAGAGGCAAAGGCAGGGACTGGGGGAATGAAGAACCACCAGCTATGGGAGGAGATCAGGTCTGAGACCACCTAAGGAACCTGAAGGTGCACAAGCCCACGGGAACAGAGGTGCATCCACAGGTCCTGAGAGAACTGGTGGATGATGTTGCTGAGCCACTATCCATTGTATTTCAGGAGTTAGGACAATCCAGTGATGCTCTCACTAAAGGGAAGACAGGATGATCAGTCTCACATCTGCGCTGGGTGAAATCATGGAGCAGACCTCTTGGAAACTGTGCTGAGGTACATGGAAAATAAGGCAGTGATTAGGGACAGTCAACATGGAGTTGTGGTCAATGGCTCAGCAAGATATCCAAGTGGAGCCCAGGGCCTGGTCCCCCAAAAGCTATTCTTTTGAAGCAGTATCTGTGGCTGAGAAAACACACTAATTTATTGAAGGCTGTGAGAGAATTCTACGTATTTCCACATTCTTACACGCTTCCTTAAACATCTGCTACTGTCCAGTTTTAGAGACAGAATGCTCTTGATTTAACTCCTTGGTTATGCTCTTATAACTGAATTTTGGAGGGGATTCCCCCCCCCCCTTTTTTTTGTTTTTATGTTTTCTTCTGTATTTTCTAAAGATCTGTTTCACTCTGTGCAATTACAGATTATTGTTTCTTAACTTGTAATGGAAAACTAGTCAATGTAACCCATTTCCATCCCTACAAATAGGTACCTAGGTTGATTTAAACATCTCTCTTGTTTCAGGGCGTAAGTGACTGTCTCTGAGGGTAACCAGCTATCCTAACAATGTCTGATGAATCCCAGTCTGGGAGCATTAAGAACAGGCTTTTTTCCTTAAGCAACATATGTGAACACTTCTGGAGGCTGTTTGCAATGACCTGATCCATAACTCATGAGGCTCATTGTTTGATAACAACAAGAATTACAGAATTAAGGTTGATGAAATAACTTCTGCTTAACACCTAAAAGATATCTTTAATCAGCTTTTCATCGGTTTATAAACATGGGTAGAGATTTTCCTAATATTCACCCACTGAGAAATTAGGAAAAATGTGCATGAACATTATAATCAATATTAGTCAGATAGCAGGATATTCTCTTCCAAGGCATAACCTTTCAGATGAAGCTTTACTATTGATCTCTAGTCAGCATTTTCTCCCTTGCCATTCCCATTGGCTGAAATGTAGGAGGGAGAAACTCCCCAGTAAATTCAGGTTACACTGTGCTTCAGAAGGGCTGTCACCGCGGAGAAGAAACAGTAACTGTGTTCTCACGTACATTTGTTGCTGTGGGTGTGCTACATATTAAAATACAGGTTCAGCCATTCACCAAATCCATCCTAGAGCATCAGACCTCTATTTCTATGGTATTGAACTTAGACTTTCAGGTCAATCTGGAAGCATCCTAAGGCTTTCACCAAGCTTTTAATTCCTGGATTATTTTCTTCTGCCTGAAGTTTCCCTTCTGCTTCCCTTTTGTTTGCTATTAATGCTTCATCTCTTCTGGGAGGGTGATTCACAGTTAATCAGCTCATCTATTCTGAGCCGCTCACACCCAGGGCTCCGTGGCCAGGCCAGCAGGCATTGCTGGAGCCCTTCGCTCTCCTCGGGGGCTTCGCTGTCCCTGCTGCCCTGTCACCGGGACACAATCACATCAGCCATTGGGCCAGCTGCAGACGTGGGGGCCATCGACAACTGCAGAAAATGGGATTTGGGGTACCTAATGAGCAGCTTATTTACATAAATACACCAGGTAAAGCAGGGGGGAAAAGTTCTACAGCTTGGAACATAAAGTATTATTAGGCAGATAGAGAGAAAAATTTCCTGTACTTGAACAGGAACATCTACATCATATTTATCATTTCCCCCCCCATTTTCTTTTCCACAGAAAATACAGTTTTCACAATTTGAACTAATATTTAAATATTCAGTGTCTATTCAACTGAGATTTTGAATGAATTCTCCTATTTTATTATCAACATTTGAGGAGTTCAAGCATGTTCTGTATCCTGAATTCTGGAACATACCTGACTTTGTTTGCTTCATATATACAAAATACAGTTAGAAAGCACAGTACAAATTCCATATTAGCATCTGTTTCATCCTTTAAGTAGAAGAAATTCTGGACACTCATCCTGTCCTCACCTTTCTGGTTTCCTCTGACAGCATTACCAGATTTACAAGCTCACACCTTTCTATTAGGCAGTCTTTTAAACCAGGTTCCACAGACTGAATTTGCATGTTGCCAGACTCCTTGTGTCTTCTTTAGCAAGGATGAAACCTTACAATTTTCCATACACATGCCTCTTATTTTTATTAATTGAACTAATCTTTATTAACTGTGAATTTGAGGTAGGTAATTTGCTTCTTGAAATACACTATAATATTGTTTTTCAAATGTATTGTCTCATGCTTATCACACGGCCCATGTGACTGTAACATCTCCTGCTCAAAAGTTCAGGCATACACCTGCACAAGATCCTGGCTGAGAAACCGTTGATGGACAGATACCAACATGAGGTTGCCATTTTAATTCTTCCCCGGGGTAGGAAAATACGCTCGTTACAAATCAGACACTTACAAAAGAGATGTTTCACCGAGACATATGTAAATGAAGTAGCCAAACACTATTTTTCCTGACATTTGATAGTTACCAGCCACTATCAGTTCATCCACCACCTCAGCCATGCAGTCCAGTTCTCGAAATCCACCTTTTCTATCTTGTTTTCCCCAAACTGGGGTGAATGTACACTTCCCAACCACTCACTTTCTCTGGGAGAGGATTTTAATTGCTCATTTGAATCATCCAGCCTTTTATTCCTTAGCATGTCCAGTCCAAAAACTATGAAATATAAACCAGTCTACTACTCTTGCACACGTCCCCATTAAATATTTACTACATCTGGTCATATTAATAAGTTTACCTTTAAATCTTTCAAAAGCTTACAACACAAAACTGACCAAAACTGAAATTGTGAGTTTGTAGCTCTACCTCTTCAATTTAATGTCAATCCATGCTCCAAAAAAGGAACATGTGATGAAATGTAACATCATGAAATGTAAGAAATTCTGTTAGCCACTCCTAAAATGCTGGGGGTTTTCCACATTGTTATTTTACACTGCATCAACATTGTACTTACCAGCTTCCTTATTTTTTAACTCATTACTGACCATAGGGTTTTTTTGCTTTTGCAACCGATTTTAACAATATTTCTATAAACTCACCTCCATTTGATGGTTATATCTGTAACCCTTAGTGCACCGATATGTTTAAAGGGTTAGAATACCCCTGTCTGAACACAGTAATTTTGGTTAGAAAGCCACTTTACGTGGATACGGGAATGTCTGAATGAGACAGGGAACAGCACTGTAGATCAAACAGCGGTTTGGGGCTGGGGACAGGTATATCCACACCTCAGAACAAGCCAGGGCTGAATGCTGAGGTCTGAGCTTACACATGGCTCCTCTGGCAGAGGCTGTGGGTGGAAGCCTGTGGTGGAAGCACCTCAAGTACTCAAATTAGTACTGGAAACACTCCTCCTCATCTCCCCAAACACGTCTTTGACTTACTGTAACTGTGAATAAATCTTCCAGGACTTTTTGCATAGTGTTTAACATGTTTTAAATTTATTACTTGAATGAGGGTGGTATGATTTTTCCTACCCAGTCTCTCTGGAGAGCAAACAGGATATTAAAGGATCTCAGATGGGATATACTCTCTCTCATCTTTCTAGCTGACTAGGTTCTTCAGCCAAGCACTTGGTGTCCACAATCGTTTGCACTTTGGGGGCCTTTTAAAGACAAATTTTCAATTCTTTCATTCCTCACTGTAGATCACCCCCAACTCTGGAAAGTTAAAAATTGCTAAATTACACTAGAAATGCCCCAAACCTTCCTGAAAACTTCCTGTAAATAATGTTTAATGAAATAGTTGGGTACCTGTTTGCTCCTGTTTGCCAACTCCAACACGACACGTTTCAAAAGCTGCCGATCTGCAGTTCTTGAGTCAACATAAGACGTTTTCTGCGGACTGCATTCCATTTCTAAGAAATCTCCAGTCCCCTTTATGATCTTGCTTGGCCTTGAGATTCTCTCTAGTCATGTTTTATTGTCTTTTCAGCTGCTTTGGTCTCTGTGCCCACAGTGCACAGTGTTCTGTCACAGCTCTGCCAGGGCATCCCTCCCAGCCGCTCCCTCTGCCTCTTTCCTTTGACTTCTGCAGTCCCTGGACATCGAATACCTGTTCCTGCCTGAGACTCCGGCCTGTGCCCATGGGGATGGCTCTCCTTTGAACTGGGCTTTCCAAGATGGGCAGTCCTGCTCCTCATCTGGCCTGGATATCAGTGGATATCCAGGGCTGGGGATGGAGCTGGTAACGCGGTTTGGCCCCGTCAGTCCCGGCCCGGCCCTGCTGCTCGGTGTCACTCCGCGCCGCTCTTCAGCCGGTCAGCGCGGTGGGTGCCTGAGAGGCCTGAGGGGAGCGGGGCCGGTCCTGCCTGGATCTCCCTGAGGGGAGCGGGCCCGGCCCCCCGCGGGGTTCCCGCCTGAATCTCCCTGCGGGGAGCGGGGCCGGTCCGGCCTGGCTCTCCCTGAGGGGGGCGGGGCCGGTCCTGCCTGGATCTCCCTGAGGGGCGCGGGCCCGGCCCCCCGCGGGGTTCCCGCCTGAATCTCCCTGCGGGGAGCGGGGCCGGTCCGGCCTGGCTCTCCCTGAGGGGGGCGGGGCCGGTCCTGCCTGGATCTCCCTGAGGGGCGCGGGCCCGGCCCCCCGCGGGGTTCCCGCCTGAATCTCCCTGCGGGGAGCGGGGCCGGTCCGGCCTGGCTCTCCCTGAGGGGGGCGGGGCCGGTCCTGCCTGGATCTCCCTGAGGGGCGCGGGCCCGGCCCCCCGCGGGGTTCCCGCCTGAATCTCCCTGCGGGGAGCGGGGCCGGTCCGGCCTGGCTCTCCCTGAGGGGGGCGGGGCCGGTCCTGCCTGGATCTCCCTGAGGGGCGCGGGCCCGTCCCGCCGCCGGGTTCCCGCCCGAATGTCCCTGAGGGGAGCGGGGCCACTCAGCGTTGCCATTGCCGACCCCCGGCGCTCCCAGCTGCGGTCACAGAGATACAGGATAGGTCGGGTAGGAAGGGAACTTTTGGGGCATCTGGTCCAACCTCCCTCTCCAGACAGTCATGGGAGCACATGGTACAGGATTGTGTCCTGACGGTTCTGGAATATTCCCCGTGAGGGAGAACCCACATCCTCTCGGGACAATCTGTTCCAGTGCTCGGTAACTCGCACAGTGAAGAAGTTCTGCGTCGTGTTCGGGTGGAACTTGCTGTGCAGCAGTTTCTGCCCGCTGCCTGTTTTCCTGTGGCTCGGCATCACGAGCAGAGCCCGGTCCTTTCCTTGACGGCTCGCCGAGACAGGGACGCACCGCCCGCCCCGGGGCCCGCCGCACTACAGATCCCGGCAACCCCCGCGCCGTGACTCGGCCGGGGCGCCGCGGCGCGGGCCGGGATGGAGTGAGGGGCGAGCGGCGGACAGAGCGCGGCCCTGCGGCCCCCGCCCGTGTCTCGCTCCGCCCCGGGTCTATGCGGCCCCCCGGAGACCATGGGATCCAGGATCAAGTGAGTGCCCTCCGCAGCTCTCCAGCCCCGCTTCAGGCCCTCGGGAGAGCGAGAAGGGGACTGACTTCCCCGCCCTCCCTCCGCTCCGTGTGAGGCCGCGCGGGCGGGACCCCAGCCGAGCCCGCGGGCCTCGGGTTGGGCGAGAAGGAGAGGGAGAAGGAAGGGGAGAGAGCGCTCTCTGCCCGGCGGGCCGGAGAGACGGGCAGGACGGGCCGTCCGACCCCAACTCCGGGCAGGACCCCGGCGGGACCCTCCGGCCCTGCCCCAGGAGAGGGGCGAGAGCCGACCTTGCCTCACACCCACCCTGCTGCCCCTCTCGCGCTCAGGGCCAGGCGCGGAGGGCAGTGCAATGTTATCGGTGCAGGCCTGAGGGAGGGCGGGGGTGCTGGGTGGGGAACATCTTCATTGCCAGCACAGGCGACGCCTGTTCGGGGGTGTGGAGGGGGCGAGGGACTGCAAATTTCTTTGCCCAGGTTAGAGGGTGCTGACAGAAGGACTACAGTCTGGCTAGGAGATAGCCAAAATGCATTAGCAAAGGGGTTTGGGGGAAGGAGAAGACTCATGCAAGTGATTGGTATGCTGGGCCTGCAGATCCATGCCCTCAATGTTTTTTTTTTAAATTTTCATAAAACTGGTGGTTGATTTATTGGTAAGCCCTCTTGGTATGTTTGGTATAGTCACATTAAAAGTCTCAGTTTGTTCATATGCCATTCCAGGAAAATTCAGTTTCTCGGACACAGGTAGAGTTGTAATAAAGCTATTGCCAAGCAGGGAGTGCTGACATCTCTGTGTGTGAAAGGGTTATAGAGTGGAGAGATGCAGGTAGATACTGTTTTATTTAGCAGTTTCATCAGGTGCTGTTGAGCAGTCGTTTTTCCTTCTTGAACACAGTGTTCTTCAGGATTACATTGGGCTTTAACTTTTCACTTCTTTTGTTTAACTTGAATACAAGACTGGAGAGGACACAGTTTGTATGATGACACATCTTCATGATCCCAAGCCCATAGGCTGGTTAGATGAAAATGTGTCTTTTCAGCCAGGTGTTTTAGGGAAATATAAGCGGATAATGAGTGTTTGTAATGATAGCACTGTGGCAATTGGTTGGTTCCAGAAAGGAATGAACTTTCCTTCCTTCCTTAAGCGTACTGTGGGCATGAGTTTTGCACCTTTTTGGAGTATGTGTTCTCAACTGTTGCTGCAGAGAAATGAAAGCCTGAGAAACTGGTTAAAGTCTTACAGTCAAATAACAGGTAGAATTGAAAACTGTAGGTATTTTGGGAGCAGAGCAGGCTGTATCTCTAACTTGCACCTTCAGACCCTGCAGCAGTCACCCTTGCTTGAATCACTTCAAGATTATGATCCAAGATGACTTCTTATGATGACCTTATCTTAAATCTATTAGGAGGTTGATGCTTACTTTAAATGCAGTTTCTTTTGTGTGCACACTGAATCCACAAGCTATGTTTGCCGTCCTCGGGTTTGTGATTGCTGATTGGACTTCAGTGGCTTTGAGCAGACTTGCTAAATGAGAATGTCATCAGGCAGGTGAGATGCTCCAACTAGAAAGATGTAGCTATTAGAAATATTTAGTGCAGCCAGTGAAGTTTAGGACTTTTTCTGTGCAAAGTCTTTCAGTGTGAACTTGTCTTTCAAGACTCCAGATAAAACCCATGTCTTTCCCAATCACCAGAGTAACAGAGGTAATAAACCCAGGTGAACATTGCTTTTCATTCTTCTTGTACTTTGTGAGAAAGCATTTTGTCCACTGAGTGATTAAGCAACTTTGCCTTGAGCAACACTTTTAAACTGCTTTTTTCCAGTTTGGACAGAACACTGTGCCTGAGTAGTGTAAGGACAATATTTCAAAACAGTATTAAAATATATAGAGTGAGAGAGCCTGTCTGAGTAAGAGGTTTTCTGGTCTGCCTTTCTGAGCTGGATGTTTAATTCAGTAAAGACTTTAAAGTTGGTGAGTAACTTCCTTACTGGGACAGGTTGGGAGTGTGAATGAGAGAACTGTTTGGTAACTGGGTAGGGTGAGGCACATCTCCTTTAGGGGTGTCACCAGTACGTGCTGGAGCCCCCATAAACAGCCAGTAGTCAGATCTCTTGCTTCTTGCAATAGATTGATAACTATGAGGGATATTAAACTGCTTGGCACAGGATCCCTGGCACACACTGTGATAGACTCTGGATGAAACCTGGGCATATCTGCCAGTTAGGTTTCTGATGGGTGTATAATAATGAGTCATTTGAGTGAAAGGTTGCTTAGAGAAAAGTATCAGTAGCTGCATCAGTCTGAAGTGAAAGAACACAAGGAATTGCCAGCAGTCCTGTGAGCTTTCGGCTTCGGTATAGCTGCAGGCAAAAAAAAAGCTAAATTGAGTGTTGGGTTACAGTGCTGGGTTAATCCTCTGTGGGGCACGTCTCAGGGAGTGTGCCAGGCACTCCGTGCCAGCCAGGTGAGGTAGGACAGGAGCCTTGTTAACCTGCTGCTGTCACTGCTCGGGAGCCCTGGTACTCCCTGTTACGAGACAGAAAGGCTTTCTTACCTGTTTCTGTTAAATAATGTGTCAGTACCAATCTGTTCAGCAGAATGGCATTGCGCTGTACAGACAGTTGGCATGTCCCTTTCCAGAGGTGGTTGTATTTCACTGGTGACACAATAGATGCCCAGGGTACATCTGGGAAAGCTTTCAGAGATTTAACATAACATTTGTTATATACTGAGATGAAATATTATCTACCTAGGGAATACCAGGCAAAAAAGTTAAATATATGGAAATTAATCAAGGCTTCAGTTGTAGTTTCTGAATTGAGTTAGTGATTACAGGTTTCTGCTAATAATTTATTTTCTACAAGAGTTGAGCAGCTAAGTCTTGTTACAAGACAACTAATTATCAGGCAATGTCAGACTCCTCTCTTATGCCTCAGTTCTTTAGCAGAATGATACTTTCTCTCATAAGTGCTATCGCATTTTCCTACGTGTACAAAAAAATGCTCCCGACAGAATTGCAATAGGCTGTAGATATGTAAAGTATGTACTTCCAGCCATCTAGCTTCGGAGAAGGGCTTGATTTAATTTTATTCTGCATAAATCTCTTACAGTTTGGTAAAAATTACAATTTTTGATCATACAAGGTACATAAATATCTTATTTGAAATATCTTATTTCAGTGTAAAATTGAATTTTGTATTGATTGCTTTGATACTGATGTTATTTTTACGTCAGAGATTTGAAATAATTCATACAACTAGCATTTATCACAGAAGTATTTTCTTATACAGCTCCTTCCTAACTTTGTGTTTACAAAGGAATATTGAATTTCCTTCTGAAATTACCTTATTCTCAAATAAATGAGGTCCTGTGTATTTTTGTACCTCAGTGTCCTATGTATTTTTTTTAATTGCATCTTGTTCACTTGATAAGTGGCCCTGGGTCTGTCAGAGGTTTTTGGGAGGAGGGAAAGCTTGGTGTGTGTGTTCAGGGCTCTGGGGCTGTGGAGGATTCAGGGGCTGGGGTTTCAGTGCGATGCACAGGTGACATTGGGCTACAGAATACACATTTTACCATCATGTGTGTGCTGTATTTGCAAACTGTATGAAGTCTCAGAGTGACTTGCTTCCTTAATGCCTCTGAAAACTTATAAAATATCCTCAATCCAACAATGACTTCATTCTCATACTGAGGTGTTGGTTGTTGAATGCAGCCTTTAATACTGAGTTTCTCACTTGGGAGGGCTATTTTAATTTCACTGTTCATAGAAATAAGTGGACTTTGTCATGGAAAATTAAAATACAAAATGTGATGTCTTTTTGTCTGAAAGTTTTGGAATACAGTCTGTGCTCCTGCCAGCTGTGTTACACAGTGCTTTCACTTAAGAATTTGAACATGGGTTCTAACATAATACTAAAAAGGTGTTTGTTGTTTTAACCATTAGCTGTAAAAATATAAAGTTTATAAACTTTTAATTAAGGAAACAGGGTGCTAAAAATAAAGACACAAACAAGGAGGGTATGATAAGGCTGCCCAGCAGTGTGTATGAAAGGAAAAATACATTTCTGGTGCTCTGTGGGTGTCATTCCATCCTCACCCCTCTCCGTGACTGTCCGAGTGGAGCTAAACCCCAGAATTTGCAGATTATGTGCTGCAACTTGAGTGGCACAGCGAGAATTGTGCAAGTTTGGTTTATATTGCACAATAATAGCTGACTTTGGATTTCTCATAACTTATGAGTGTAGTTTTCTGAAAAAACAGCTACTTAAGGCAAATCAGTTGGGAACTGGTGGCAAATTAAATTACCATTAATTGAGTTGTGAACCATTGTTGCTCCTGAGAGGTGCTCTGTAAAACTGAGGAGCGTGATCCTGTGCTACTGAAAGCAATGGTAGCTTTTCTGTCAGTTTAAATAGGTGTGGGGTTTGGCTTAGAGCCACTTGAGTTAGGCTAAGTGGACCTGTGGCATGGTTAGAAATGTTTTCCTTAATCCTTTGGGTGTTAAAGGAGGATTAAAAATAGAAATTCTCTGAAGAGTAAGCTGAACTCCTTGACGTGCTTATATATTTGGTTTGAGATGTTGGGTGAGTTTAATATTTTAAATTATGATTCAGTTAGGAATTCTAGCATATATATTTATGAGTTTTGTCATTATTTTCATACTTAGCTGTAAGGAAGTTACAAAATTCACAAGTAAATTATACCATAGTAATTTTCTAATGTTAGTTTGCATTAACACATTGGAGACAATATTATCAGTATACAAGCAGCCATAAATTTGGAACAGTAATTATGCAATTTTGATTCTTGATTTTAACCAGAAAGTCTAAGAATAAAGTATCACATGTTCAGACCTGCAAAATCCTTATTTCAGTAGCTAAACAATTACAGTCTCTTTAATCTCATAAAAAATATCTGGAGTAGCTAAAATTGTTAGTCAGGAATTAACTCAAAATATTCTTTCTTATATAATCACCTGCTGCCTTTACATGCTCATTACGAGATGTAATTCCAGAGCATCACTTAGAGAGTTAAATTAGTAAGAACTGAAAATATACACAAAATGGTTTGTTTGTTTGTTTTGAAGTAATATCATTAACTTTTTACTTTTACTAGTGGTATATTTATAACGCTTGAGCAGAGTAAATCTCTTTCCTCAAGCATCATTTGCATCTTGTAGCTCAATTTGGTATGGTTTTTTTACTTATTTCCTCGCATTTGGCAAATTTCTGGATTTAAAACTGTGGAGTCTCATGAGACCAAACCCTGTGCATTTGTAATATTCTCCAGCATGGCCTTTTTTTTGACAAAGAGGTAGAAATATTTTGACAGGTATTAAAAAGGGACGCTGTGTTCATCCTAAATACAGCTTCTTAAGATTTTCAGTAGTGTGTGCAGAAAGTGACTTTACCTCCTCTTGACTGCAGCTTCTTTTTTTAAATTCCTTTTTCCTGGGCAAATAGATGTCATGAAGTTGAACTCAAGGGTCACAGTACTGAAAATGTGAATCTGGGTGTTGTTTGTTCAGAGTTGGACAATGCGACTTTTCAGTTTGGTGAGAAGTTTCCAGGACTTTTTTTTTTTCCTGATGAAATCCATGTATTTAGCACCTTACAAAGAACTCATCCAAGCCTGTAAACCAAGAAATGGAGATTCTCTATTTGTCATTGTACTGTGTGCATGCTGAGAACCCTTTCTGACTGCCTCATTGCAAGTACACTTAAACCAAATTCTCAGTGTGCTGTTTACCTTTGTTTTGTTTCAGACAAAATCCAGAAACTACCTTTGAGGTGTATGCAGAAGTGACCCACTCAGGAATCAGTTGCATTGGGAAAGGTACTGTTTTGCACTGGAGTTCTTCCTATTTGTTGGCTAAAACTATTCTTAAGAACCATATATT
Source organism: Callaeas wilsoni (assembly GCA_013398955.1). NCBI lineage: Eukaryota > Metazoa > Chordata > Aves > Passeriformes > Callaeidae > Callaeas > Callaeas wilsoni. Next base: position 8,860 of record VWPU01013150.1, on the reverse strand, counting down.
GTGAGATAATGAGGTATATTTAATATTATGCTGTTCTAGCTTTAAAAATATCATAATTACTGGTTCTGTGGAACCTTTCACAGTTAGGACTAAAAAGGAGAGATTTATGTTTCTGTACCTAATTATGGACAATGTTCAGGTTTCTTTGACTGTTTTGTCTGTTTTTGTCTTTTAAAATAGAAATAACTCTTTCCTTGATTAGGTTGAAAAAGTAAGTGCTTTTTCAGATTTGTATTTGCTGCTCATGTAAAAAAAGGGTAGTTTTAAACCAAAAAAATGCTCTTGAAACATCTTGTTTGGAATTTGTTTTTACTTCCTCTTTCTTACTTGTCTACGGAAGTATTTTTATCTGCTCCCAGAATTCTCACTTTGATCAAATGACTTTATCTGGAAATCAGGCATGGATGCAGCTTATGATTTGGTTACCTGTTTTTACCGTTGTTATCAAGTCGTAATTACACAAGTATTTTTGATAAGTATTCCTGTATTTATGGTAGAGAAGTCCCATGACTGCTGAAACCAACATGTAAGTACATTTGGGAGCTTTTGATTGCACTTTTATCTAACCTGAGGAACTTGATCAAATAAGCAGGAAAAGCAAAGTTTGAAATTCATAATGCCAGAATTTAGTTCAAGATACTGTTATGAGAGTTCAGTCTCTAGAATGGTACAAAAAGAAAGTTTGTCAAAATTAAATTATTGTGATTAGTCAGCATGTACTGAAGTACTGTTTCTTTTGTCTTTTATGAAACAATCACGTGTGTGTTGTAGGTACGGTGTAATGAACCAATAGAAAGGATTTTTATATTTTAGTGACTGGAAAGCCACTTACCTCCTTTTGTATCTGTATTTGTAACAGTCTGCGAAAGTCAAATAGCTGCAACTCCTTCCTTCCCTGCCAAAGCCTCCCTAGGAGTTGTAACTGGAATACAGTTTTGGCTTGTCCTACTGCTCTGTGCCATCACAGCTATTTGATGTAACTGCAGGAGCCCTTTTAATAACTGGTCTTTGTTTCTGCACATCTGACCTGGATTCTAGTGCCAGAAAATCTGAACAAATTTGACCATAAACATTACATTGTACAGTACTAGTGTCTGGGTATAATCTTCTCTTTGAAGTTTGTTTGCATCCCCCTGGAGGGATTAATTCCCTGCTGTGGGAAGGTGGGTTAAAAAGCACGGAAACTACTTTACAGGTTTTTAATTGGAGAATTTAGTATACATTTTGTTCTATAAACCAACTGATTCTGTGGGAGTTTCACTTAGTTGTGTTTTTAGGTTTGTTGTATGCACTTGTAGGTGCAAAATCTTCAGAAATTCTTTTTAGGGAGTAAAAAAAGAGTTTTAATAATTGTTTTTACTAGTCATATATTTTGAAGTTACTCTCACTGAAGAATCTTTTAGGAGATTTTTCCCAATCAATTCTTTTATACTTAAGAAGTATACTTTATTCTCAGAAGCCTTAAATTCGTGTATACCCAAATATTTTGTTGTTCTGTTCTGAATGAAGGTTGTCTGGTTCTCTGCAGTGGTCAACTGTGTTTAACGGTTGTACTGTATCCCAGGCAAATCCCATTCCAGAAATACAGACCTAGAAACCTCCCTGTAGTCTGTGTCCACTTTTTGGCTGGCTGTTTCATGCCAAAAACCTAAGAATATAGATTAACTTTTCTTTTTTTGCAGTCAGGGAATGTGTGTTACATGGCAAGGAGCAGCTACTGTTGAGAAAAGTAAAATGCATAAAAGTTGCATAAGAAGCAAATTATCAGGCAGGTTTAAAACTATTTCTCCCCATTTAATTGATCCCAAAATTAACTAAGACAGCTGTTTTTGAAGTCTGTGTCTAGTATAATAGTGCTATTGATACTTACAATGATCTTAACTCTGTTATCAGTCTTCTGTCTTGGTCTTGAGGGGAAAGAGTTGCTCCGAAGCTGTGACTGTCCTAGTGTGGGGGATTGTCTGGCTTGTGGGATGGTAAAACTTGCCTCTGTTTTGTTATTCAAAAATTTGTGTGGCTGTCATGGATTAACCCCAGCTGGCAGCTCAGCCCCACACAGCCGCCTGCTCCCCCAGCCCTGCTGGGACAGGGGAGCAAATTGGAAGAGGAAAAGTGAGAAAGTAGCAAAGGATGTTTGCCATGTGACTGTGAAATATCAACTGGAATTTGAAGCTTCAATGTATTTCAAAGTTCACAGTCAGCTGCGGAAGGGAAAATCTGTTCTGGATTCCAAGACAGACATCAATAAACTGGGCCGAGTTCAGTGGAGGGCCACGAAGACGGTGAGCGAGCGGGAGCACTTGGGCGTGAGCAGGGAGTGCTGGCTCTCCGGCGGGGAGGAGGCTCCCGGGGCAGGAGCAGCGGCCTTCCGTAGCCGTGGAGTTCACCGCCGTGAGGCAGCCGGGCTCGCCGAGTGCTGCGTGCAGGAGAAGGAGCAGTGACAGGCTGAATCAAGAGACATTCCGAGTGAATACTGGGGACCTGTTCGCCTTGAGGAGTCACAGGATTAGTCCAGGTCACTCAAGAGATGTTGTACATCTCCATCCTTGGAGGTTTTCAAGACTGAAGTGCTTCAAAGCCATGAAGAACCTGGTCTAACCTCATTCCTGGCCTGTCTTTGAGCAGGAGGTTGGACTAGAGACCTCCCGAGGTCCCTTCCTGCCTCAATTATCCTATGATCCTACGATTTGATTCGTAGAAGTGTAAGCTTCAGGATCCTCTGGGGAATATTTTCTACACTTAATAAGGTATAAGGAGAAAAATTTCATTGAAGCCAAAGAATTTGAAAAAGCAGACATTGTTTTATTCCAGTCCAGGCAGAACTTTGCCAAGCCACAGTGAAATGTGTGAACTGAGAGTGGAAATGATCACTGGATCAGCTTGCTGTGCTCGCACTGTCCTTCTCCCTTGAGATTGTTTAGAAATAATGATCATCCGTGCTTAGCATTATGTGTTTTTGGCACATGAAGTCTTTGGTACGTTATGCAATTCCAGCATTCAGTTGTACTTAAAGGTGGTTTTTGTGTTTTTCTTTGTTGAATTCATAGGTCTTACTTGGAAACGTATGGATTTTTCTTACTTAAGTAAATGTGATGTCTCTTTTTTTAGAACTGTGAAGCAGGATAGCTGCAAATCTGGGCACATGAAGATGAATATTTCTTATTAAAAATGTATTTCCTTAGGAAAAGACACCACCAAACCATTTTGCCTAATTTTTGCCAAAATGATTGGGGTTTCTGTGGAAGCTGAGAATTCCCCTTCCTGAGAAGACACATATTTTCCCTGTTCTTTCTTTTATTGCCAACGTACCTATAAAAGTTTTTCTTGTCGTCCTTGGTGTCCTTGGCCAGATTTACTTCTGGCAAAGCTTTAACTTTCCTAACCTGATGCGTGGCTGTTCAGACAGTTTCTCTGCATTCCTTCCAGGCCATGTTTCCCTGCTTCCACCCTCTGGGAGCTGCCTGTTTGTGTTTAGTTTGTCCAGGAGCTCCTCGTTCATCCTTAGAGGCCTCCTCTCCCCTGATTTCCTCTTTGTAGGGATGCATTGCTCCAGAGCCTGGAGCCTTCTCACCAAAAGTGAGAAGCTGCAAACTAGAATAGAAAGAACGGAGTCTGTGTTTTTACAGTGACAGTACATGGAATTTATCTGGTGAGAAATCTGTGTTGTGTGTGTCAGGTGTAAGTATGTCAAGCACAGGAACTTTGCAAGTCTAATGCTTCTCACCAGCTCCCACACATTTACTTTCAGAAAAAGAGGGGAAAATAGCCATTGTTTTATTGTAAAAATGAAATATTTTAGGGAAAATATTGGCTCAAAGTAAAACTAGTAAGTTTTATGTCTCTACTGCATGGTCTTCTCTCATTCATTGGAATTATTACATGACGTGGAAAATTTGAGAGCAAAATAAAAGCCTTGTATGGAATACTGCTATTTTACTGGATATCTTTTCCTATTTTTAATCTTTGGGTAAAGGAAGGAAAAAAAGCATTTTATAAGATTGTGATTTTTGTATTTGTCATGGCATTTCATTATAGTGAAACTTCACAGAGGCTGAGGTAGTAAATTACAAAGAACTTGTATTGTTTCTTTTAGAGACGAAAACTGCTTAAGCTCACTTAGGCACTTCTAGATATCCAGTTCTATGCTATTGACACATTGTAGAAAAGTAAAGTGCACTGCAACTGTTTCCTGTGTTTTTAATCTCAGCCAGAAGATTGTTTTGTGCGGGTTTTTGAGATGCCGAAGTAGAAAGAATCTGCTAGCAAATTTAGTTTAAATACCTTTATAAAGAAAGTGAAAGCTTACTACTTGTGAAATTTTTCTTTTAACTTTCAAAGCACTTTATGATCTTAAAACTGCTGCAGATCATTCATCAAAAATAGGATGTGACAAATTTAAGGCTGTTGCTGGACCTCAGCCAAAGATTCTCTCTTGTTAGAAAGAGCTGTGAGGAGAATTGTAGTCTGACTGTCAAACTGTTCATATAGCAAAAGAGAATTTGTTAGTCTAAAGTAACCGATCAAAATAGTCTCTGATGTAAGAGCATTTGAAAGTAAATGCTCACAAGAGTAAAACACCCCCTACACCCCTGTCTGGGAGGACGTACCATGCTTTTGTGTGGGGTTTTTGTGTTCTTGCCAAAGCAGACATTATAAAAGTATGTCAAATCTGTAGCTTTACCATGTAGTGTGCCAAAAGGCCTTTCTCTCCAAGGACCTCATCTTTCATCTTTTTGTGAGTGTAGCATAAATTCTTGCTGTGTGTTCAAGGAAAAAGCTGAAATGGTTTAGTACAGCTAAAGGATTTCTTTCTGAGTTTTTTTTTAAAAAAACCATGGTAAGTTAGAAGTCTAAATGCAACCGCATGGACAAAGTGTAAGTGTGTTAGAGTTTAACAAATGTTCACTGGATTAGGAAAGGAAATGTAGTTTATGCTACTTCTTTTATGACAGAATTTAAAAGGTCTTGCTGTAAGACTCTCCATGTGCTTCTTTCTTTTCTCGAAAACATACCACTAAGTTGAAAAGGGAGATGAATCTTAGAAGGAAACTATTAACTCTGAGGTAGTTTATCATTGTTTGAGTGAAAGGATGAAATTTGCATTTGAATTGGCTCCTAGAGTAGCATGTACTACTAATCTTGTTCCTACTAGAAGCTTGTGAGTAGTTTAAGTACTTCCTTCTTTACTTTTCATGTTCTAGCCTTAGGTTGTAATAGCTCTTTCTCTCCCTCCCCCCTTCCCAGTAGATCACAAATGTATAACTTAAACTAATCGAAGTCCTTAGCTCTACTAGGAGAACTCACGATGTACTTGGGCCCTAAAATTATTCTACAGTTGTCACTGTGGTTTCTGTGCTAGGACTTTCACAGGTAGAGAGAACTAGCAGCTTTCTGTCTCTGCAAGAGGCACACTGCTGCTCCTTACCATGATCTTTTATCATCGATTATAATGTTACATAGCAGAGCAGTGCCTCTATATTGATGAAGGATTTTCTTGAACATAGGCAAAGTTACTGGACTAGGATTAGGTTGGGAGTTGGTCATTCAAAACCCGTGCACTTCTCAGAGCAGCCTTCATTTTTTTAAGATGAAAACATTTTACTGGTTCTGATCTGCCCATTCTGTACTGAGAAATAGATAGAATGCTGAAGGTTTAGAAATATCAAAGGAAGTGCAGAATTCAGGTCTCTTTCCACAAAATGAGGACTTTCTGTTGAAGGGGCTGGAATTCCCATATCAGGAGTTTTCCTATCCCGTCTTTACAGTGTTCTGTTGCTACACCGAACTTCCTAAAGCAGGACTGGAAAAGTAACCAAACCTAAGTAGGTAGGTGGTATTTGGGAATTCTAATTCTCCTAAGCTGCTGCTTTGTTTTTCTGTTTCCATTTGATTGCTTTGCTTCTAAGTACAAACAAGGTGGAAGATTTTAACAAAGAGCTTGCTGGGACTGCAGTGTCCGGGTAAGTCAATAGCACTGTTTGAGCTGTTTTCTGTGAGGACAGTTCACAGTTTAGTTTTTACAGTACAAATGAAATACAGAACTCAATTTGAAGAGAAACTCACCTTATGAAAAAAATACTAGAATCGGTCATTTTGCAAGTCGTTGTAGATTTTATCTAACACATTTTTAGGCATGTTCTTATCTTATTGTACTAGATTTAATGAACTCCTAAACCAGTAATATCAAGTATAACTGAGTGTTTCTCTGTTGCTGTGAGCTGTTTTGTGGGAAGAGAGCTCTTTGGCCTTTTTGCTTCATGCTTTAACTACTTCTGTCTACAGTCTTGCCTATTTCACAAGTATTTACTAATCTGCAGTATATTGCTATGCTGGCACTGTTTAACTAGACAGAAAAATTCAGCACAGAAAGTCTCACTCACAAGACTTCAAACTCTTTTGTTGATTTATATTTTTTTAAAGGAGCTTGACATCTTCATCAAGTTCACAGTGGGCCTGCTTTGTTTGCTTTCTCTTGAATGCTTGATAAGATTTTTCTTCTATTGTTTTGTGCAGCAAGGACAGAACTTGCCATGGCTGAGGTGGTTTTTTTGTAAATCCACAATATGGTCATTGTCTGCTGCTGAATAATTGTGACTGCTTTTTGTACAACCAGAACTAAGGCTTTGGCTGTGAACAGATTCCTTCTTAGCGTGAAAAGAGACTAATCCATGTAAATACAGCCCCAAAATAAAGCTTTACAGAAAAAGGGAAAGGCTGCTAAGCAGGAGGGCAGAGGTCAGCAATTTAACCTTTAACCTAACAAATAAGAAGCATGAAAGTTCCCGAATTGGTTTACAAAGGCAAGCTCCTGTGATCTGTCAGTTTTTCTTTTCATGATAGAGTTGGGTGAGAAAACTGACTGACAGCTAGTGCCTTTTTAACTGCAGGTTGGAATTAACTGCTAAACTGAAACTTTCTTAGGGAGGGTTTTTTCTAGTGATTCTAACAAATTATTTTCATTCACTAGCTATACTTAGAGTTTTCCTTGAATTTATAGATGAATTTGAGTGGTTGTTCCTTTTAAAGAGTTCTTGAGAGACTCGATTTAGGTACCCAATACTACTGAAGCATTTAAGATTTCAGCATTTGAAGCATTTAAGAATTTGGTGAAGCACTTGTTGCAATTAACTCCCTCTAACTGTGCTGCTTTAACAGTAGGGCTGCTATGCCAGTAACTGCAAAGAGATTGTACTTTGAACAGAGTCCAAACATTGATGTTAAAGGGGAGTGAGTGTGTGTGTGTGACTTTATTTAAGGGAGTAGTTTTAACTTGGTTCATTCTCGGTCACAAGCATTTCCCAGGTGGTTTGTTTTTTGGTTGTTCTCAATCGCAACAGGTAATCTTGTTAATGAGTGTTAACTTCTGCTCAAAGCTTAGTGCATCTGCAGTCAGCAGTTAACCTAGATACAGACATTGCTGTAAAGAACTTCCAGTTCGAGTGTCATTCGGGTGAAAAGGAAACAAAGTAGTAATGACTTTAAAGGAGACTCCCTGTAGATTTAAGAACAGTGACTATGGGTGGTTCCTTCCCCCAGTTAGCCCAGTCCCTTAAATGTCTGGCTGGTCCATCCACAGTTGGATGATGCTTCCTATGAATGTTCTCAGTAGAAATACTGGAATTTGGAACTTGTGTCTGTCTTCAGTCTGTTGACCTGTAGGTTGGTAGTTGTAGCAGAGCACTACAGAGTGCTTCAGAGCACTTAACAGAGCACTGCTTCAAGTGCAGCACTCAGGCCAAGCAAGTTTGGGGAAGCAAGAGATGAACTAGATCTATTTTTATTGCTGGTTCTTGTTGTTACGGGGAGTTCCTTGCAAGAAGAGAATGTAAACTGGAATTCAAAAGAGGCCTGTCAGAGTGCCCAGGGCAGTACTGGGCTGCCTGCCTATGGTGTGGTATTTTTTGTCATGAACAAAAAGTGACATTGTTAGGTTTTCCTGTGGTTTTTTGTTGGTTTTGTTTTGTGGTGATTTTTTCTGTTTGTTTGTGGTTTGGGTGTTAGGTTTTTTATAAATTGAAATGGAGTTTAGAAGAGATGATTAGAGGTTAGATTATTATCAAATAAGTGTAAAATTAATGCAAGACTATTGTTTTGCTTCAGCAGTAGTTGTCAAAACCCAAGATCAAATCTAAACAAATCCCAAACTCCACCTTCTGTGCTACCAGAGACAATTTGCATTTCGGTCCTTTTGGGGCTAGCAAGTTTTGGTAAACCATTTGTCAAAATTCCAGATGCTGACAGATTTTCAGCTCCTGGGAAGATGTTTTTTATGTCTTTTTTAAGATGAAAACAGCTTTTTAATATACTTTTTAATATTATTTATTTCATGGAAGAATGAGACAGAAACCAAGGAAGTTGAACTTCCATATTGAGGATGACAGCCTTGGATAGAGGGATGGGAAGAGACAACTGATAGTGATAATCTGTTGTCTGCAATGGGTTATAGTCCGGAGAGCTTTTTCTGAACGCTTTCTTGACTGGAATTTCCACCATTAGAATTTGTGCTGGGATTTCAAGTGGTGGTGAAGAGAATTAGACTCACAACTCCCATTGCATTCTACAGGTGTTAACTCAATCCCATATTTGGTTCCTTTGAAGAATCATTTACTTGGAAACTATGTAGTTATGAATATAAATCTTGGTAACATGACCTCTCCATGAATTGATTCTTACATTGTTACACCCCTTAAGTGAATGACTCTAAGTTCTGTCTGTAAGATACTTTGGAGATCCTTGAGATCTTCTGTTCCAAAGGTTCTAAAACCAGATTATCACTCTGTGGAGAAACATCTATCAAAAATAATTACTGCAGACTCAAGCCAAGTGTGGAAATGTGAAGACAGAATGGCTGGTTGAGCAC
>VWPU01013145.1:0-32289 GCA_013398955.1 Callaeas wilsoni | reverse complement strand
AGGGGGTGCTCGGTGCGGGGCAGGAGCGGGCGGCGGGGCAGGTGCGCCAGCCTCGGTTCGGCTGGACCGGCGGGGAGCGGCGCCGGGTCCTGCCCGGCCGGTACCGGCCCCGGGGATGGGAGCGGCGGAGCCCGGCGCGGGGGTGTCCCCGCTGCTGCCGCTGGCCGGGGGCGCTGGGCCGGAGCCGAGGTTGGATCCTGCCGGGAGAGAGGCGGCTGCCTGGCCGGCCGGGGCGGAAAGGCTCCGAGATGGAGGATCGGCGGTCCTGGGGACCGCTCGGGGTGATGGAGCTTCTGGGGTGCCTACGGAGAGCGAGGCCGGGGGATGCCAGGGGCTGGCGTGGGCGTGGGTCGGGCGCCGGCTGCCTGGCGGCAGGTGGATCCGGGGGAGGGACACCTCGGGGGGACCCCTCGGCCGCTCGGTGTTGCCCCCCATTTCCCCAGCGGTCACTGCTCTGGCCACCTTGGTGGGGCCGGGGGAGCCTGGGGGAGAGCCCACTCGAGTGGGGATCACCCTGGGAGGCAGAAGTCGTGTCCTGAGGGGCCGAGCCCTTGTCTCGTCTCCCCGCAGAGCCCCGGCCCACGAGAGACTGACTCCCTGTAGGTTCACTGCATCGTCCCGGGTGGCCTCGGTGGGCTGTCGGGGTGGCCGGTGGCTCTCCGGGGATGTGATCCATGTGACACGGCTGAGCTCCCTGCTCCGTTCCCGGCTGCCGCCTCTTCCCTCTGCAATTTTTCATCCTCCCATCTCCACGTCTACCTCTGCAGCCTCTGGTTTCTTTTTTATCCTTCCCTCTTGTTTCAAGATCCGTGGGTTTGTGTGGGCTTTTTTTCCAGCCCACTCTCCCCCCCCCCTCCTGTTTTCTCATCCGTGCTCTCGCTCGCTCGAGCCCTCGTCTTTGTTTCAGCTGGGGGAAAAAAAAAAAAAAAAAAAGAAATAATTGCTTCCCTTGTAAAGTTGGCCCTGGCAGAGCGAGCCCCTGGAGAGCGATGCTGCCCGGGTGGCGCGGGAGCCAATGGCAGCCCCTGCCGCCCTCCAGCCGCGGTCCCCAGCGCGGGGGGACAGCCGCTCGCCCCAATAAATACCTGTCACCTCCCAGGCAGGGCGGTGTTGGGATAGCCCGCGGTTGGGGGGCACTGGCGGTCTGGCACAGGTACCTCCACGGAGCTGCTTTCCCCAGGGTGGGTTTTTCTCCCAGCACGATTTTGCTCACGGGCCCCGTGTCTCGGTTTGGACATCTCTGTCACTCAGGTCTGTGTGTGGTGCTGGTCCCCGGCGGTCCCGTGGGGCTGGGGGGCCCTCAGCCGACCTGGGGCCTCAGGGGGCTTGGGGTCTCAGGGGCTTGTGTTTCAGGTGTGTGCTGCTATGCCCAGGTTTGCCTTTGTTTGGAGCAGAGACGGGGATGAGGGACGGGGGGGTTGGTCTTTTATTTTCCCTTTTGCATGTGTCTTTCATACTGTCCCCAGGAGGGGATCCCATTTCCCCAAGCCGCCTTTGCTCTGCGTGGCTCCTCCTGCGCTGCTGGGATTCACACCAGCCCCAGGTAAACGGAGAAGGCAGGGCTGCTCTGTGCTTCCCGCTCCCCGTACCGCGGGCAGGCTGCCGGATCCCGGCTGCGATCCCTGCATGGAGCCGCTTTGTGGCTGGGTTTGGCCTCGCCGGCTCGGGTATCGCCTGCCGGATGCTGGCGGCAGAATCTGGCCCCTTGTTTATAAGCGAGGGAGTAGTTTTGTCCTTATCTCCATCTGCTGCGGAGGCCGGAGCTGGAATTTCAGTGGGATGCTGTGGATCACCCCGGGCGGCAGCCGGCGTGGGTGCTACGCCCAGGGGATGGGGTGCCCAGGGGAAGGTGTGGGCACCCCGAGGGGCCAGAGCAGTGATGGGGTGCTGCTGAGCCCAGAGTTGGGCTGTTGAGGACCGCGGGTTTAGCCATGAATTTATTGTCTGGTGTGTCTGTCTCCCCTCTGCTCTGTCTGGCTCCTTTTTCATCTCTAGGCTGGCTCTAAGAGGCAGGGAAGAGGTGATGCTCGGGATTGTCAGTACACAGAAGGCATGCGGGGTGTTTCGGGGCACACACGAGGGTCTACAAAACGCCCACTTCCTTGTCCCCAGGAAGTTGTTTTTGCAGGATGCTGTCGTGGCTTTGGGCACCCTATGATTTTGATCAACTAAATAAACCCGGGTGGAGTGGGAGCGGAATGTGAAGGCACCGAGCCCCGTGGGGAGAATTGGCCGGGCCCCTCCGGCTCACCGGTGTCGGTACGGCCGCGCCAGCTCCATGGGCTGTGTTTGGAGGAATGACGTGTGCGGTGACGGGAAGGAGGGAGGGTGAGCAGGGGACGATCAGGAGCCGGAGCCTGGCCGCATCCTGGGGCTGGCGTGGACATCCACAGCAGGAACAGAGTCGGGGAGGGGGATGGACAAGGGATGGCGTTTTCCTCCGCTCTGCCCTCCGCCTGCCTCTGCGCTGCTGAGCCCCAGCACAACTGCTGCGAGCCCCTGCTTGCCCCTGCCTGCCCTCTCCAAGCCGTTTGAACTCGGCCACAGGGAAAGAAGGCCGGGCGTAGGGTTTCCTCCCACCTCCCCTTTTTTTTGTGTGCTTTTAGACGTGAGACATTCCTGAGCGGATATTCGTTGCTGGGGCTGGGACGCCTCCTGCCAGACAAAACTCATGAGAAATAGGGAAATTGGCTTGGGATTTTTTCTCCAGTGTCTTGACCCTCTGAGTTATTGAAAAGCCAGCTGCAGCTCAGCCCTGTACAGCGATTCCCATGTCTCCAGCCAGTCATTTTGGGTCTGTAGGTGGAGAAGTCATTGTGAGTACGGGAGGAACAGCTCACACAGCTCACAGTTGCGGTTTCTGTGGCAGGTTACATGGTTTTATCTCTATTTCCTCCCCTCCCCAGTTCAGATGTGTAATTATCAGAATCGTCAAAGGGTAAATAATAAAACAAAAACCTTCTGTGACATAGTCATAACTCTGCCCTCAGTGAGGTCAGCCTTTGGAGCTGGGAGGCCCAGAGGAGCACTCTGCCACTGTCCCATCTCCTGGCTGCCATCCCATCACCCACCTGGGCGATGGCAGGGAAAGTAGAGGGGAGATGCAGTTAGGCAGGCAGGGAGTGGGTGACCTTGTGAGGTCCCCTTCGTCCTGCTCTGCTCCACCACCTCTCGTTTTTGTCCAGGCACTCACTGTAGACATCTCTGAAAGCTCTAATCTGCAAAGCCCTGGGGGGCTCCACACTGCGCTGGCTGCTATTATCCCCGAGACAAAGAGGGACAGGCAGGCAGATTACCTTGGCCTTTATTTTTTCAGCTGGGAGCAAAGAAAAGCCTTAAATGAGCTTGCTGCCAGGGAGGGATTGACGGGGTAGAGCCCCAAATGCCCTATGCTCCTTCCTCTCCCCAGATGCTGTGGGACTCCATTCCTCATCCCTTGTGCTGTCCTGTCATTCCCTGCTCTTCTGCAAAACCCCAAGGTGAGGCAAGGTTTTGCCTCAAGGCTGGGCTCCCCTGGGGCTCCCCTGCAGCACTCTGTGTCTCAGGCCATGTAGCACCTGGGGCTGGTGTGGCCAGGAACAAGCTGATGCTCACACCCACTTTGTATCCATCATCTCTGTACCTGGTGGTTACATTCCCAGGCTGGAGCAGTGATGGGCTCGCATGGCCCCATCCCGCATGGCTCAGGGGCTTCTCTCCATGCCAGGGTCTGCATCCCGTCCAGACTGGCCCCATGCCGACACGGCACCGCCACAGCGAGGAGCAGGTCCCCTCCATATGGTGCCCCTGGCCAGCTCCCAGCGCCGGGGCAGGTGCTCTTGTCGGGACTACACAAAACCCAATTGTCGGGGCCCGGAGGGTTCCCTCCCCGGGCAGGGCCCCGCGGCAGCCCCCAGCACTGCCGGGCAAATGGCTCAGCCTGGCCGGACACGGCCACATCCTCCTCAGGGTGCCCTGCAGAGGATGCTCCCCGTGCAGCCGGTGTCCTCCTGCTGTCCCCTCCACCTCGTGCCCTCCCGGGCAGCCCCGCTGCCGACAGCCCTGCTGGGTGGCTTGTGTCACCTGGCCGCTGAAGTGCTGATGGTTTTATGCCCAGCACTTAATTATTTCCCCGACTGCCACGGCCATGTGCTGGCGAGCGGCGCTGGCTGTGACCCCGCCGAGCCTGACGCCGCCGCTGCAGCCTGGGGAGCTAATGGCAGAAGCACACCACACGTGGAGTTTAATTATTGGCTTTCTTCCTTAACAGAGTACATTGGCTGACCTTAATGCAATTAATTAGGGCTTAATCAACTTCTGGTGGCTCAGCACAGCACACAGTGATTCCTGCCTTTCCAGGAGAGTTTATAAGAGGTTAAAGTGGTAGTGGGGAGGGTGTTGTTTGTGGGTTTTGTGGATTTTGTGGGGCTGTGCTGATAGGTAGAGTTCAGTTGGTCAGGCATTGGGGTAGAACTTGTGTCTTCCTAGGCTGGGCTTCTTGCTGGACATGCAGGTTAAAGGCAGGGAGGAGGTGAGCTGGACTCCAAGGCTGTGCCTGAAGTGATGCTTCTGCACAGAAGTGCTTGTGTTGCTTGTTTTTGGCATCACACTGAGCTCAGGAGTGGCTTGTGGTGGGACTGTGGCTGGGTTGTGCATTCAGCAGCTGCTAGTGGGTGGCTCTCAGGTTTACACCCAGAGTGCTGGGGGGGATGTGTGGGGAGCCCCTTTGGCTCCCTGAACAGCTGTCAGACTCGGTGACAAGAAGTTGTTGGTCACTGGCTGTTCCTGAGCAAGAGGGAGGCTCCTTCCCCTCCCTGCCCTGCAGCATTTAATAATTAATAGTTCTCATTAATATTACAGAATGTCCCCAGAACCCCTGGTGTGGGCCCCTGGCTCTGCACCCCGTGGCTCTTCTTGGCTTGCCTGTTGGGTGCCCCAGAGGCTTTTGGGGCCCTTAAAAAAAGCGGCTGAGACATGGATGTCCAGCATAAGGACTTATTTGCACACCTCGTGTCTCCAGCTGCTGTCTTGATGGGTCTCCAAGCCAGCAGGCACCTGTTGGCATAGCTGGGGATGTGGTGCCCCACCCTTGGCTGCTGGCTTCACCTGGGGATGATGTGACTCAGCCTTGGCCTTGCAGAAAGCCCCTGGCAGGGGAGGTGGCCCTGTGCCAGTGGTGGCATCTCCTGGTGTCAGCTGTGGTGATGGTGACTGAAACCATGGCACGTCCCACTGTGTGCCCTCACATCCTCCATGTGCTGCATCCTCTCTGTGCCATCATCCCACAGCAGTTCCTGTCCCACAGTGGCATGTCCACCCCCTCTGCCCCTGTTTCTCTGGGCCCCCATGTCCCTGGCTGTGCCACCAAGCCCCCTTGTGCAGGCTGCCCAGTGCCGGGACTGGGATGTGGCAGCAGGAGCTGTGCCAGGCACTGTTGCTGCCTTGTTTGCTTCAGTGCCAACTCATTAGTATCAAAAAGCTAATTAGGATTCCACAGCCCTCTCCTTTGGAGGCTGGAGGATACTTGTCTGCAGGATTTTGCTGCAGCCCTGTGTTCAAAGGACTCAGTTTGGGTCTGTCCCATCCTGGTGGTTTGTGTCCCTCTCTCTGCTCCCAGCTAATCCATGTGGCTAAAGCCCCTTGAAGCCTGGCAAATGGGAAGTGATATTTGCCAATAATTCCTCTGCTCTCCTGGGCAGGCTTCTCATATTACAGGTTTATTAAAAAAAACAAAACCCAGGCAGCAATAACTGTGGCCCCAGGGAGAGCCCAAGCACAGATTGTTCCTGGTCAAACCCCACCTAACAGGAGAGCCCAGGCAGAGGCAGCACAGGCCCAGCCTGATCTCATGGAGCATCTCTAGGAAGGGCCCAGCCCCTCTCACAAGCAGAGAAGGAGTAAGCCACAATCCTCTTTCTCCCTGGAGAACAAGCAGGATTCCCATGAGTCACAGAAAAAATCCAACTTCTCCCCTCAAAGGCTGCGGGATAAACCCTGCTATTGCTCACCAGGGCTCCTCGTTCTGGTGCCAGCACCCCCTGGCCTTGGCATCTTCCCCACTGCTGGGCTGGGCAGGAGCAGCTCCTGCACTGGCATCTTGCAGGGACAGGACAGAGTTAGCACCACCTGCCTGGCACCTGCTAGGGCAAACACAGGCTCCACTGCTGATTTTTTGCTTTGCTTTGCAAGGCTTTTGAGGAAACTTGCCCAGAATTAGGGCTGCTGTTTGCTGCTTCTTCTAGGACGGTGCAGTGATGTTTGCCACTTCTTCTAGGACAGTGCAGTGATGTTGTTCCATCCTTTCCCAAAGTCTTGCCTCCTTGAGAATGGGTTTGTCCCTTGGGAAATTCAAATTGCTAAGTATGTGTAGCTGGGGGTGTTTTTTGTTGCTTGTTTTTCGTTGGGTTTTTTTTTTCTGCAAAATATATCAATTTCCCTGCAAGGAGTCTCACTGCAGCTTGAAACATTTCATTGCATGGACTGGGGGTTTCCTTCTGGTTTTAAGTCAACATTTCCCCTCAAAATGTCACTCAGGGAAAGCTGCTTTTTTTTACAGCAAAAGTCTGTGATGACATTTTAAGTGGAGAAGAAAATTGCTGCTTCGTTTCAAAATGTCAACTTTGAGTGGGGTGGGCTTAGAGGTTTTTTGGTTTTTTTTCGGATTTTTTATTTTTTTCTTTCCAGTGTTTCCCAGGGGAAAAGCAAAATGGTTTCATTAGACTCGAGTAACTGTTGCCCCCCCATCATCATCTCCAAAGTAAATCAGTTTTTTGGTTTTTTTTTTAACCTGTTTTCATTTTTGCAGCAGGGAAACTTTTGCCAAGAGAAGTTGTGCTCTGGTGGGATGCTGCCCTGGGAAGGGACAACCCTGTTGCATCCAAACCTGAGCCCTCTATGGCAAATTCTCTGTCACCAAACTCCAGTGTGGACCTGTGGGAGAGGCTCCATTGCTGCCGGCTGGCCTGGGTTGCTGTGGGAAAGATTAAGGGCACATCCAGGTTTTGAAGCTCTCTTCTTCCTGCTTCCCTCTGTCTCGTGCTCCCTGTTTTATTTCATACAGCCCTCCTCGAAAATCACTTGTTCTAGATTAGGCTAGAGACTGGAGTTATCTTCCTTTTATTTATTAGGGTAATTATACCTAATGATTCACAGGCTCGGGGAGAGTAATTGCTCCCAAATACAGCACTGGCAGTGTTCTTACCCAGCCGGGGTGCAGTGATTCACAAACACATCTTTTCCTACAGTTCATCAGCTGATGATCCCGTAATTGCTGACTTGGTTTGGAGGCAGTTGAGGAGCGATCGAGGACCCGGCGCTGCCCTCACGGTGTCGGTTCCCTCCGGGGGTGCGATCGCCTGTGTGTGTCTCCTCTCTGCCACCCTAAAGCCCGGCACCGTTCGCTTCCTGTGTGCGCTTTGCTGGGGATTTTCGTTGGGTTGAGCCCCTCAAGCTGAGGGATTTGTGCTTTTTAAAGAGTCACGGTGCCTGATCTGGCAAATTCTGTGGTGCAGCCTGGCCTAGGGAAAGCCAGGGCTGTCCCCCTCCACAGTGGGAATGACCCCTCCATCCTCCCGAAATGTGGCAGTGATGTGGTTTGACCCTTGCCTCTTCACAGCTCTTGGAGCAGATGGGTGAGAGCCTAGGAAATACTGATGTGAAAAGCCGAACCCTCCAGGTTTTGCACTGAAAAAAGCTTCTGTGTGGATGGATTCTCCCTTCCTTGGGGGTGTGGCAGCCCCCTGCCGGCACTGCCCCAGGGAGGGGACATGTGGAGACCCTTGGTCCAGGACTCCCCATTCAGCGTGGGTAGGGACATCCCACAGGGATGATGTGCAGAGTCCACCCTTCTGCAGGGCTCCAGCCCCTGGAGAAACCTGGGCACTGGGGGTGGAGGAAGGCTTCTGGGAGTGTTTTGAAGAGTGTTGATGCTACCTTGTGGCATGGAAAGGCAGCCTGAGGCTTGAAATTCCTCCTGCTGGCTTAAGGGGAGCCCAGGGTGATGGCTTTGAGGTGGCTCAGCCCCTCTGGAGCTGCTTCAGACAACACTATGGTGCTCAGCTGGAGGTTGCTAGTAGGCTGTGCTGTCCTGGGCCAGCAAAAAGAGTTTTTTGGTGCTGTCTGGCAACCAGAGTGTGTATTGCTACTTCGTTGGGGGGGTTCTGTTGGATTTTGGTTGGTTGGTGGGGTTTTTGTTGTTTTTGTTTTTGTTGGTTTGGGGTTTTTTTTTTGTTTTTTGGGCTTTGTTTGTTTGGGTTTTTTTTGTTCGAAGTAGCTCTTCCCTTCTCAGTGTGTGTCTGGGCTGCACCCACCACCCGTTCCCTCCTGCCCCAGGCACTGCTCCAGGTCTCCCATCCCACGGATGCCAGAATCGCTGCCGGGCTGGAAGAAAGAAAGGGTGAGCAGAAAAGCACGAGGACAGGAGGTGGCACAAACAGCCCTTTTTGCTGGCCACCACTTGGCTTCATCCCCAGCACTGCTTGGGTGGGCTCCCAGGGGAGCCTGCCCTGGTTGCCCCCCCACCCCAGAACATGGGGTTGTGCCAGTGCCGCTCCGTGAGCGTTCACTGGAGGAACAGCTCCCTGGTTTCCTTCCACCCACATCCACCTCCTTAGCGGAGGATCCACGCTCGTTCACACTAGTGCCTGCTCCCTTGTCAAGAGCTCCTGCGGGCAGCCAGGAGCTGCTCCTAATGGGCTGCCGGGGGATTCGGGCTCTGACAGCTGGGTGCTGACAGCTCCCTGCAACTGCTCGCTCCAGCTGCCGGGCCCTCCTCTCCCTGGTCAGATGGAGAACTGACAGGGAGAACTCCACAGGGAGGAGGCTGGCTCCTTTTTCTCCCTTCACCAGGTATTTGTGATGGTGCTGGAGGGTTGTGGTACCCATTGCCTCGGTGGGGCTGGTAAAGCCTTGGGGGACGATGGTGGTACAGGCAGAGCTGGAGGAGCTCCTGCAGGGTGATGCTCCAGGGTGGGGATTGTGAGAGGGGAGGAGGTCTGGGGGTAGCACAGAGCAAGTCTTGTCACAGCTCCCAGCAGGGAGTTGAGATGGGAGGCCCTTGTTAGCTGGGAGAGCTGGGAGCAAGTGCTGACACCTCCTGGGGCTCCCTCTCCAGCAGCTCTGGGGCCTACCAAGCTTTCTCCTGGCTGACACATCGCCTCTCTTCTCTGTTTGATGCAGGGCTCCTGTGTCTCCCCACAGACCCCGTGCAGGGGCTGGGGGGAATCCGGGGGCCTCCCGGGGGTCTGGCTCCATCCCAGCGGGGGCCATGGCAGGCACTGCAGAGGGACTGTCCCGTCGTCCTCCAGCATGGAGCATCTCACAGCCTGCCGTCTTGTATGGCTTTTTATTCCTATGTGATTATACATCCCACTTCATATAGGGATTGAAGCCGTGCAATACGCCAGGGTCCTACGGCGGAGAGCAGCCCCTGTGCCACGGGAGCCGGCCTCGGAGGAGCCACCAGAGCTGTCCCCTGGGGTGCTGGAGGAGGATTGCTGGCCTCAGCCTGGACTCCATCCTGCATCCCAGGCTCTCCAGCCCTCTTGGGATGCAGGTGAGGGGTGCCAAGCTGCTTTGGGTGAGGCCAGCACAAGCCCACTCCTTGAATTGCACCCCCTTGCAAGCGTGGGCCTGGTTCTGCTCCACATCTGCTGTGGAGAGCCTCTGCAACTGCACTGGTGGGCTCATCCCTGGGGAATCTGCTGCTTTGGTTTTGTCCCTGACTGTCCTGGGACACGGGCGACAGCCTCTGGCAGCATCTGGGTGCAGGCACTGCCAGCAGCACAGGGGAGGAGGAAGAGGAAGAAGGGAAAAAAGATGCTGAGGAATGGCCACGACAGCAAGGGCTGCCCCAGGCACGATGCTCTTCAAGGTTTCTCAAGAGGCCTCAGCCGCTCTTTCAAGGTTTGTGTTATATCTGTCACATTAGCGAAAATAGTGAAAATCATGGCTTGTGGAGGAGATGAAAGGCAGCCCCTTCCAATGCCTCCATAAAGGAAGGGCCCCATTAACACCTAGTGAATTATTGGCCATTAATCAGGCTCCGTGCAAAATAAAACCATCCACATTTATCATTATTGGATCCTTAATGAAGTGATAATGGGAATGCTGGGGAGCTGTGATATTAATGTCTTCTAAGAGGCAAGAGCAGAGCCAAGGGCGGCAGCCAAGATTTTTAATTTACAGCCAAAAGCTCGTGCTGTTAATAATGCTGTTACTTCTCCCGGCTGTTAGCACTGTTTGGCTACGAGCTGCCCACTTAGGAGAGCAAATCAACCCTGAACATACCCAGACTTTGTTCACCTGCTCCCCACCCAGCATCTGGACATGTTTTTCCCAGGCACTGTCCCAGTGTCCCTCGCCCATGTGCAGGGATATGTCCAGGGAGGTGCTGGCCATCTTCACCCAATGCCTCCTTCCTGAAGGCTGGCTGGTGTAGAAAGTTTTGCTTTTCTGATAAAAAGGGAAGGGACTGGGAGCATTAAGCCTGAGTGGCTCTTACTGTCCTCACTCTCTCTGTGACTTTTCTCCTTAGGCACAAGCACGCCAGAGCCAGGGTGGCACGGAGCTGGTCCCAGCACAGCCCACACACTGGGGCTGCTCAGTGTGACCACAGCCACCCTCTGGTTTCTTCATTTGCGCAGCTTTACTCTCGTGAGGCCAATATCTGATCTGGGACAGCACAGACAAGCTGCAAAGCCCTGCTCAGCTGTGGTGACTCACTCGAGTTCCCAATGGGAAAGTCATTGCTCCTGCCAGCCCAGAGGCAAATCGTTACCAGGAAGGTAAGCGATGCTCTCATGTCTTAAGATTTGTGTTATCTCACAAATCCTGCTAAACTTGACTGGTGTGGCCTAAATGTATGCTGGCTCATGTGTGGGGCCTTCTGCCCTTTTGAGAAGGGACTGCAGGTCAGAGGGAGCTGGCTTTGGGCTGGAGCTATAGCAGACAATTCCCTGCTGAGCACTGTCCAGAGGAGTAAGATGATGCTTTGTCTGTGAGGGCTGTGCACACTCCAGTGCTCCTTTTGTCCCTAGGTAAAAGTTGCACAAGGCCCACCAAAGCAACCCCTTGGAAATGGAGCTTTGAGTTACCCAGGTAGAAGCATCAGATAAGTGTTTCTGTAGCCTGGGTGTTCTTGCTGAACATTCTCCTGGCCTGTTATCTCCTCATTAGGAAAGAAAGGACAAGAACAAAATCCACATATGGCAGCCAAGCAAAGGTAGATGGGAAATGCACTTCTAACAGCTCCATCCTTTCAACAAACCTTTTATTAGACTTCTCTCCTGCCCAACACACACTCTTTAACGTTATGAAAGGCCACCATTCAGGAAGCAAGGACACTGCTCAGGCTACCTGAGGTAGGCATTTCCCAGGAGAAGCCAGCCAGCACTAGCCCAAGGTCCTCTGAACTTGACTGGGAGGCAGCACAAACAGCAGCTCGAAGTCCAGGCTGGTGCTCAGCAATGTGGCACAGCTGTGGGCAGGAGGTTATGGGGGGCCTGTGGCAGCGTGCCCAGGCTGGCACACTGGACTGCTGCTGAAGTGACCCTTCTGCCAGGCACCCCAGCCCGAAACCAGAGTCACTCTGCATTCCGCTGGAGCAGAATGTCCAGGGAGCATTCACCACATTGTGGAGCCAGCTTTACCCCGTTATCCTGGCTGCAGCCCATACTTTTGGCTGTATCGCTGCCCATGTTAGTGCCCCCGTGGAGCTGCCCTGCTGGGCATGGAGCAGGCGACCTGCCAGCAACCTCCGGAGAAAAACACACGGCACAAAGCAGCTTCTCCTGGACAAACCGCCCCCTGACATTACAGGGGCACAGCGAGCTCTATAACGCTTGGCAGATTTTCCCCAGCAGATCTTGGAACTGTTTGCCAGTGTGAGCAAGTTCAGGCATGTTACAGAAGACCTTCAGACTCCGAGGACAAATGAGATGCGTGGATGAGTTTAAACCACCGGGCAAGACTGGGGTTTTGAAATTCCCAGGGTTGTGCCTTACTCTGAGCCTGGGCTGTTGCCCAGACGGTCCAGCTGCCAGCCTGGCATCGACACCAGGCCCCGTGATGGTCCCGCTGATATCCCTACTTGTTAGATACTGGCTTCAAAACTGAAATAGGAGGTTTTGCATCCTCCTCAAAAGCCCACCCTCTGATCCACCTTGAAGTGGGGCGCAGATCGACTGTTCAGTGAGACACCACAACTCAGGGTGTTGGCACAACGGTGTATTTATGTCACGAGATGAGATCAGCCACACGGGGTAGGTCGGTCTGTCTGGAAAGAGTCTGAGTCAAGCGTGTCCTATTACATTAGAGCTGGATTTTCAAAGGAGCTCAGCTCCCACTTAGGCTCTCTAACAAACAGACGGATATTCAAAAGGAGTCAGACGTGCTGGGTCATACTGGCTGCTGAGCTGAAGTCCTTTGAATATCCAGCCAAACTGTCAGTGTGCCTGTTGCTGCAGGCAAAGCCCTCCTGAAATCCAGCCCCACTGTGAGCTCCATGTCCTGGGAAACCAAGCTCATCTCTGCTCTCCCACATATCACACTGCAGTAGGTGACAAAAACGTGATAACCACTGTGTCCTCGTGCATGTGGGGGAAGCAGCTCCCTGTCAGAGCACAGCTCTGGCAGATTTGCCCTTTGATCAGCTCAGCAGCTTGGGTCAGGAGAGCCGAGCATGAAGGTTTCCTTGCCTTTTGTTCTGTGGAATTAGCAGAGTTAATCAGAATGACAGCGACTTCTGCCTCAGCGCAGAGGAAAGGTCAGTGGCTCGGGCTGGATGCACAACAGTTTTCTAGACAGTTGGAAAACAACACCATGAAAGCTCATAGCATACATGCTGCTGGCACAGAGGCTCTCCCAACAGGGACCAGCAGGGAAGACGTTCCTGTGGAGGGAAGGAGGCTGGAGGAGGATTCCACGCGGCTGGCTTGTCACTGCACTTCATTCATCCCCATCCTTACACTGCACAGTGAAGGTATGCCACCCTCTTTGTCACTGTGTACTGCTCGTGTCACCCAGCCAGCATCAAGAACTTCTCTCTGCCAACGTGCTTCTTAGCCACACTCCTGGGTGTACACCCTGCTGGGATTGGGGTCTCTCTCATCTCAGTGCCCTGGTACGGGAAGAGCTGTGGGGCACAGTGCTGGGTGTCCCCTTCCCACCACATCCCCCCAGCACCTCCATGCTTCAGGTGAGCAGGCCTTGCTGGTACTGCTTTTACATCCTTCAGTCACTGTAATTTGGTCCAGTGAACAACTAAAATCCCACTACACAGCTGCTGTTGAGCTGGGGGCACTGGAAGTGCAACAGTGCAGCAAGGGCTTTCTGTGGTAGCCCTGCCATGGCCACAACTTCCCCACATCTCTTAACTATAGTTGAAGCAGTCACAAGTCTTAAATCCAGTTTCCTTTTCTGTAATGTGACCTCTTACCTTCCTCTGATCCCCCAATTACAAGTGCTTGTTTTTGCTGTGGACATCCACTCGTGTCTAATTAGTGGATTCTTTCTGTCAAAGACACTAGCCGCCTCGACAGTGAGCCCTAATTTAAATAGTTTGCATTTGTCTGCAGCATTGGTGCTTTCATTTACTCCTGCTACTAATTAAGTGCATCTGGATATCTGCAGAGGGAGCTCTCATGATCTCTCCATGGCTCTAATTAAAATGGCCTGGATGTCCATGACATTGGTGCCTGTCAAGCCTGTCACCAGGAGGTGATGCCCACCTTGGAACTGGCTGAAGAACGTGTAGGAGTCGTTGTTCCTGAGAAAGGCTTCCACATCCAGGCCTTCCTGAAGTGCCTCAGCCACCAGCCCTGGGCTGCAGAAGGCTCCTGCTGCCTCCGTTGGCCCATCCTGCCCATCTGTTCCCCCACTGAGGAAGAGGATCTCACACCTCCCTTGGGGGCTGCTGGCTCCCGTGGCCTGAGCCCTGTGCAGCCCCAGCCCCACACGGAGGGCCAGCTCCTGGTTTCTCCCTCCCTTGCCGGTTCCTTGGAGCTGCACTGTGGTTTCTCCACCGGCCAGGATGCAGACTGGTCTGTCAGGCCCTAATCCTCGCAGGGCCTGTAGAAACTCGTCCAGGTCCAAACCTGGGATCTGTAGCTCTGCTGCCAGCTGCTGGAGATTCCCCCTCAGCTTGTTGTTCGGGGACCCTTCTCCGAGGCCAGGGAAGCCCAGGCAGACCAGCTGGATCAGCTGGCAGTACAGCGTGGCCACACGGCCGACTTCTCCATGGACTGCTGCGCTCAGGACCAGAGCTGCATAGCCCAGGCCCTCAGCCTGGCGTTTGGCTTCTTCCAAAGCCAGTGTGTTTGACCCAAGGATGATGTTGGAAACATGGGAGTAATTTTCTGGAGCCGTGGGCTTGGTGGGAGAGCTGGAGAGGACCATTTCCACTGACTTGGGCAGGTTGTGCAGCAGGTTGTATTTGGTGAGTATCTGAAGGCAGTCTTGGACGCTGTGGGAGCTGGCAGCAGTGGGCCCGCTCGCTATGATGTCCAGGGGATCACCTATCACATCAGACAGGATGAGACTCACCACCTGTGGAAAGAAATGCTCACAGATTATTGAAGGAGGCAAAGACAGGTGACCACACAAGAGCTTCGCATAAGCACTGCTCTGAGTGCCACCACCACATCAAGATGGAAACAGGGTAGGTCTTCGCCCATTTTTAATTTATGGACCTGCGAGTGTCACCTTGCCGTTCTCAAACCCATAGATTTACAGTCCCCTTTGAAGCTGGACCATCATGTTGCAAGATGTAACCTGTGATACTGCACTTGTCAGGCCCAGCCCAGTACGGATTCAGCAATGGCACACGCTGAGAACAGCCCCCAGGGGAGCCAAGGGTCAGAGCCAGCCTTGAAAGTGCTGTTCTGAAGCACCAACACTTGGAAGTGCCTGCTGGGTGTGGGCTGGGGTCTGCAGAGTGGCGTGACGGGATGGCTGATGTTTCCCAAGTCCAAATTCCCTGTCTTCCACCTCTGTCTCCCTGAGAGTTTTGGTCCTCAGTGAAATCTCAGCCAGAGAGCCCCAAAACAGTGTGCAAAGTTGTTCACTCAGTATGGACAAAAACCTTGCAAGTTGATTAAACCTCTGTGTTGAGGGTAGATGGGTGACCTCTGGGCAAACAGAGGCTTTCCCTTGGTTACCCGTGCAGGATGTGCCAGCTGGGCCAGCCCTCCACCCTTCAGCACAGACAGAGTCTTCCGGACAATGTTCAGCTCCTGTATGGCAGCTCCTCGGGAAGCCAACATCTTTGTGAGTTTCTCCTTCTCCTCCAGGAGGATGGGAGGGATGGGAGCAGGCAGTAGGGCTGATCCACCCCCTAGGATGCAGAAGAGATGGCAAGGACATCAGGATAGCAGGAAAAGGAGGACAAAGGAGAGCAAGGCTTGAGCCTTTTCTCTTCCCTCACCAGTGTCTGGAGGGAAGGCAGAGGTGATTGGGGACCTAAGCTAACATCTCTGGAGAATTCAGTCGTCTTCACCAATGGGTTTTAATCACTGCTGTCCTGCACTCTCTGCAGTCAGCTACACTTCACCCAGGCAGTGTGAGCCTGGCCAGATGGTACCACATGCCTGCAGTGTTGTGGGGGTGACAGAAAAGGGACAGCAGCTACCATCACCTCTACACTGGGCTGCAAGTGGGTCCTCACACTGATATTCAAGGGCTGCCTGGATGGGTGAGCAGGGAGCACAGGTTTCACTGCTCACACAGCAGTCAGTGCTGTGCACGTGGGGACACTGCCTGCTTTGGTGGCTCCATTTATTCAGGACAGTGTGTAAAAACACGAGGTAGGGATGCAGCGAGATTGGAAACTGCTGAACTGCACTCATCTAGGCCTGGGAGGAAAGAAAAGGGGGGACAGTAATGCAAAGGACAAAGCATACCCAGAGTCCAGGGTGATAGCCTCATTGATGGGAATTCTGTCTGATACAAGCAGGCTTTGGAAATGTGGCAAAGAAGGCAAGGTTCTAATGGAAAAGTGGAGTGGATGGAAAATACAGAGGATAAAAGAGCAAGGTCTGTGCAGAGAGTGAAGATGCACAGAAGTACAGCTGAAAGCTACTGTCAAAATGCAAAGCCTGCTCAGAGGTTTGAGACAAATCAGCATCAATAAAACATGATGAGCAAGAAAAACAAATGCAAATGCCTGTGTTTCAGTCAATAGCCAGGGATCTAGCTGAGAGGCAGGAGCAGTTGGGGACCGGCTGCTGTGTGGGAGTGCACATGCATAGGGAGTCACAGCCACGGGGAGATCCTGCACAGGCTCCCTGAAGGGCTGAGGAGTCTCTTGGAGATCCCTGTAGCCAAAAGACAGGAGGAAGCCCAGGGGAATCCCCAGAAAGCACAGCTAGCTTCCAATCACGTGTGTTTGCCTAATGGCACTGCTTTCTTTGTACCAGATCAGGCTCCAGCATCCACAGAGGAATAGACACTGAGCAGAGGAGACCACAGCAGTTCTGCAGAGCTGCTCCAAGCTCCTGCATGCTTTTTCCCTGTGACACCTACTGAGCTCAGGATGAGGTGATGTCACTCCACCCCTCTGATGCATCTTCTTACACAGCCCTGGATCTGGGGACAGCCTGAGGGCCAGCAGCCAGGCCCTGGGGGTGTGCAGGGCTGCCCCTGCAAGGCATGCAGCTTCCTGTGTGGTACCTGGAGGCCTCATTTCCACTAGCTTGGAAGGAGCCACGCCCTGGGAAAGGTTAGGCCCAAATCTCAGCTTTCAGACTCACACTCCTGCACAAATTTGGAGCATGCAAGCCTACCAAGTGCTTGCTTCTCCAAGTCTGCATCCCCAAAAGTAAGGAGGGGGCAGGAAGAATGTGTCTCCTTGCCAAGAGGTGAGAACAGCTGCCAGGCTGTGCCCAGAGGTGCCACTTCACTGTGGTGGCACAACCGCAGGACCCAGCCTGTGCAGCTCAGCCTCTTTCCAGTGCTGGGAGGCAGCGTGTCCACTGCAGCAGCAGGAAGCCCTGTGCTCTCTCTTGCTGCATCGCTGGAGAATGGATGGCAGAAGGGAGAGGAAATATCAGAGGTGCAAGCATCCATGCTGAAGGGGCTGGTACAGCACAGGGTTCCCTTGCTGCTTGGCTGGGGTGGGCAGGCAGCTGGGGGCCCTCAGCAGATCCCATTCCCTGGGATCCCCACACTACCTGAGATGAGCACAAGGAGCAGGTCATCTGCAGTCAGACCCTCAGCCAGCTCCTGGATGGCAACTGCTCCCTTCAGAGCTTCTGCATCTGGGAGGTTGTTCTTGGCACCTTCGATGACCTGGATTTTGCTCTGTGGCTTCAGCAGCATCTCCCTGGTGAGGTAAGAGAGGCGATCACACCACAGATCTGTGCACCCACACAGGCAGCCAGGCTGTCACCTGCAGGTGCCTGGTGTACCAGTGGCATACCAGTGAGTGACCAGGACAGGCAGATGGCCTTTGCTGAGTGTCTCTTCTCCACAGCTGGAGAGGCAGCACATCCAGCACAACAGGTGGGCTGTGTCACTGGGATGTGATGGTGGTTGAAGACATGAGGGATGGGGTGGGCAACAGAGCAAGGGCAGCTGGAAAGAACTTAAGGTGTTCACAGCAACATCCCACAGAGGACAAATCTGGCAGCCTACACCCCTCCTTCCTGCTCCCCAAAATTGTCCAGAAACAGTCCTTACTGCATTCCAGCTCGCTGCAGGCTCTCCTGGATCCCTAGCGGCACACTGATGATCCCCCGGGTGAGGTGGTCTCCCAGGATCTCTTCTGCTGCTGCGGCCATCCCCAGCACAGCTTTTCCGAAACCCACCAGATACAGGTCCCTCTTCACTGGAAAGGCTTGGCCCTTCACCAGCAGCTGAGGGCACCCATCTCCCTGGAGCTTCAGAGCCCTCTTCAGCATGGGAGCCGGGCGGACGGTGTTCACGGCGCCACGGAACAGTGACAGCGCGTGCTCGTGGAGGGACATGGTGCACGGGCTGGCAGGGCTGAGCCCCTCTGCGCTGTGGGCTTGTGCCCTCTCTGCCAGCACTGACAAGGCCTCAAGGGCTGGGACAGCCTGCAGCCTCCAACCTGTGAGGGAAAGGGAACAGTTTTGCTAGTAGAAGAGACAGGGCTGTCACAGAACAGAGAGGTCAAAACATGAACCATGGAACTGTAGCTCCTGTTTCCCCTAGATTAAGGTGCCGTATGAGCAGCATTTTCTAATTTTTCCCCAGGCAGGAGGAAGGGAAGGACAGTGTCACATTCAAACTATCTGTCAGCTTGTGATTCCCCTGCAATCTCATCACCTCCTGCAGGGAAGGTGAGCTGTGCCAGCCAGCTTCTCCATCACTGTAGCTTTGCCACTGGCAAGCCATCATTTCTATTTGCTTAGCGTTTGACACCTTTCCAAACTGTGGAAGCTGCTCTCTGTCCTGGAGAGAGCAGGGCGTCTGGGTGGAACAGCTTTTCACTACATTAACTCCCTTCCTCATGCTAGCCAAATGCTGATCTCATCCTCTGGCTGTGCATTGCCCCATGTGTCCCTGCAGCATCAGACACGGACTTAGGAGAAACAACAGCCTTGCTGGCTGCCTCATCCCTTGCTGCTGGTGGCCACAGAGAGACCAAGTAATGAGGTTTCCTCACCAAACAGCAAATTAACACAAAGCTTCATTTACCTTTCTCTTTTAGTCTTCATTATCCATTAAAATCACATTTAGAGCCTAAATAAGACTTCATATCCAGGCAAAGTTGCCAGCAGTGTCTGTGAAAGCCCATTTGAGCTGTTCTCCACTGAGCATTAGCATTATATGCAACAGATCTGTGCATAGACCGAAAGATCTCAGCTGCTCAAGGGCAGATACTTGTCTTGACAGAGGAAACGTGGCCCCTGCCAGCACACACACATCTATTCCCTCCCAGCATTTCTCCTTCCTTCTGTTAACTGGCAGCAAGTTCACTGCTGGTTTCTGAGGATCAAAGACCCTTGTGATCTGCATCTCTCCTGCTCGTGGCATTTAAGGCAGGGTGCCAGGAGGCTGAAGCAGCCAGGGCAACACACTTGACCACAGACCCATTGAAATTACCTGAGAGAGTTAATCCTCTCTCTAGTAAGTGGATGTGTTTTGTGCAAGGGCTTCTTTTAGGAGAGCTCAGGAGTCCAGAGGTCTCTTTGTCCTGACACTCCCATAGCATTGCAAGGTGTTAATCATTAAGCCGGACAAGCTTTTCAGTAGCTCCTCTGGGTCTAAATCTGCGGTTTTTTGGTGCAGGGACCCAAAGGATCTACACAAAAAACCTCTACACACCTTCTCAGGCATTGAAACTTGGGCACAGTCTGAAATCTTTGGACAAGGGACTTGTAGGTAAGGCTATATGGCGAATCAAAGGTTTGTCAGAGCAAGAACCCCAAGAATCCACTGAAGTGGGAAAAGACCCTTAAGAACAAGGCTAACAGTAAATGATTCAATGCTTAGGAGAACAGATTTTAAAGGCAAAAGCCAAAGCAGATTAACTACCTATCTGTACTCCCTTTAGGTGCTGGTCAGAAGGACTGGCTTTTCAACCACAAGGAGACAGGAGAACAAAAGACAGGGTGCCCTGACCACTTTGTTACTAGGCTCCTAAACTTCATGGCAGCTGATGCTGCCAGCAGTTCAAACCACTGACCCCACTTCAGTGAGGGCCAGAGTAACTGTGCTGACCGCAGGGAAGTCAGCTGTGCACCTCTCAGGAATAAGATAAGCATCTCTGCTCCCAGCAGGTCTCTGAGTCCTGGCAGCACAGTGCAATCAGAGGAGGGTCCTACAAGCAGAGGTGCATCACACCCCAGGTCACCTCGTCTGAGCTGCAATACAGGGTTTGCAGGAATGGCTGAAGAAGAAAAGCTTAAATGGAGCCAGGGGAGTTTAAGAAAATAAAGCCCCAAAGTTTTTAACAGGCTTTGTCTCTTCCTTGATGTTTCTGTGCACGGCTGACCCTGAAGCCCCGGGGAAATTGCGCACAACCAGACCTGCAAGCGTGGCTCCCGTCACACGTGCCCTCCTGGCAGCCCCGTTCAGCTCCAGCTCCAGACACAACACAGCAGGCGTGAGTTCTTTAAAAGCACTCCTCTCCTACTGGAGCTGGAAAAACCAAATGCCAGCTTAATTCATCTGGCACTTGTGTACATACTGCTAATGCTTACTCTGGAAAGCATTTCAGTACAATAGCAGGCATGTAATCTGTTTTCTGCACTCTGAACTCAGATTATATTTTAACCATCAAGGCCTGATCCAGAGTCTGTGGAATTCAGCGAGTGCCTTTCCATCGTGTCTCAGGATTTTGGGATCCACTGCCTGACACTGATCTCAGAGCACAGGTGTAAAGGCAGAGTAAAAACTGTGTAGAACCCCCTTGCAGTCAGAGGTTATCTAACTTTATACTAATGCAACAGAGAGCTGAATTTGGCACAGATACATTTGCTTTGGATGTCTCAGTGTGTGACTCTGCTCCTTGTCAGCTCTGATTAGACACACAGGCTCACTGGAGGCTCCCCTTGGAATGGGGGTGCTGCTAATGATACCACAAATCCGTTTTTATGTAATTTATTTATACAGTCTCAGGCGCTGGGTACTAAATGTCATCAGGGAACAGCTATAAATCAGTGCTATGAAATCCACTGTAGATATTAACAAAAAATAAAACTCCTACTCATTTTACCAAGGCTTTAAAAACAAGATCAAGAGAACTGAATATCACCCCAAAACACAGGCAGTTGTGGAAAGAAAAATAACCCAAATGGCAGCTCTCAGGCTCCCTCCCCAGATGGTGGGTTTAGAATTGGTGTAATTGCCTGTTAGCTGCTACATATTGCACGAGGGGAAATTACACCCTCACATCCCTGCGTTTTCCTCTTCCCACTGCTGGCTGGGAGGAATCTGGGCCGGGAGAAGGGCTGATGATGTGACTCATATTACTTCATGCACTAATCTTAGTTTCCCAGTTTCTCAGGAAAATCACTTAGGGATGAATGAGCCCTCTTCTATATGGATATAAGGTGACATGCTATAGGCAAGAGTGAGGGTCAGATTTCGCACCTTCCCTTTGTCTCTGGTTGGGATAATTTGGAGTTGTGATAGAGACAGTCTTTTGAAAAATTTTCTGTAAGTTTGCACTAAGCTTAGGATGAAAATGATGCTAAGAATTGCCTGTTCCAAAGAGAGCTGGAGGATTGTAAGGGGTTTAGATTAATCCCCTTTAAATGAAAACTTCCTCAGCTTTCATTGATGAATAATCTACGTACTTATAATACACACACCATTATAAGCCCTTTCTTCAGAG
Source organism: Callaeas wilsoni (assembly GCA_013398955.1). NCBI lineage: Eukaryota > Metazoa > Chordata > Aves > Passeriformes > Callaeidae > Callaeas > Callaeas wilsoni. Next base: position 11,012 of record VWPU01013145.1, on the reverse strand, counting down.
GGCTCCTCCTAAGCCTGTAGAAATTTCCACTGTTAGCTCTCACACCAAAAAGCAGCAAAAACCCAGCTTCTCATTTTCACCTTCTCTGGGAAAGAAGGAGGGGAAGGAGCTGGACTGTGATAAAATACAGGCAAAATGCTCGTTTGCATTACCTTTCATTAACTTTTTAATTAAAGCAATTCTGCAGGCAAGGAGCCAAAGTCAGAGGGAGACAGAAACAATCCAGCAGTAGGGGCAGAAATGTGGTAAAGCTGCCAAGTAAATTGGATGGTGGCAAGAGACCAAAAGCATGGACATAGCGGGTCAGAGTCTGAGCCATAAACTTGGAGTCACACTGGGGAAGAAAACAGTGAACAAATGAGCTGGCCATGCCCATGCAGTGAGAAAAATGAGCCAGCACCTCACTCCATGGCAGGTACTTGAAAGCCAGAAAAATACTCCTTTCTAGGGGCCAGTCTGCCATCACTGAGCAGAGCTGAGCTATTCCAAGTGCTGTGGTTGGAGGTTTGTTCAAGGATTTGCATCTTGGGCTTGTGGTTTTTTTTGAAGTCGGAGCAATTGAGCTTGTTGCAGGCCAAGCCAACCACACACACATCCTGAGAGTTTCAGGTGCTGTGACATCAGAGGATGCTGTGCCAGAATGTCTGATTTAACTGAGAACTTCAGGGACCTAAGTTACTTCAGCATCGATGCCATCAGGATGCCTCTGGATTTCCTCCAGGATTGGTGGCTGGCTCACCTTGTACAGGGTCAACTTCAAAATCCCTGAGGGGCTAGGAAAATATTTGAGATGGCGCTGGATCAAACCCCAGTTGTTCGAGGATAATTTTGAGCTCAAGCTCTAAAAGACAGATTACAGTAGTAAACTCCCAGACATAGCAAGTTTTAGCAGTGTCTCTTGCTCCTCGTTTTTCTTGCTGCACGACTTTTTTCTGGCCTCTCAGCATGTAAATTACTGACAGACTCACCAAGGCTCCCCGCTTCCATTTCTCCTGCATCACCAGGGGAATTTACCTATGAAGTACAACAGAGTGGAGATTTTACTGCCTTAAAATGCCCCGTTCCCACTTACTGACACATCTCCTCTATCATTTGATATATCAACTTTAATTCGCCTGGTGAGCCCTGCTCAAACCCAAGCTTGCTGCTCCACATGGTCCCAAAAGCATTACAAGAAAATTTTCCAGGAGATGCACTGAACCCAGGAGGGAAACAAAGCAGTGAAGGCTTGTTCCAAGTGACTATTCTGGGAGGATTAGATGGGGGATTTTTCAAGACTAATCTCTTTAAATGAAAATTTCAGAATTTGATTAATTTTTTAATCTGCACATGGATTTGCATAAAATTACTGCACTGCCTCATTCACATTTGGTAAAAGAGAAATGTCTGCAGCAAGGATAGGCAGCTGTGAAGGGTCCGGTGCACGAGTGGGTGTGCAGGGACAGGGTGAAAGGCCCTTGGCCCCCACTCACTGCAGTGCTCCTGCATCCCTGAGTGGGAAAAAGCATGAGGGTGGTCTGCAGCAGTATGATGAGACCAGGGGGTTTGCCAGGCAGGCAATGGAGAAAGCAGGATGGAGCCTGGATACCTTTGTTTTAAGAATATGCTGAGCGCTGGGAAACCCAGGAGTCCTAGTTTCCAATACATGGCTTTCTATATGTTGCTTGGAAAAGAAATATGTTGCTCTCATGACTGATTTACTCACCAGGAAAGTGTCAACAGGGTCTCTTTGCCTTTGATGGGGAATGTGGCTTAAGGCCAAACACAGGGAAGATAAGTGTTCTATTCAGCATTTTATATATATAGATCAGTATCATTAGCAGAAAAAAAAATTAACTGGATTTGACATATGCATCTTACTAGTTTTTCTAGGTCACACTCCCTTCACTCCCTATATACCTTTTGGAAATGATTTTCCCATGCACTGGGGATTGCAAGGAAGAAAAATTTTTCACTAAAAATTCTTCTGTAGCTCAACACAGAACACTACTACCCTGAAGCCAAGCCCATGCCAAGTCTACTTCCCTTCATGCTGTAATTTCTCAAACTCCCTATTCTGAGTCAACTTGCCATCAAAGAAGAGAGTCATTTAAAATACAGGGAAGGATCACAGTATTCTAGAGAAGATGAAAAGCTGTGAGCCTTGAGGACTGGAATAGTAGAAAGGGGTTGAAATTCAGTGCTGTGAAATACAAGGTCATGGTCTTTGGGATTAATAGCAGAAAATTATGAGCTCCTCAGCTGGAAATAACATAAGAGGAGAAAGAGCCAGGAATCTTAATCAGTCACAGGATGACAATTACAGCTGCCCTCTGGGCTGAGACAAGAGGCTGCGGGGAGCGTGGAAAGCAGCAGATGTGAACTGCCTGGACTTTGCTGAGGTTTTTGACATCATTCTGGTGAGCGCGCTGGAGGGTGGGCTGGGCAATCACAGCCAGCCCCGCTGGAAAGCAGCCTGGCCACTGGGCTCAGAGGGCAGAAAGCAGCGACTCAGGGTCCAGCTGACATCTGGTAATCAACAGGGACTCTTCTGGGGTTCGTGTCACCCACGGCTTCGTCAGTGACCCGGAGAGTAGCACAGAGCGCTTAATTTGGGGGAACTGCTGATGGAGGCACCTTCCAGAGGAACCGCGATAAACTCAGGGTCAAGGCCTACAGAAACCTCAGGGCACTCAGTAGAGAGAAGTGCGAATTTTTGCTGCTGAGCAAGCACGAGTCCCTGTATCATGCAGGTTTCCAGTGGTATCTAATACAGAAATGCATAGGTAGAATAACTGCATTTGATCGATATTACTCAAGCAGCAATTAAACATTTTTTCCATTAACTAATTTTGCAAGGGCATTATCCATAATTCCTACTTAATGTGACATTTTTCTAGGAGATCCAATTATCCTGCCAGCTAAATTCCAGCTTGGTATAAACTGACAAACTAAGTTCCAACGATTAGGAAGAAAGGCAGAAGAATAAAAAGGAAGTGACAAAATATCAAATCAACAACCCACGGTGTTATACAACTCTAAAACTTAGCTAAGTATTGTAGGTGTTTTGAAGTAAATTGTCTTATGATGTTATTGGTGAGTCACCTCCGGGGCCTGCAGGAGATAATCCAGGCTTTGATCCTGCAATTTAGAGTGTGCAGGAGGCACGACATTCCGAGCTTTTCTAAAATCCCTCATCGCACGAAAATCAGTTGTGGGTTTTTGAACTGGCCAAACAAAGGGGCAGCTGACCTCGAGACCCTCAGGTGTAATGAGGGCGTGTTTTGAGTATCCCTGGACTCTGGTGTGAAAATCTTGACTTTGTTTCAAAGTAGAAAAGGTAAATCATTCAGAGAAGCCAATCCCACTGCAGCGTGAAAGGATGAGTCGGGTGAGATCTCCAAACATGTAACAGGGAGCTCCAGCAAGCGAACAGCAAGGGCAAGGACTCTGAGAAAAGAAATACTTAACTAAATCAGACATGCACACAAAATAATTCAGCCTGTTTGAAGGACATGCAGAGCTTTAACAGCCCCTGGACTTGCTGAGAATTGACCACAGGAGGGCAACAGGATCCAAAATGCAAAATCTGGACAACTATGAAAGGAAAATGCAATTAACATTCATTTATTTAATGCAATTAAACAGCCTTTCTGCTATTCTTGCATCTATGGTTTATTTTTTTCTTTTGATTGTGAGTTTCTGAGGGACTGAAGTGACAAGAAAATCTGCTGGTGTTCTAAATTTAAAATAGCAGAAAACTTTGTGGGGTGACATTCTCACAGCTACTCTTATACTCCAAGAACAGCTTTTTAAGGTAAGAAATACACAAAAACACGCACATTGAGCCTGTCATCAGGATTGGTGACAGGAAAAAGCAGTTCCAAGGTGTGTATACTAGAGCAGCAGCCTCAAAAGCCACTGTGTTTCTCAAAGGCTTAAGTGGGTGCTGTCCACCTTTACCTGAGAGCTTATGTGGTGTAGGAGCATGGTGCAATAGCTGTGGTGTTCCTGTTGTATTGCCAACAAGTTTTTAGAAGAATAAAAAAATACTGGGAAATAAAAACGTGCAATAGCTTGACTGAAAGTAAGAGGGGAAGGGTGAGAAAGTGTGTTGGGGAAGATGAAACAGGAAAGCCTTATAAATATGATTGCCTGGCAAAAGATGCTGAGAATAGGGAAACTGTAAGTTGAGATTGAAATGAAAGCAAGCTTTGAGATACCAAACCTTAGTTACTGAATAACTGGAAAACAATGGTATGGCCGGCAGAAGGTAATCCTCTCTCTGATTGAACAATACCCTCTGCTTGCTGACAGGTCCAAGGGTCAGAGCAGGCCCTGTTAGCTTGGCAGCAGGGGTCCAAAGAGGAGTTTCTAGAGTTTAAAATGTAAGGCAGTATGGTAATGTAACAATTCTTATAGGCTGTATGTAAATGCTATAGGATTTGTATCTTGTTCTAGATTGGTTAATGGAAAGTATAATATTCAACACAGGAGAAGAGTTATTGTATTGTAAATGAGAACCTCATATATATATATGAGATATGAAACCTCGCTCTCTTTTCTCTCTTTTACTACTGCTTCTTCTCTCTCTTTTCCCTCTCCTTTTGCTACTTCCACTACTCCCCTACTTCTTCTTGCCCTTACTCTCTCTTGCTCTCTCACTGTTCTGGCCTGCTTGCAGTTGCAGCTGGCAGCTCCAAGCAGGGCCACTATACCCACGCCCTTCGTAATAAAACTACATGTTCTAGGACCTAACCTAAGAGATCTCTCGTCTGTAGCTGTCCTGACTGTCCAAACCAACCAGAAGTTCCCACAAAAGTGTTCACAGCGTGTTTCAAAGGAGGGGGAGCTGACTGATGCTCCCTGGTCACGCTGGGCTGCCCAGAGGCTGTTCCTGCCAGGCTCTGCCGAGAGGCCGGCACAGCATGTGCGCCCCGTAAATGATTTCACAGAATCAACTATGTTGGAAAAGAACTCTGAGACATCGAGTCCAACCTATGACCCAACACCACAGTGTCAACCAGACCATGGCACTGAGTGCCACGTCCGGCCTGTCCTTAAACACCTCCAGGGACAGTGACTCCACCACCTCCCTGAGCAGCCCATTCCAATGTCTAAGCACTCGTTATGTGAATAAATTCTTCCTGATGTCCAGCCTAAACCTCCCCTGGCACAGCTTGAGGCTGTGTCCTCTCCTCCTGTCCGTGCTTCCCCGGGAGGCCAACCCCCACCACACTACAACCTCCGTTCGGGGAGTTGTCGAGAGCGAGCAATAAGGTCACCCCGAGCCTCCTTTTCTCCAGGGTAAACAGCCCCAGCTCTGTCAGCCGCTCCTCATTTGACTTGTGCTCCATACCCTTCCCCAGCTCTGCTGCCCTTCTTTGGACCTGCTCCCGTATTTCAATATCCTTCCTGAACTGAGGGGCCCAGAACTGGACACAGCACTCCAAGTGCGGTCCCACCAGTGCCCAGCACAGGGAGACAATCAGTGCCCTGGTCCTGCTGGCCATACTACTGCTAATACAGGCCAGGTACCACTGGCCCTATTGGCCACCTGGGCACGCCTGGGCTCACGTTCAGCCGGCTGCGGACCAGCGCATTTCTCTCTAGTTTCCACTGGAAACTCTAAAAAAACCCTTAAATCGACATAATATGGGGAACATCCCGCGGGAGGTGATGCCGTCCCGGGGCTCCCGCGGCCCCTCACGGCCCGGAGCAACGAGACAGCGCCCGCCCTGCCCGGCAGCGGAAGTGACGCTCTGCCGCCGGGGCGAAGCCATTGCCCACTCGACGGGATGACGTCATGCCCTCAACCCGGCCCCCTCGCCCCCACCCCGCAATAGGCACGGACAGGCGGGTGGGTAATGAACCGGTAATGAAGGCTTGCCCCACCACAGCCGCGCGGCCCTGCCTTGCGCCGCCCCTTCCCCACCTCGGGCCTCGGGAGCGGCGGGGACAGTGACAGACGCTGACAATGACGGCGGGCCGGGAGCGCGCAGGCCTTTCTGCTATTCCTGCCACACTCAATATGGCCGCTGGGCACGGTACACCCCGCCCTGCTCCGCCCCAGCAGCCCGTGCGCACGTCCCCCTCACACCCCCCCATTCCCAGGGTGTCCCGCGCGGCCCCGCCGGAGCCGCAAGATGGCGGACACAATGAGGGGGAGCCGCCTCTTCGCGGCCTGACCGCGCCGAGCCCGCCGAGCCCACCGCCTTCCGCCGCCCCCCACGGCCCCCTTCTGCCCCTCGCCGCCCCTCACCCCCCGCTCCGCCCGGTCCGGCCGTTCCCGCCACCGCCCGGAGCCCCGCCCGGCTGCCCTCAGCGCCGCCGCCCTCGCTCGGCGCGGCCCGGCGGGCGGGATGAAGCTGACGGACAACGTGCTGCGGAGCTTCCGCGTGGCTAAGGTCTTCCGCGAGAACTCGGACAAGATCAACTGCTTCGACTTCAGCCCCAACGGTGAGACCGTCATTTCCAGCAGCGACGATGACTCCATCGTTCTCTATGACTGCCAGGAGGGCAAGTGAGTGGCGGCGCTGGGGGCTGCGGCCTTCGGGGTCTGGGGCAGTGCCTGGGGCACGGGGGCTGTGAGGAGCCGTTGGGGCTGCTCATGGTGGCCTTTGGGGACAAGCTGTGCCTGGCCCCTCAGGTCTGGTCGGTGAGCTTTAGCTTGAGCTTCTCTCTTGTTTTTTTGGCGTAGGCTTGCGGGTAGAATCCCAATGGCAGGGATGCCAGCAGCGTGGGTTTGTATGCTCTACGGGTGTACTTATAATCTTGGTAGGCTGGAGAAAGTGGTGATAATTTCCTGAGAGTAAGCGAAAGTTCACTTCTGTGAGAGCTAAACAGTTGCTAAGCGTAAACGCTTCAGTCTGGTCACATTTCCAGGACTCGGGATTGCTGCACGTGTAGAACTGACTTCTCGGGCTTCTCTGGGCTTAAGTCTTCCTAATTAATAGAGAGGTGATTGTTGCGAGGAATATGCAGATGTGCCCTTATAACGCCGCATTTGAGTGTGACTTCTCGGCTAAATGCTTTAAGCCAAAAGGTACAGATGGTGTGGCGTGTATCAGTATAACTTCTAAAAACCTGATGGTGTTTTCCATAAAACCCATTTCCTAAGTGGTGTCTTGGATCGCTGCAGGCAAACGTGGTCCTCTGTGTTTTAAATAATTTGCTCTAGTGGTGTCCTTGTCTGTAAAGCACAGTTAAAATACGTGTGATTTGCACGTGTCTTCAAACGTTCTCTTAGTTTAGATGTAATAAATCAAGGCGTTGATTGGTTTCTGTTACCTAAGTGTACTGAGTTAAGAGTGCGTTTCTGTTTCTCATTTAACTGTCCGGTTTTATCTTTTGTCTGCTATTGATCACACGGTGCTTATCTTGTTTTTCGGATAAACCTGCAGAAATTTGCAGAGCGCTTGAGATCTGGTGCTCCTGTTCAGAGGATGGAAACCTACACCAGGGCTGTTTGTAGTCTGTGAGAGTTGGAACAATTTGAGCCAAATGGTGTCATTATGCCATTAAAATCTTTCTCGGTGCAAGTGTGCGTTTGTCTGCTTTAAATTCCTTCAGATGTTAAGTTTTGCAAGTGCTTATTGGTGTGGAGATGTAGTTCTGAGGTGGTTTGGGTTTTTTTTGTTTGTTCGTTTGGGGTTTTTTTTGTTTTTGTTTTTTTTTTTTTTTATAGAAGTCAGAGCTGGGATGCATCACATCCACTCGGAAAGTGAAAGGGAAACAAGTATTTGTATTATAGGACAGGGAATATTTCCAAGCAGGCCAAGACATCATACTTGTTGGGAGGAAAGATTGCCTCCTGCATATTCCTTTAATTCTGTGGGACACTGGGACACCTATTGTAAATTATTTTAGACTTCTATTTAGTTTGCTTTCTTTACACATTAAAGTTGGTGTTCCCCATCTGCTGGAATGAACTCTGACGTGAAAATATTTAATTTTTTTTATGTAAGAAAAGGTAACTCTATACATACAGAGTGTGCCGTGGATCATATCCCAGATCCTAATTATATACAGTACTAGCAGGGCTGAGTGATGTTAATGCAGATGGTATTGATTGCTCTTCCCCTTTCAAACTTGTAAAGAATAGTTTGATGGGTTGAGAGGCATTTGGCCCTTTCATTCCAATCTCCATCTAATCCTGATGTGCTTTATAGTCAGAGGGTTTGCTTTAATTAAGTTAAATGTAGATCAATGGTCCTCTACTGCAGTGCTGCAGGGCAATGAGTAGTTTCAAGGTAACTTCTGTGTCAGGATGCAGTTCTCTAGTGGTTATAAAATTTTAAAATTATTTGAAAGCTTTTCACGCTCTATCAACTGGCTTAAAAGCTGTGATTTTTAGAGGTAGCTAGGGATGCAGGACACACTTGTTCTCTAACCTGGAAAGTTTTGCTTTGAATTACTTTGTCACTGGAAGTTCATGTGAAGATGATATTTCAGGTCTCTGAATGTTCATTGTGGCGGTTTCAGGCTTGTAGTTGGCTTATTTTTCCTTAAAAATCACAATTTCAAGAGCCTGGAACTCTCATCTGCTTGGATATAATGGCCAGGAGGAAATTAGATGTCCTGCTTGCTGGGGATCAGGGTAAGACACCCCACTTCATCAAATGGCCTGAAAATTAATGCCTTTCCCTGTGTGAAAGTGGGAAAATTTGGTGTGTGTCCTCTGTTTATGAGCAGTTCTGCTGGTAGAATTAAAATGCAGCTGTTTGGTTGTACTTGAGGTGCCTCCTCACCTAGTTTGCTGTGTTTTGCCACACCAAAATGAGTTGTACAGCTCTATGAGAACATGTCCAACCCCATCTTGGTGAACTTCAGCTTCTGACAGTGTCAGGACAGTTGAAACAATGCTGTGCTGCCAAGGGCTGACAGGACAAGATTATCTCCTTGTCGTGAATGTTCTGGGCTTTGCCAGCTGCTTATTCATGAGCATCCAATAATTTTGGGCCCGACATTCCATTTCTGTTTCAAAGTGTGCAAACAACTAAGTCGTATTAATTTTTTTAACCCATCCTGCGTCACCAAATCCCTCCACAGTAGGCTGGCTCAGAAGCATAGCTGAGAGGCTCGCTGAAGTCTCTTGGGACTTAGGAGGGATTCCGAAAACTTGTTTGTATGTTGGGATGTACAGCAATCCCTGAGGCGGGACACAGCCTGGCTGCACACTGGTGACCCTGCTGTGATAGAACGGTGCTCTAGCAAAGCTTTGGCTTGTATTTTAGTGTAAATCAATTGTGTATTATTGATACAAACAAAGTGATGGATCTGGACTCTTTCTTAGCTGTGGTGTTTGCTGGGCACATCCACGTTCCTGGTTGTGGTTGGTGTTTTACCCATAGCAGCAGTGATTCAAACCAAGACATGGATATTACAAACCTTGCTTGTGTTTTGTTTAGGCTTTGTAGCAGATTTGACTGAGATCTTGTATTTTTCTTTGTCAATATTGCTTGGTTTGTAGGTGGGCTGGATAGATAGACCTTGACCTTGGAATTATGTTTAGTGATTGTGATTTGTTGTTAAAAAGTACTTTGTTTTCTTGTTTGTGTTTAAAACAGTTGATTGGCAACAGGTCTTGTGTGCTGTGACATTTCTGTTTGTATCCGTTTACATGAAAACTTCACCTTTCGTAAAACACAGAACTCTTTCCTTCTCTCTGTCTGTCTGTTGATCTTTATTGTCTCTGTTTATATTAATTTATTCTAAATAGATCTTCTAAGCTTTAAACTTGTAATAGAAAAGGAAAAGCCAAACTAGGCATGGGAGTGTCTAATATAATATGTTTTGAGATTGGGTTTTTTTTCTTGGTTTGTTGTTGGGTTTTTTCCCCACCATATTGGTCAACAGCATAGCTGAGATAACTTCAGAACACAGTGTGGGGAAGTAAATGAGGCATAAAGTTAGAGTGTGTCAAAATTTAAATTAGGTGTGTTTTTTTAGTGTGTGGCATGTTTGGATCTGAAGAACGATTTTAAAAACTGGTGGAGGAACTGGGGAAGAATCAGTCGAGATTTGGTCTGTGGTACAAGTGATATGTGGCTTTTCACTGCATTTGCTGTGTTGGCATTCACTTCATGGGAACTTGTCCGCAGCCAGTTTGTTTGAAGTTAAAGCCCTAAGGCTTCTGCTGTTTGAGAATTGATATTTAAGAATGAATGTCTGGTTTTGTTCTGATATGAAAAGTCTCTGACTTGTGCTGTTGTTTGGGTGTGTCAGGTTGAGGCTAATGAAAAAAAAGGAAAAAGTACAGCATAATAGAAATACCTTGTCTGAGGGTGTAGTCTGACAAACTTTTCTCTTGGCAGCAGTATTGGTTTCGACTGCTCCTGCTGTTTGTTTCCATTCCCATGCTGTCCTCTTTGGTCGTGTGGGTAAAATATTTTGTGGGCCTGTGTAATAACCAGAGTTATGAATTTCTGGATTAAAAATAACTCCCGGAAGAGATGGTATTTCTGGTGTTGATCAGAACCTTCACTGGTTGACTGCCCAGCTCTGAAACCTTCGTGCTCCCTCAGCTGGGGATGAAAGGGGAGGGGGGGTGGCGGAGACCTTGCACTGCTCAAACAGGCATCACTGCTGTGAGATACCCTTATTAGCCAGCCGCTTCTAAGCTTGCTCTGCAGTTTAAATTTCTGGTACTGCAGTGCTTACCAGACCCCCAAAAATCCAGTTCTGTAGGTTGTGTTTCCTCTCACGAGCGTGTCTTTCATTCTGTTGCAAAATTTTGAATTTGAGTTTCTTGCCTTAAGATAGGATACGAGTATAATTCTGCAGTGGTTTGGAAAAGTCCCTATGTTACTATGTCTTTTATAGATGAGTGGTATATAGATGTGTTTGGGTTAATACCCTATGAACAAGACACCCTGTTCTAGGTTTTGAAGTAACAGAGAACAAAGTTATACTCAATCTAAAATAAGCAGCACATGAAGGGGAGATTTGAATGGGCAAGGGCACAGGCAGTGCTGCTTGCTGTGCTCATTATGTTAGCTCCTCCTTTTCTTTTTGCAGTAGACGTGTCTTGG
>VWPU01013144.1:0-88109 GCA_013398955.1 Callaeas wilsoni | reverse complement strand
CGGCCGGTCCGCGGAGCCCGGGGCCGGGGCAGAAGGGCGGTGGCAGCGGCTGTCACTGCCAGGCCGGGAGCGGCGGTCCCCGCTGCCGCCCGGGGCTCCTGCGGCCCCGCTCGGCAGCCCTGCGGCTTCCCCCCAGCAAAAGCGAGAAAGCGCCACGAGCGTTAAACGCCAGACCTCTCCGTTAACGGGGAGCAGTGTCAGAGAGAAAGCGGTGTGACCTGCCGCCGCCCCACTCCCCAGGTTGTCTGTGGGCTTTAAGTGCGGATTTGTTTTTTCCTCTCTCCACCGAAGGCCTGAAGGGTATGTTTTGACTTTCAGAGATTAAAACCGAAGCGGCGCTGGCGAAGAACGGACATGCTTGACACTTGTCTGCAATTGCTTGTGTTGCACTTCGTTGTTTACTCGAAAAGGAGAGACCGAGACCCTGTTAATTGACTTATTCTCGGGTTATGATATAACTAATAATAAAGCAAAACTGTGGAAAGAGCGCCTGGGAGCTGAGCATGGTAGGATCTTGAAAAGTAGCTGGGATCGACGGGAAGAGAAAGGGGAGGAATGGCATCCCGAGAGAGGCTGTATGAGCTTTGGATGCTTTACTGCAATAAGGTAAGTATTTGTGTTCGTTTGCTTTTATCCTCTCTTGTTTGGTAATCAGGTATTTAAAATATATTGGTAATATCTTTTTTCTTGGAAATTGCATAGACATAGTTAGCTTCTGTAAGGTTGTAATTGCACTTAGGCTATTTACAGCCTCATCCCATGGTTTGCTGTTCAGGTTGGTCTTTTTTATGTTTGAGATGAAAATTGCAGTGTTCCTGGCTCAGTTTAAGCAGTTATTGTAGCTATATATTTTACTATATGAATGCATATGTTTACATAATTCTTCTTTTTGCAGCACATTAAGCTGTACTGTATTGATTTAATTCAGTGCTGTCAAATATTCAGCTTTGAGCTTACTGATTTCTGGACAGCTTCAGTTTTATTTAAACTTTATTAGCAAAAGCCTTCCCAAAGAGCAGATTTATTAAGTTACCTCAGAGTCTGCCTTTGCTGGCTATTGCCATAACATCTACATACTCCATTAGTAATGAATTTCCTTCACCTGGCAGAAATAATACAAAAATACTGCCCTGTCTCCATTTGTATTTTATAGTGTAAAGCAATGAATATGTTTAAAGCACATCTTAATTGCTGCTGGGTGTGCTGAGTATATACACAAATTGGATTGCAGATTATCTGAATAGGTAGCCGTAAAATAAGGAGCATACAAAAAATAGCTGTAAAGGTGGAGGAAAGGACTGATCTACTGTCATACAGGAGCTCAGTGGCAAGGGTAGCTTCTGATGGCCTTACTCTCTCGTTTTGTTTTGCCTTTTTGCAGTCTCATGCTTCGTTTGTATTTCAGTTTCTTTAAGTCTCTGGTCCAGTAGGACATTAAGGGTAGAACAGTCCTTCCCTTGTTCTTCCCACCTCATTTCTAGAGAATGCCCATGTCAAGAGCCTAGAATGTGAGATGTTAAGTACAGACCATTTAACACAAGTGCACAAAGTACTTGTCTTAATGGCCTCTTTTTGTAATTTTTGTGCAACCTTAATCCTCTGCACGTAGTTAAAACTAGTGCAAGCATAACAGCATACTGTCAGTTCTTACCGCTCCTCATGTGGGTGATCTGCTGGATTGGACCTTTGCCTTTTAAACCAGTGTAGTAATGATAATGGTAGTAGGAAGTGGAGTAGCACTGGACAAGATGGATGTTTTGCCAGTGAGTTCATCGATGGGAGAGGAACAAATGCACTTGGAATACACTCCAAGAATCCAGACTTTACTTAGCTTTGGGAGACACTAGGGCCGCAGAGATGAGCCAAGTTCTGAATTTCTTAGCTCGGCTGTTCTTTGGCTCTTTCCTCCCTTGTTCTTTGAAATATTCTTTTGTCTGTGTTGGACCTGCTCTCCCTTTGCTGGAACCTTTCATTCAGATTGTATGCTATCCATCTCCATGTTGTTCACGTAGCAGGAAGTTTGCCTGAAGGAGTGCTAGTTAAAGTGTGTGGTTTAGATCACTTCGGGCATGTTCTGTTTCTTTATGGGAATGGTGTGTCCACAGTCTACTCGGATCTCAGGTGGTAGAGGATGGACTATTTAAAAAAAAATGCATCTTTTCATCTCTTCATTCTCGTCATTAGCTATCAGTGATGTTTTTGGCCTTTTTTTCTTTCAGACCCATATATTAAAGGCACAATTAAACGAATTTGTTTGTTGATAAGTGCTTGTTCCTAAGTAGAAAAACATATATTTTAAAAATAAAATAGCGTGTCTTTAAAATATGAGGGCAACTGGAGTGATTCAGAAAAAGGGAGTCTTCACTTTTTCAAGCGGTCAGGCATTAAACTGGTTTTTTTTTCCTTCTCTCTCAACTGGTTCAGGTTAAAATGATATGTTACTCTGCTTAAGGCATGCATCCAGAATTAGAGTCTTGGATTAAGCTTGGTGAAGCAGATGATGAAGTCTTGGGATGTAAAATGTGGGAAGCCTTAATGTAAATTAGTTTGTTCAGTCCACTTGGAAACATCTGTATATTGTGCTTTGTTCTTCTCAGAGCATCTAGCAGAACAAGAAGATGTAGCAATAATTACCAGTGACAGGATATAGTGGTTTAGATAAAAGCTTCTTTATACCTGGAACTGCCCAGTGAAGTGTAGTATGTTGCACTGTCATGACTTTGTCCCAGAATGACATCCTGGGAAAGAAAGCTAGGCAATTTCTTCAAACTAGAAAAACTGCCGGAGAGTTACAGCTGAGTAAAGTAGGAATTTATTGTGCCTCAAATCACAAATATGTGGATTTAGCTTTTGCAGCCTTGTTAGCTAAAGAAACAGAAATCCAAGCTACTCCTTTGCGATGTTTCACATTGTTTCTAATAGTCTTGTCTTTGGATAATCGGTTCCTTCATGACAGTCTTTTAAATAGAGCACCCTATGCTGAAGCAGCAAGGCTTTTCACAGCTTTCAAGTGCTGCATAATGCTGCATTACCATCCTACCGTCTCTCCCAGGTCATGACTCTTGTTCTTTGTGATCCCTAGACATCTCTGGCAGCATCAGGTGTCAGTTGCAGCACTTAGTTTTGTGCAAAGTAACATTAGGAAGGCATTTCTCCATTTTCCTTGCCTCTTGTGCAGTTGAGGAATTGGAGATTTGGGCAGATAGCAACATTAACCAGGGCCTCAAGCAGGAGCAGTCTTTGGAAGACACCATGTATGAGGTGGTTTAATTTTTCTGGTTGTTGTTGTGGTTTTTTTTTGGTTTTGTTTTTTAAATTTTTTTTAAGATAATGTTTGAGTGTCTGCAAGAGTTTGGTTTTAGTTGGTATTCAGTTGGTTTTCATCTGGCAGTTTCCAATCTAAGGCTGAGATTTGGTTTTGGATTTTTTTCTCCTTCTGTTTCCCTAAAAGCTACAGATTACAGTCTACTGGTAAAGATGAAAGTAGTAGCCACAATTGAGTTATAATGCTTCTGGTGTTGTATGGAAGCAGTTAAAATCTTCATTAAATTTAGTAATATTTAGATTTGAGTCACTGGGTTTGTTACCACCACGTTGTATTGTTCACAGTCTGTTTTTGTCTTGAGTCTCTTGTTGGTTTTGGGTTTTTTATTTTTTTTTTCAAACTGTTAATGTTAAACTTTCTGCAAAGAGTGCCTTGTTAAGGATGTAACTTCCTGATGATTTTCAGTTTCACATGGTTTTAGTGGTTGGGGGATTTTTTTTGTTCAGTGAACTGTTAATGTACAATGCCATTACTCACTTAAATATTGCTATGGATTTAAACTGCTGTCTTCTCATCCAAATGCTGGAATGTGAGCATTTTAAGATAATTGAATTACATGTAGAATAGATAGCACAGGTAATTCTGTAGAAGCCACTACAAAAAATTTTTTCCAGTTGATTGTCAGTTCAAAGCCTTCAATAACCTACAGAGGAGCATGGAACACTTCTTATATAAGTGCATATAGAGCAGATACCTGAAAATGCTTTGCTAATGTAAGGGTACAGCAGGAGAAGAGGCCGATTAGGTAGGAGAAGAAAAGGACATGTTTCATATGTGTCTGACTTCTTTGTGTTTATGTGACTGAGGTGATCTACCAGTTTTGTCTTGTAACATTAGGCTGTCATGGCTGCAATATTACTATGATAATATTGCTACTGTAATATTGGTTGATTAACCTTTTATTAGATGCTAATTATAAATCAGTATAGAAAATTTATTTCTGTTTCATAATCCTCTGAAGTAACTTTTACTGCAGATTCAAATTAAAGAGATTCAACCTCTGTCTTACCTGTGTAGTACATATATATGTAGTTCATTTCCAGTTGTTCTGGTAGGTATTTCAGACTCTTAGACTTAAAGCATGTCAAGATTTCTGATATTTTTGATTTTATTCAGATAGTGTTCAGATAGCCTTTTATATGGAGATTTTTCTAGTCTATGAAAAAAAAGAGATCCTAGTTGCCTTCAAAAGGCATTTCAAAGGCATAATGCAAACACTTAACTGCCATATGCACATTAGAAAATCTTCAGTTTTCATGATATGTCAATGGTTCTGAGCTTTTCCTTACACTCTTGTCTTCAGTATAGCCCTGATTTCATTTAAACACTGCCTTTTCCTGTAAGATGACACAATGATTTGAAGGGAAACCTGTGAATGTTCTTCATTCAGTTTAGAGCCTGTGCCTCACATTTTAAAGAGGGAACATTGAACCTTAGTGTCATTGATACAGCTGGGACTCTGTGTTAGCTGATCATAATGATCTGGTCTTTACTAATGCAGAGAGCTGAGACAGTCACATCCCTTGCTGTGTTAAGAGCAGCAGACCTGTGCATAAGCTATTATCTCAAATGTGCTTTCTTGTGCTGTACTTCTCGTTTGTTTTTACAAAATCTGATTGTATTGAGATAAATATGTTGTAGTTTTCTCTCTGGCACAGTGAGGGATATCTGTATATTATAAATATCTTCTCATTTAATATTGTAACATTGTTTATCAAAGAAATGTGGGTTTAGCCAATTATGCTTAGTTGTGGTGGGAAGCATGTAATTCAGCAAGAATATAATAATCTTTGACACTGAATTGTAAGCGCCATGTGAAACACTGACCTTTGCATCCCAACCGTGGTCTTGTCCTGACTTGACTTGCACTTGTCCTTGTGCAGCTGATGACTTGTCAGGGATGCAGATCCCATTGCTATATATCACCTTTGTTAGATTTGATAAAGAAGTGTTCAGCTTACAGCTAGATGAATGTTTGAGCAAACCAAATGCTCAGTAAAAGCAGTTTTTCATGATTTCACTGTCATGTAAATTCATGCCTCTGCTGAAACTAGTGAGTGAAGTCTTATAAAGCAATTGCTGTGTAAGATATCTTTTCTGTAGAGTTTTTAAGTAAATCTTTGCATTCCTAGGGAGTGTAACCTGTAGAAGATCATGTCACAAGTCACTTGTGGCCATGTGGTGGTAAAAATATCTTTGTTCTGTCTCTATTCAAGAGGCTGAACTAAGAATGGATATAGATAAACAGCAACAGTTGGTCTTCAAATCTGAATTAACTGCTATTTAAAGAGATGTCTCCTAGTCCAAGAACTAACATAATTTTGGTATTTACAAATATAGAACTTTTCATATAAATAACTGACATGAGTATATGAGACATCAGTCTCTTGAGTGGCTGTTTCCTTCCTTAATTATGGGCCAGAGTGACCTTTTGCTGGTAGTTGTTGAAAGAACAGAGACTGACACAGAATGCAGACTTCAGGTTGCAGTGAGGCAGCAGATAAATCTAAACAGACAAAGATATAAGAAAACCATAACATTTTACAAGCTATGAAGAAATTATTGTTGCTTATTCTGTAATATATTTGGCAGTACCCATATGTAGCTGCTACTGCTGGATAAAGTAGAGCCTGAGGTTTGTCCATGTTTTTGATGTAAGATTCAGGGCTTTAGTGGTGTCCAACATGAGGTTAGAATTCCCACATGTTTGTGGATCAGTGCTTTACAGAATCAGTGAGCAACATCCAGTTCTGAACATGCCAACAAATATAATTCAGATCAGGCTTTTATTGACACAAAAGAATTGAGTGTCTGTTAAATGGAATGATTTATCACAAAGATAGAAACGCAGGCTTCTGGTTCTGTGTGTTGATGCTCTAATATAAGAGCAAATTTAACAAACCCTGGATCGTTGTGGGTATCTGAATTATGGCTCTTTTAACTTGGTCAGCTGGGCAGATCTGCAGATAACATGTCATGATAAAAGAATATTGCCGAATCAACTCAAATATGCAGTATGTTTGTGCTGATTGCAGAAATGAGAGAAAGGCTTGCTAGCTGCCCATTGAACAGCATTGGAGCTTAAGGCCTGAATCCAAATGTTGTCAATAGATACTGTTAAAATATTTACAGGCTTCCAAAAGGTTAAACAGCTGCTGTAAAAGAGAGAAGAGCTTCTCTAATTACTGAGCTTTTCTTGCTGAAAGAATTCTATGTGAGTAGGGGAACAAACATCAAAACATGCACATCTCAACAGTACAGATGAGCACCTTTTTTCTTAAAAAAACTCCAAATTTGCTCAAGTCTAACTTTTCCAATTTATCTTCTACTGAATGGGAGGCTGCAGTGGAGGATGATGGGAGATACAACAGGGAACACCAAGAAATGAAAATTGTATTTGATTATTCTCCTCTGTCTTAAACACTGTCTTAAATTTTATATCTCAGTTAGGCTTCTCCAAGTATCTGCAAATCTAAGCATTAGCTGTGAGTTTTCTGTGCTGGTAAGATGTTTGTGTGTGTTGATGCGTTCTCTGATATTTAAAGCAGTTTTGATAATCTAATTTATAATTGAGGATTACATTTGCCTTTAGTAAGCAATGGGAATAAGTGATATTAAACATGTAGTGAGTGGGTAAAGCTCTTGGGAATAAAGCAGGGTGTAGAAGACAAATGTGTTATTTGCAGAACTCTGGCTCTAGTTAATTGTGCCAGTCATTTAAAAACTGAACCAGCAGAGAGAGGTGCAATGGATGCCAAACAGCACTTGGACAAGTAACCCATATTCTGCTATGCTGTAGTTTTTAAGGGGTTTTTTTAAGTGTGCTTTTGAAAAGCGGATTTGGGGTTTTCAAAACATATACCTTCAGTGTATACGTGAATTATACCTCCAGTGTATAGTTCAGCTGCAGTACATTAATGCTAGGCCAGGTGAGACTGATGAGACAAAAGCAAGCAGTTAAATCCATATCTAAAGATACAAAAAGTGGTTTTGGTTAAATTTGGTGTAATCACATGACACTTTGAAGCAAATACAGACTTTTTTTGTTAAGCTGTACACGAGTTCTCAGCCGTTATCTGCTGAAAGACGTGGCAATGTTTAGCTGTTGAAACGGTGAAACAGGCTGATGTTTTTCTGTTGTAGCACCATCCTGCTTCCTTTCTTTCTGTGATAAGGTTGTATTGTCTCTTGCACTACATTGAAAGTTAGAAACTCAATGGGGCAAAAGTTGACTGTGTGTTGTTGCTAAAATTCAGCCTTTTTTTCATGTAAAACAATGGCATAATTAGGAGTTTTAAAGCAATTAAGAGTTAAAGTCTAAAGCTTTCCTAAGATACTGTTTGAATTTTCATTAAATTTAGACTAATCTTGACACTATAGACTTTTGACATCATGTTCTTTCAGTTGCCTTTGAATTATTTTGGATGCCTCTTGTTCCCTTAGGCTTAAAATACATCTTCCAGTCGGTTCACTATGCCAGTTTTGATGGGACAAGTGAATGTTAATAGAATGTAATTTGTTACAGTATGGTAAATTCCTGAGATGTGCCCTGTGCAGTGGACTCCAGAAGGCTGAAATAGGGTATTCCAACTTGTACATGGGCCTTGCCTAGTGGTACTTTCTGTCAAATGTGAAGACATTAAAATCTGAGTTCACATTAATTAGATTCATCCCATGGATGGCATCAGGCACATGCCAGTTTCAAGCTACAAGGCTGTAATTGTATCATCATTCAAAACCAACAGCAACAATAAAAAAGGCAAGAGAAAGAAAAGTAGAGGCTTTACTTCTGTTTTAGTAAGAAAATTCTTTCAATTTTTTTCCAGTTTTTTTTGAGATCTGATGTAGAAGAAAATGAATAAAAGTGCTTGGATTGTCTTTTTCTTTAACTTAAGGCAATACTAGAAGATTAAAAATATTTTTGTTTGTTTTGAAAAGAGAAGAAAAATATTAAACTTGACTTTAAAGTTTGTGAACTAAATTTTATCATGATTGGCAGCTATAGGCTTATTTTGGTATAAATCCTTATGCTAAAGAGAATTTTTAACTTGTCCCAAAATAGTTGTTCCTATCATGATTCACTGCAACTTCCATTTATAAAACAAAGCATTACCACTTCATCCCTTTTTTCTTTTAATTCTGGAAATGGAACAGAATGCTTGTGTGGATGTTGAAAAAGGAGATTTATAGTTGCTTGCCAGGAGCTTTTCTTCTTTTGGATCCACTGATTCAAAAATAAGTATTTTGATTAAAATGGAAAGTTGTGCCCAAAGGTGATTCCCTTGATAATTAGAATTGATTGATTGAATTTAGCAAAGCAATTTAGATGGTTTAGAATGATTTATAATGAAGTCTTTGACTAATTCTAACTGCAGTGTTGCTGCTATAACAAAGCTTTTCACATTTTATTTTGGCATTTGATATGAAAGGTTCACAAAAAGCATAAGCACAGTGACATATTTCAGAGTAAAGGCTGCTAGGAGTTCTCATGCTGGAAATGTAGCCTTTTATGTCTGAAAACATGAAGAGGAAAGAGCTCCCTTAAAACAAATCTTCTAATTCCCAAGTGAATAGTTTATTTCAAACAGTGTTGAGAAATGTTCTGCAGTTCTGCATTATGCAGGCTACTTCAATTAATTTAACAATGAGTAAACTCACCAGTATTATAAAGGCAATGTTTCATGTTCAGTTTTGTAATGTTACATTTTGTAGGTCTAATTCAGCCTCAGCACCAAAGGATTGTTCTTATTTTAAATAAAATGCTTTTGGATGGGGGATTAGTTATGATAATACCAGTGCCAGTGAGATTTTATGGTTGTGCTTCTAAGCTGAAATCCACTTTGAAGGTTGACTGAGAGCTAGCACAGGAGTCAGACCCGGCTGGCTGTTTGGTGGCTGCATGTTAAATTTAACGACTTCAAACAACTGTCTTGTCGAACAAGAACGGGTGGGGCTTGTCTGATAGTTGGACTCTGAACTGCCCTGCAGGGAATTTTTGCCTTTAGTGCACGGAATGTGACACTGCAAATAGCCTCGGGTGGATCCAGCTTTTGTTTTTAGCAGCTAATACTTCCTGAACGTGTCTATAAAATTCTACTGAGCTTTGCCCTTCCAGTTCTTTGCCTGAAGCCTTAGTAGAAACGGAAGTTACTACTAAATCTAAAAGAAACCCTTTATATAAATGCATAAATAGTATTGGTTTGAAACCTTGGGTGAATGTGCCTGTATTCCACAGGCACCAGGGCTGAAGACTTTCAGTGGGAGGACTTCAGTGCCAGTTTTGTGTAAAATGTTTTCATGTAACTGAGAGCTGGCTGTAAGACTAGTACTACCTGGCTTCTTAATGGATCTAAAAAATGTTACAGTGGTTCAAGCATTTCTTGTGACCTTCTTGCACAGGCAGACTAAAAAATAAGACTGTATTAGAAGATTTTCATCATTCATTTAATCAGTTTTCATAGAGACTAGAAAAGGCTTTTGTAATTTCCAGACAATTTAGTATGTCAAAGACAAGAGCCTGTCCCAAGCTAGTGTAGATTTTTGGCTGTAGTTTCTTTTCAGTTCCTTGCCTTAGAGAAGGTGCTGTCTGTCTGAAGGGCATCAGAGTAGATCCCCTCTCGGCTCTCAGCTCTGCCTCAGCGAGGTGAAATGCTGAAGGTGGTGCGTTGGCAGCTTGTTTCCCAGTTCCACCAAGTCTAGGGATGGCCTCGCTAGAGTTCATACATCGATATTGCAAGTGTTAACACTCCATGGGAATCCTGATCATTGTTTGGCACTGTCACAGTATTGCAGTGCATACTGGGGGCCAGTACAATGAGTTTATTTAGCAAATGGTTTTTTTCTTTCTAGCATTGTACTGTGTTGGAAAAGGAAAAAAAACTAACCCTCCTCTGGCTGTTTCGTGGGAGATGGGTTTAGTGTGTTACGGTTTTGAGTGGTTTTTGAGGTTATTTTCAGTACCTGTTAGAAACACTCCACTGCTCAGGCCTGGCAGTCTTTTATTTTTTAAGTGTAAAGAGCTGTAGCAGCTCTTGTGCCGAGAGGATCCTACGGAAATGGAGGCCTGAAGGGTGGTATGTAATTTTGTTGGGTTGGGTTTTTTGTTTGTTTTTTTAATGAAAACCAGAGGTATTTAAGGAGGGGAAGGAACAAGGAAGTATTTTCACTTTCAGGTGCTCTGAGCTACATTTGACTTAATAGGCATAAAAGAGTTCTTTTTCATTAGTGCAGGTGAGTGACTGTTACAGCACTTGCTGTAGCAGTTTCACAGGCCTTCATTACAATGTGCTGAGCTCAGAAGCCTAAGCTTAGCCTCTGCAAACCTGTGGCTATCAACAAAAGAACTTTTATACTCTCGCGCTGTTTGTTTTGTTTTTCAGGGATTTTTTCATAGATTTTCACTTATCTTACAGTGACACCTTGACACAAGGACACAATGACACAAGGATAGCCTTGTTAAAGCTCTGGTTGTTTCCGTGTATCACTATGAAGAGAAATGGCTGACTTAAGTTGGATTTTACCTTCTTAGATTTCAAGCCATGGGGAAATTATCTTCCAGAAGTTTTAAGGCATGCAGTTTCTATATGTGAATTATTATTCAAATAAGTTACATAAATTTGTCCTGCACAAAAGCTAGGCAAGTTTCAGGTAAACAAATGAAAAGCTTAGGCTTGTAGCTTAGAAGTCTTCAAGGTTTCAGAAAACAACATTTCTTATCTTGTAGTAATTGGAAAGTTGTAACTGGTGAAAGGCATTTTATTACCACGTACAAGCTGCTTTCTGCTTTTACTGCTGCTGTACAAATCAAAAATTTCCTTCTCAATTTCTTGCTGATCTCATAGGACATGTCTGCAGAGTGTGGGTGGTGGGGCCGGAAAAGAATACCAGTCTCAAATTGGTTTATCACAGTTTAGCCTTGTGGTGTATTATCAAAGCATACATTGCTTTGTAAACTGTGCTTTAAAAGTGCATTCTCAACCAGCACCAAACAATTTGTAGCTGTTTTCTGACATAAAGCCTCCAGCTACCTGTCTGCAGAACAGTAACAAAAGGATAATTTTCAAAGACATACATTCCAAAGGTTTTGCTGCTTCTACTGGTAGCAAGGCTTCTGAGTATTTATGATGCTTTATTGTGGTGGTCTACTGCTTCCTTCGGAGGACTACAGATATTATGTAGTAGCTCACAATTCATAGTGAATCAGGTGGAGCTGAGGTTGCAGTTCAGTGATTTGTTGGCCTCAGTAGCAGCACGGATCCCATGGGATGCACTCTTCTGGCACATAATAACACAGATATTTGTCATATTGTAACATGTACTGGGTGGGAAAGTTGACCTGGCCTTGGAGAACACAAATGTATTCATGTTAAAGTAAGGTTAATTCGTGTTCTGCTGTTAATATGATTTACCACTTCTGTCATGGGAAAATAGAGGATAGTGGAAAAGGTGAATGGTGGGAGAGCTTAACAGAAATACCTTGTAAAATACAGCAAACTTAAACTCCAGATTAAGTGGGAGCAGCTGACCTCAAGAAAAAGTTCAGTTCAAGATAAAGATGCTGTGTAGGATAATTGCATTGTACATAAAATCATGGTGCAAACAAAACAGCTGATACCCATTCTTGCTGCCTGGTTTTATTGTAAGCTTAGAATTTTAAACCACTGTAAAAAGACTTTTTTCTCTCGTCAAGAATGATGGCTTTGGTTTGGAAGAATGTAAGATGCATTTGACTCACATAGGCAGGTCTAGCTGGGTTTTAGGACATTCTGACGTACTTTGCAGGGGTAACATTTACTATTTCCAGTTTCCTTTCTTAAAGCTGCTTCAGTAGAATTTAGATTTCCTGCAGCTTTCAACAGGAGACTGGTGCCTAGGATCTGGGGTGATTGCTGCTAATAAAGAACAAAGAAAACTAGGGCCAGATTCGAAGTTTGAAAGCTGTTTATAACTTCTGTTTCTAACATTTTTGAAATCACTTACATATCTTACTTGTAGCCCAGCTGCTGAGTATTGGGTCACTTTTTCCTGGAATGAGCTCCTGCTTCACAAGTTTTCATTTTTGTTCATTTCTGGAAAGGAGGCATGCTTTTGTTAGCTGGTGTATAATGGAGATTTATTTCTTGGTGTTTCTCATGTTGCTAAGTGATCTTGTTTACTTTTTTGCCTTCATGATTTTTAAAAAATTTTTTGTCCAAATGGTTTTGAGTTAGTGCTGTTGCTTGGATGGAAATCTCTACATTTGACTCTGAGTCAACTATTGCATAAACTGTTCTCTACTGGCACATACCAGTAGTGCTACCTGGTATTTTGATATCAAATCTGATTGTTTTAATAACTTGGAATGTTACACTAGTAATTGACTGGCAGAGGATTGAGATAGAAGGGGGTTGGGTTGGATAGTGTGCTGCAGGGAGTGATTAAACAGTACTACAGTTCTTGGTCTTCACCAGGACTGGGAGGAGTTCTAGTGGCAAAGCAAATTGAGCACTATGTGCTCTTCAGGTAGGCAAAAATTTTTGGCCATTTTATAACATGGCTTACTTTTGTCATCTGTATAAGTGCTATTTCTTGCATATTTTGTCTGCCAGTGTTGGCTTCTTCCCAATCAGTACTGATAGCTTTGCAAAGGCATTGTAGTTCCAAGATAAAGAAGCTTGAAACTGATTTAGGCTATATCATTAAAAAGGAGCAAGCAGGCATTTAATCTAGTTTTGTCTTTTGCCCTTCCCTTCCCCTTTTCTCATCCATAACTTTTTGTTAAAGCAATTTTAAGTCAGATAACGATGTTATTTGCACATCTTCTTTCATGATGACAAAGAAAAACAGAGGTTTTTTACACAAATTTACTGTTAACAATTAGGAAAGCGCCTGAGCTGTGTCAACAAACAATTTTAATTTGGGTATATGAATAGAATCAATCTAGTATTTCTTGTTGGATTTCAAGGAGAAGTTTCTCCTGCCAACGAAGAAGCAGTTTGTTCAACAGGGAAGAAGTCACGTAAGTTCCGTTTTTGCACATGTATGTGGCTATTATCATCAGAGGCATGGACACATGGAATGGCAACATTTCTGTTCCTTACTTCCTTGTGGTTGCTTTGTCCTTTGTAGCCTGAGCTGTATTGTAATTACTAAAATGGTATCCTGGTTTTCCTTGTCTTTATGATCCTGTGAAATAGCTTGCTTGCAGCTAAAAAGTAACTTGCTGTGAAATACAAGAAACTTAAAGCTTTAAATATGTGAACATTTTTGAAAAGCTGTGATGTCTAAAGACAGCATCTTCTACTACTTCTAAATCATTCTTTTAGGCAAGTCTTACTTCTTGTCTAACTTTTGGTTTGATTTTCAGTATGTTTGATGCCTGAACCTGAGAAATGTGTATTCTATACTCACCTACTTGTGGTAATCTGACAACCTCTGTAGCTTGGAAACCTTGAAATTATTCTTTATCTCAACAGCTTCCTTCATTCAGTGTTTTGCAATTTCATGTTGAGGACAGTTGGTAGGTGTGCTTAAGATAAGTTAACCATTTGGTAGTTCAGTGCATATTAAACATGAGAACAAGGCTACATTACACTTCCAGAACATAGTGCTGTTTTGACAAATTTTTAACAGAAAAAGGAAGGGAGCGATTGCTTAAATAAATGAAAAGTGCATAAAAGCAGAGATGAGGAGAAGAAAGATTATGAAGGAGGGAGAGATTAGGAATTAAGCTGGAGAAGGGAAACGAAGACAATTAGGAAAAGTGAACAAGAAATGCAGTAAAATCAGCATAAGCAAATAATCAGACAGGATATGTACCGAGCTGAGGGTATTTGGCACCTGTTGTCACAGTACCTTAACACATTTTATGTATAATTAATAGTGATAGTGAAGTAAATTGTGTCTGGATGTTTCTGACACTTCTTGCTTGAGTTGAGGGTGGTTTTTGGGGACACAGAGAAGGGTAAAGTCTAGAATGCGAAGGGGGTTCCCATGCTTTATAACTTCTGTACTTGCTGTGGAAAGATGCTCTGAGAAGAGTTTTGCACCTCTTGAGGTTCTGGATTTGTGTGTTTATTTTACTCTGAGGTTCTTTGTTTTGTTTTGTTTGCATGGTTTTTTTAAACTTTGTTTTGTTGTTTTTGGGTTTTTTTTTTCCCACTGGAGGGCTCTTTTGTAGGTAGCTATTTTGCACTGACAGGACTCTGTCGATCTTCCTTGGTTACTCTTTCTTTGACACTGACATTGCTGCAGAAGAGTGTGTGTTTTACAGATATTCATTTTGCTCTTTGGTCTTAACTCTGCAGGGAAATATTATGTTATTTGGGAACATCTATGGTAATATAAAGGCAATGAGCAAAAGGGAGGAGATACAGAAGAGGGAAAAGGATGAAGAAAAATGTTTTCAACTTCTGCAAAACATTATAAATTATGGAGTAGATTCAGAAATCATTTGTAATCTCAAATACTATAGGCAAAAATTTTAAAGCTGTTTTGAAAATTATTTGTAGCGTAGAATGTGGGACTATATGCATGTGTGTTAATGGACAGGACTGCACAGTCCTGCCAGAGGAGTATGTTAGCTGTGTGCTGGCAACTTGTTTTTGAAAATGAAGCAGCTTGACTTCTAAAGTAAGACTATCTCAAATGCATATTTTGACAAAATTTCCCTGTGTGGTTTGCAGTGGTCTTGTATCTGTCCTAGCTCCTGGGACAGTATCCAGCCCTGAAGGACTGCTGGTCGCAAACACAGTCTTTGTTCTCTACTAGGAACAACTAGAAAGCTTAAATTTAATTTTCTATCTGTTTTATAGCTATCTGGTGTGCAAGTCACAGTTTCTACATTGTCTTTCTGAACACCATCTGTCTCTAATCTGCTGCTAGTTGCCATATTGACCTATGAGTGAAGCAAAAAGAAAATTATTTTGTGATTAGGATTGCTCTTAGAGTTCTTATTTCATTGTATGAGCCATAAGGAGTGTTGTGTACTAGTATCTATGGTATCAAGACTAGAACACATTCCAGTAAGTTTCTAAAGCTGGTACAGATGACTCTGGAGAGTAAGTTAAGATGGTTGGTGAGGGGAGAAGCTAAAATGCTTTGATCGATGCTGTTGCCAAGAAGAGGAGACACGTAAACTAATGAATAGAGAAGAAATGTCCTATCAGCACAATGTGGCTGAAAATTTCAAAGGACACAGGCGGTTGTTTTTTCTTTTAGTTCTAAAAAATGTGTATTCCCTCACTTCTCCCAGTTGAAATGCATTAGATAAAAGCATTTCATTTGAGGCAGTGCTACAGAGTTGTTGATAGATGACCTTGAGTGCAATATTGCCTAATGTTCTCCTCTTTTTTACAGAAAGATCCAGATTACCTGAAGCTCTGGTTGGATAGCTTTGTGTCTAGCTATGAACAGTTCCTGGATGTGGACTTTGAGAAGCTGCCAACGAGGTATGTAGAATTAGAGACCTGTTTGTCTTTCCCTGATATCTGAAACAGACATGGCTGAGAGCCCAGTCTTGTTCAGTGGCAGTGCTGCCTTTAAACAAAAGCAAATTTTAGTTGTCAAGTGGCACTCCCATTCATTTGAAGGTCAAGTTGAGTTGGGAATGATGAAACTAGGCAAATACTGATATTTACATTATATTAGGAAATTGGCATGAGTACTCCTTGTTCTTGCTTCTGGAAATATAATTGTTACTCCTTGTGTTTCTCATAATTTTTTGAATAAGTATTCATTAAAAGTCGCATATGAAATAGTATTAGTGTTTGCTATCTGCATCAGCAGTGACTAAAGAGAAGCAAGTTGTAGGTAAAGAGTTTTGTAATTTTATTTCAGGGATTACTTTAAGATTAAGGATGAATGGAATGCTCAGTGAAAGATTTTGTTATCTTAGCTGAAAGCATTTAAAAATTAAAATATGCACCAGTTATAGACTTGAGAGTGATTTCCTTGCATCCATGAAGACTTCAGTTCAGGATTAGAGTATTGCTGACTTCCCTCATGTTGCTGACCAAAAGCTCCCACTTATAATCATGAGGGAGGGTCTATTGAAGCCTAATTTCAGAGTTTCATATTTAGTATTTTAAATTTGTGTGCTGTGTTACCATGATTGTGTTTTCATGCCTAACTTTGAAAATGAAGAGTAAAAACTTAGGCATTGAATGTTTTCGCTTGCTTTTGAGGTGCTCGGATGAACTAGGGGTTTTATAAAAACACAAATGTTACAGGATTCAGAATTTATGAGAACTGGTGTCAGTATTATATATTAAACACTAATGGTGTCTGAAAACAAAGAATGGTGCTCCCTGCATGATGACTGCACTCCAAGCCCTGTTGAAATCAATAGAAATTCTTTAATGGGCTTTGGATCAGATCCTGTTTGAAGTGCAAGTGACAGCCTCAACTGTTACAAGGAAATGAAGAATACTACAGCTGGATCTCAGCAGATAAAACCTGGACTTCCCAGCTCTTTGTATTAAAATTTGCCTCATAATACCTATATGAGTGCAAAATATGTAGTGCAATTGCCAGTAAGTAAGACCTTGAAGTTAATTCTGTGTTCTTTCAGAAAATTTATTTCTTCGTAGTGTCAAAAATGCACCTTACTATGTTTAGTTAAGGAAAAAAGTTTGTCCTTGGGCACAGGTTATCTTTAACATACTATTTAATATTGAAATAGGAACAGTGGAAGAGAAGAATGTCTTGGTACTTCAAGTGTTTTTTAGTTTATTTGTACTCTGAGTTTAAGTGTTTTTTAATGTGTGTGTTCATGGCTTTCGTGTTGGTTTTTTTTTCAGCAACGTAAAGCTTAGTTATACAGAACAGTAGCAGCATCTTCATTGTGATAAATGGTGACTTTAGTGAGTGTAAAAATAATGAGTTTTTCTGAGGTTAATGAAAGGATTAGTGATTTAGTCTGGAAGAATAGAACCATGTGGATTTAGACTCATTAGTGTAACAGATGTAAAGAAAAACCTCAAAACAACATAGGGATGAAGGCAGATCATTCCTGGGGTTTTATGTCTGCATTAAAAAACCACAGTGATCAGATACTAGAATTCACAAAGAGTTGCAGTTTCTGCCCATACTTGCATTTGTGATATAATGAGGCATGTGAAAAGTGGCATCTTTTTGGACTTTGTCAGTTTGGATTGCAGGCATTTACATTGTGAAAACAGTAATACTGGGCCCATGAAAAAGAAAAGTAGGTCAGCATGGAACCACCAAATGCTGATTTCCAGTGACTCCAGGGGCCACAGGACCCTGTGGACTCACTTTTTTTTTTTTTAAACTGGATTCCTTATTAGACAACTAATTGTGTCTCTTGGTCTTTAAAAATAATGCGATGCTAGCTAAAAGGAGAAACTGACTTCACCAATAGTTTTTGGTTTTTTGCTTTTTTTCCTTCTATAAATCTTGGTATGTTTTACAGCTGTATGCCTGAAAGACCTTGTGTACCGAAGGGCTAATGCCAGGAAATAGTGAGAAACTGTTTAGGGAGAAGAAGGCTTGTACAGATTGCTGGACACAACTAACCTTTTGGAAGACAGGCATGAAATTTTGTGTCAATCTAAAACATATGTGGGGGGTTTTAGCATCCAAGAAAATACCACTTAAGAAATGTAAAGATTCTATTATGGGTTTGGTTTTGTTTTTTTTCCTTCCTGAAAGAAGGACCCTTAATTGGCACTGTCACTTGCTGATTTAACTCATAAGAGTGGTTTTTTTCTATAAATTAGAATATCTAATTTCCTGAAGTCTGCTTTGGAAATGTGAAAGATGCTAAGCAATACAGAATTAGGAAACCTCTAAGTATAGTGTACGAGTGTATCCAGTATGATTTGACTGTATAAGTAGAGTTTATACAGTTATGCAGCTTATAGGCTTACACAGCTTCAGTTCTACCCCTATCTTTGTGCCTCTGCTCTGTATGAAATGGCTCATTGATGATGTTGTTAATTTTTGCTGAAAAGGTGAATATAGCTATGCTAATGGTTTGATCATTGAGCACAAAAGACCAGCACACCTGTTATTTCCCTCAAAACATGTATCCATGTCATATGTATTTACCATAAAAAGCATAAAACCTTTACCAGCTGGTGTGAGGATTTTTTCTCCTCATTGGAGAGGAATTGTCATTTGATGCAATACTTTTAAAAATAACAAAAGGCCTCCAGAGTGTTGTCATACTCTTTTTCTGCTTTTGGTTTGCGTGATCCTGAGCAAAGGAGCTTAAAGGAAGCTCATGCAAAGTACCATAGAAAAACCATATTTTATTAACTTGCTGACTTCAAATGCACATAAAAATGGTGCAGAAATCATGATAGGAATGCTGATTACAGGGTTGGTGTGATTACATGATGATTGTTGAAAAGTAAAGCCTGGTTTGCTACAGCAGTTTGTTCCCAAGTGCTTACCACTGGCAGAGGAGAGTTCCCAGTGTGTGAGTTTGAGCTGGAATAGGTGCCTGCAATGTGGAGGTGATTCAGTTCCCTTTCAGACACCTGACGTAGCAGTTTGCATGGCTGCATAACCACGTTAACGTAATGAAGGAAATTATAAATAGAAAGAACCCAAATGTGTCAAGTTCTTTCTCATATTTTTGAGGTAGGGTACCAGCAGTCAAATGAGAATGTCAGAAAATATATGGTTTTTTATATTCATTTTTCTCCTTCCTTTTGGAATACTTAGTTTAAACAGCAAGTCTGGTGGGGAAAAATTGGTACTACATGTCAACAAATTTAAGTCTTGGGGTTTTTTGGTGGTATAGTAGAAATTTTCTCTGGGATGAAAAAAACCTTCATTATTTATAAATATTTACATTTATTTTTATACTCTATAGTGTATTCATTTTGTGTAATGCC
Organism: Callaeas wilsoni; assembly: GCA_013398955.1. Lineage (NCBI taxonomy): Eukaryota > Metazoa > Chordata > Aves > Passeriformes > Callaeidae > Callaeas > Callaeas wilsoni. The sequence goes on along the minus strand of VWPU01013144.1, from coordinate 68,939 downwards.
AATTAGGATTTCTCAGGCCGGTCTCACATGAGGCATTAAATTCTCATGGGTTGTGCAATAGCACAGACAGGCAGCTACTGCAAAGAAAACATTCTTTGGGATGTGAGGCATGAAGGGTATGCTGTTTGCTCTCTTGTAAAGCATTTCATGATCTTACTGAAAAAGACTTGGTGGCCATTTTAGGGAATTAACTTCTGGAGATATGATTTCAGCTGTCAAAAATTATGGTTTTCCTAATACTGAGAGAGAATTATCAGAATCTGAAATACAGAATTTGAATTACCAGATTATGAAGAACCATGCTTGTAGTTCCAGAGAGCGTGGGTCTACCAGCATCCTGAGGGGTGAAGTTGCTATCACAGAAATTAAAATTTCTTTCTTGGCATTTGTGTTGAAAAAAAAGAAGTTGCTCTCGGTTTTGTGGTTAGTGTTGCTATCGTTTTAGAGCCTAGGCTATAAAATTTGTGTTACAGCTCTCTGACTCCCTTGAGATTCTGAATCTCACGATCTGAAAAGCAAATTGCACAACTGTGTGAAGAGGCACGGGAATGAGCAGTAGGTGGTTGTCTGTATAGAGATAGGTAACATTTGTTTTCTAGGATGTGGGAGCTTTCTGTCACTTGTACCTGTCTAGATGTTTTACTAAACTGGGTCTCTGATTTTCCCTCCTATAAAGGCTCCCTTTTCAACCTTAGAAGCTAAACAATGGCTTGTTCCCCATTTTCCTCAAATAATAGCTATCATGTTGTATAGAGGTAGTCACTGCATTTCTACACACCTAATTTTTGTGTTTTCTCTTGCATAGATGCAACGTACGCGGCAGTCGTATTAGTGAGGTTTTGAGCTAGCTGAATTTTTTTGTTGTAACTTTCCTCTGGCTTTGGCAATGTTGAAGGCTTTTGTAAGCTGTAAAGCTCTTGCTTGTGTCTTCCTTTTCCTGCATAGAGTTCGTAGAGGATGTGGCAGGGTAAATAGCTGCTGGCAAAGGCTAACTCATTTTAGCATGTGCAACAGTGGATAAACAGTCTTCATCCCAAAAACTGTTCTAACAGATCTGTTGATTTCTGTACTGTTACTGAAGTGGGTTTCCTTATGGTTGTTCCTGGATCATTTTCTTACTTGGTTTTGGATCACTGGGAAAATCCTAAACCACAAATAAATCCGTTCTTTTCTTCAAGTCTTGGTTCTCAACTGGTGTGCTTCTCAAAATGTTTCAGTTTGCAGAAAACAATAGGCAAGATAATTTTGTATGGCTTTTTGAAATTTATGTAAGAATGACATGAGGTTCGCTGTGGATGAATACCAACTGGGCTTCAGTAACTATGTAATTAGTTGGCATCTCATTTATTTGGACACTTTTAATCTTCAGTAGAAAGTTGAAAATTTTGTTCCAAATACATTTTGTTCTCATGTTCCATTCCATTGTGGCTGTCCCTAGGGATTTCCCAGGCCGCCTATTTACCTGGTGAAGACCATGCAATTTCTTTGGGGCAATTAAGGCAGCTCATTGCATGGAGCCCTTAATGCATTTTAACACCTTTTTTTTTAAATGTAGTTCATTGCTGGGGAAAAGAAAGCTCAAGCTGGTGTAATGCCCCTAGATATATCCTTGTGGTTCATTAAAAAGTGTTTGTGATGTGTCAGTTGGGTGACCTTTCCCAGAGAACTTCCCTGGAACACTACATGAGTACGTGGAAATCGATGGGCAGCGTGTCATTCATGTGATTAACAATTTTGTGTCTGGCTTTCTTCATTAGGGTGGATGACATTCCGCCAGGAATATCGCTGCTTCCTGATAACATTCTTCAGGTCCTTAGGCTCCAGTTGCTACAGTGTGTCCAGAAGATGTCAGATGGCCTGGAAGAGCAGCAGCAGACTCTGTCACTTTTACTTGTGAAATTCTTTATCATCCTTTGCAGGTATTTGTTGTAATTGTTACCTCAGCAAGGCTATTGCTTTGTTTAAGAAATCTTGATGCAGCCTATAAATATAGATTTTAATGACACATTGTTGGGTGACGGTCGGCGATGGAAGAGGCGGGGCAGATTGGTTAGATGCAATAAGCCGATTTATTGATACAAAGCAGAGTATTTATACCTTTTTTGCAGTTACTAAAAATAACTTCTTATATAAGCAAGAATCGCTATAACAACCTTATCTATGTTTTATAACAACACCATTGTGATATTGTAACATTAGAACCCATCACCAAACAATACAAATGCATACCAAGCATTTCTTTCTGCTCTGCTGGTTAATTGGTAGTGGTAGGCTGCACGGCTTGCCACGGTTTGTGGCCTAGCTAGGTAAGCGCGTTCACTTCTGTCATGAGTTCAGCAGTGCTCTCGGTCCTGCTCTCCAGCTGTATCCCCACAACACATATGATGTGATCTGATACTTTCCAGTAGATACAGAGACATGACACTTCTCACAAACTTCAAAATAAAGGCAAAGGGAATAAAAGAGAGAGAGGATAACAATGCAGTCATCTTAGCAATAAAGTTTGCAATAGGAATAGAAGGGGACTAAACACTAAATTCCTTGTAGTTACAGAAGATAAATCTATGGGAATTCAATATATGATCTACCTGGTATAAGAAATACTTTTCAAAGAAAAGGTGCACTCTAACACCGTTAGCTATGAAATAACTTGAGACAATTGTACAGGAAGAACTGTTTCACATTCTTAACATGCTTATAATTCCATGAACAGCTTGTGAAACTTATTATTACACTACTCAGGCAGCTGATTTCCTTCTGAAACTTCTGCCTGATAGTGTAATTCTGTTGACACAAATGAATAAATTGATTTTAGGGATCTATTCCTCACTATTACTTCAGTTTGCTGTTGCAAAATGCTTTTAGAGAGAGGAAGGGGATAAAATAGAATAGAGAATCTCCTTTAATGTGGAGTATTTGAAGCAGCATTTTTGAATACTTTGGCTCTCCTTACCTCTGAAACAATACAAAGAACTGTATGGCCATGTTTAAATATCCTGGAATATTGAATATAAGCTGAGTGGATGATGGTAATGTATTTCTGAATTACAAACTGTTGTCACCTTTACTTGCTGAAAAGTTCTACATCATCACTTTGATATCTGATCTCTGTGACTTCAAAACTGAGAAATTCTTAGTTGTTGTTGCTTTATTTTCTAAAATAATTTGTTAGGTGTTTGTTTTCCTCCAGAGAATTTAAAGTGAATAAATGTTTGTTAAAGTTTTACTTTACATAAAAGTATACATAGTAAGCATATACTTTCTATACATAGAAAGTGTATGTGCTAGTAAAGTGGAAGTTACTGTCTTTGTTATCAGATGCCCTTTCTGAGCTTTCTATTTAGGGTGTCCTGGGAATCTGCTTAACCTCTGAAACCCCAAATTCCAAATGGAATTGGCCTGCAGCAGAGTGGCTCGAGTCTTTCTTCCTGTTAGATGAAAACTTGTGAGCTCTGTAACTGTGACAGAAATAAACATTTAATTATGTGCAGTCTTTTGTAGAGTATTTTTGAAATGCTGGTATCCTTTTGTATGAATATAGACAGAATGCTAAAACAAACATTGTTTGAACTAGCTTCAAATGGTACACTGTGTACAATCTGTGGTTTTTATGTTGTCTTCACAGGAATTTGGCTAATGTGGAAGAGATTGGGATGTGTTCATACATTAACCATGTTATCACCATGACTACATTATACATTCAACAGGTACGTGGTTAACGATTCTCGTCTGTATTTCTGCCATCTGATACTTCCTGGTCCTCTTTATGTGATGTGCTCTTTCAGTAACAGTATTATGTGGGGAACAGTTTGTAGGCTCAGAACTATTCTGGAGGAGATCAAGATTAATTTTCAGCTTCCGGAAATTTTCTGACCACAGCTTTCTTTTTCTCCTCAGTTAAAAAGCAAAACAAAAGAAAAAGAGGTGGAAGATCAGACCCCGATAGAAGAATTTGTGAGACATGCATTGGCTTTCTGTGAAAGTCTCTACGATCCATATCGAAACTGGAGGCAGCGAATTGCAGGGTATGTGTGGACTAGGACAGGATCGTAAATACTGTGGTTTGTGAGAGCTTTAACCATGAATCAGTAGAATCACACCACAGAAACATGTTATGCTTTCTCAAGTGGGATAGGATTTAAATAACTTTCAAAAACTATAATATATTTACTGGTAATATAAAAGTTAAAAGAAAATTAAATTTGAGGATATACTAAGAGGTGATTGGTTGTAACTGATCACCACAAGGGTGCTTACATTGCTTCCTCCTTCCAAAAACTGGCCACTTCTCTAAACTGGTGGAACAAAGAAGCCAAAAGGAATGTGGTAGGCAAACCTGCTTGAATTAGGGCAAAAGAAGTTATTGAAGTTCACAGTGGAGATAAGCTACGTCTTTGAAAATAAGTTTATAAGTGTATCAGTAGAAGTACATCCCTTTAATTTGATTTTGTGTTCCCTTCACCCTAATGAACCCATAATAATGTTTTGTGCCCATTTAAAATTGCTTGGTCAAGAAATTTGGCAGTCTAGCTGGTGGCTTAGTTACAATAAGCATGGACTTAATAAGAGGGTGCTGGCACTTTATTTTTTTAACTAAACCATTTTGTAAAATATCAAGTATTTTTAGGTGCAGACTGAATATGAGATTAGCTGTGATTCATCTTTTCAGGATGAAATACTACTTCACTATTCTTTCTCGTCCTGTAGGTAAAAGATAACTCCTGATTTTTGGCAGTGTTTTCTCGGTCCTCGTATTATAATTTCGTATTATAATTTCATATTATAAGTCATAAATTAATGAGTAAGTCACAAACAAAGGTATCATGTGTAATTTCTTTGGTGTATGTTTTTTCATGTAATTGCAGGCGTTTCCTTAGTACAGTTGAAAGGAGCAGACAGAAGTATAAACCAGCTTCCCTCACTGTTGAGTTTGTCCCTTTCTTTTACCGTAAGTATTACTAACAGCCTCTTAAAAAATAGTCTTTTTTAAAGGAATGAACTTAGTGAGCCCAAGTAACTTTCTCCTAAGCATGCCTGATAATGGAAAAGTCCCTTACTTGCTTTCTGAGGCTGAATGAAGTGGATTACTTTGGTTGCTTATTTTTTGTACTTGTTTTTTGCTCTGAGCATCACTATTTTGCCATTCCTGCTCATCTTTGACAGTCTTTTTCTTTATTTCCAGACTTTTTTTCAGTGCCCGACATGGTTTAATAGGGTTGGTTCTGTGAATTGCCAACACTTCCATTTATTATGGTACATAGTGATTGCACATGAGATCCCTGTAGTAACTCTGCTGATAACTCTCATGGAAAAATAATCTTAGGAGAGTGTTCACACACTTCTGTCTCTTTACTATGATTTAACAGCTAGAAAAGATGAAACTCTGTGCCATTCAACTAGCAAATGCTCCTTGGCCTCGAGTTTGGGAAGCAATTTTCTCTCTGGTTAAGTCATTAAGTATCACAATGACTACTTTGGAATTCATGTTTTCTTACCATTACAGATTGTTTTGTGAAAAAGGACTTACATTGTCCGTATTTTGTACTTAAATCTCAGGAATGTGGGATGCCCAGGTAGTTTGTCAGTTTATCATACCAAAGTGATTGTGCCTACAGAACTGAAGCAGCAAGAATAGGATGGAGGGATGGGGAATGAAGGAGTGAAACCAGCCCTTTTTACAGCTATCCATTGACTTGATTTTAATTGAAAATTTAAAAAAAAAGGTTCTATTCCTGGAGTGGTAGCGTTTATGAATTTGATTTTTCTAGATTTGAGTCACAGCTTCTATTCCTTGAGATTCCATTGCTGTGTACAAGAAATAGGATAGTTGCCAAAAAGACCAAATTGTTGCTGCCAGTAAAATGCCCTTATCTACATGCCAGAGCACTGGAAACCCACTCAAAAGGCTGCTGCTGAGGAATATCATCTGTAGGTTCTCTCCTCTCCACTCAGTGCATTGCCCTATGGTTCCTCCTAAGTCTTTTAAATATCATATAATGTGACCGAGCTAAAAGTGTGCTAATTAGCAGGCAGATACTCATCTGCTGGTTGGCCAACTGGCAGAAAGGACAGAGTAAGAAATTGCTGAGCATGTGCCTTAAGCATTCTGCCATGCCAGGACTAATTTGGGGGGGGTGGTTTCAGTCTACCCAGCCTAATGATTTATTCACAATCTGCTAGGTACTGCTCTTTTGAATTCGTCTGAGGTTCTACAAAGATCCAGAGGCTATAAGTCAAGGAGTGGTGGTACTAGCTCACTAACAGTGTGATCATCTAAGCTTTGCTCTGTTTGGAGAACAGATTTGAAAAATAGCTCTGCAATCTTCTTTTAAAACAGGCTTAGATGTTCAGCATGTAGTCAGAAGTCTTACTTGCCAATAACTGATACTTGACTTAAAGGTTGTATTATTACTATTATTATTTTAATGAGTATAAAAATACTGCATTTTCAGTTTCTAATGTTTGTCTAAAATTTCAGTTTTTACAAGCCCAAATAATGATCAGTTTTATTTTATAAAGTTATTGGAAGTTCTACTGTGGTTGTTTCCAAAAATAATCCTTTGTAGTTTCTTGCAGCTGTGTTAGGTCTAGTGTTATTGCTGTAACAACAATATCCAGGGTATATCTATTGCTAAGAAGGGTTCCTGAGGCTGTTTGGTACTAATTTCTATCAGATATGGCAGGAGAAGAGGTGCAGGATAATTGTCCTTAAAGAGATTACCGCTAGAAGCGTTACATATCTCCACAGGATTCTCTGGCACTCTGCCTTAAAGGGAGCAAGCTCAGGGACTGTGTTTTTGAGCTACCTGCAGTGCGTATGACTTCAGACTTTTCATGCCAAAATTTCTCTGAATTTGTCGTGCTTGGTCACTGGTTGTGTGTTAGCACGTCCTTCTGTTTCTCATTAGTATGGACAAAATGGGCTCATTTTTACATTATTAATCAAGAGCAAAAGTTGTGTGTCTATAGTTTTGTCACCTGGCATGGAAAGTATTTATGCAAGCTGAAGGTGTGGCCCTGTGAATTCCTGATAAAGGTGGTCATGTTGTGTTACTTTGATAATGCTGGCATTGGTGTGTTTGTGTCTGAGTTACATAAAACAAAGTGGAGATGATACCGTTGAATTTTTAAAAAATTTGTATGATAACGGGGAATATAGGGAGGGGTTTTTTATTATGTGTTGGTGGGGGTTTATTGAGGAAAATCTTTTTATTTAATCAGAATGCTTTCAAGAAAGTGAACATCTCAAGGAAAGCCTAAAATGTTGCCTGCTACATCTCTTTGGAGCTATTGTGGCTGGTGGTCAGGTAAGAATAGTCTAAAGTTTTCAGCTGCTGAAACTTCCAAATGCTTGTTCCTTGTTTTTTTAAATACTCTTTAATTTGTAAATGAGAAGAATTTATTACTGATGATTAATTCTTTTTGTCTTAGGAACTTTGGGATCATTCTGTACAATAATACCTAAATGCTAAAAGCTGGGTCCTAATTTCAAGTAACAGTAGAAGTTTGCTGTTTAGAACAACTATGTGTTCATATGAACTTACTGTAATATTTTAAAGAAAAAATGTGCATAACTAGATTAGGAATTTCCACCTGCAAAGATGAAAGTTTTGTGTTCATGTGCGTGAAATTGATCTAGCTTACTTCCCAGTAAGCTGAAAGTAAGCCGTTTTCCGTAGGAGGCATGGGGCCTTTACAGCTTGGAAGCTGTTTAAAGTCTTTGAAAGAATATGATGAAAAGAGGGTATTCATCAGCAGCAAAGCCAACATCCACTTTCTTGCCTGACTTCTGTAATGTCCTACTTTGTCTGGTCACAAGCAACTGCTACTTCAGATGATCTTGAAGAGAGAGTGTTTTTAAAGGTTTCCAGGGAGGTGCAGAGCCAGGCTCTACTCCATCACGGAAGGCCAGTGGAGTCTGAGCAGGATGGGCAGCAGCAGTGGGCCTGACTGGCAAAGGGTGCGATCTCACTATACCCAGACAGAGTGATGGGAGCAGCTGTGGTGGCTGGAGCCAGGATCGACCAGCCCAGGCCCCTGGACAAGTCTGTAGTGATAAAGCCTAACGTCAAGCCAGGAAGTGTGGTCAGCACATCAGAGTAAGGGTTTGCTCTGCTGCTGGTAACGAGTCAGTCGAGGCCAGCGGTTGCCGGCCCCATCCACAGCCATGAGGCAGGGTCAAGCTGGGCAATCAGTCAGTGGGTTNAGGCCAGCGGTTGCCGGCCCCATCCACAGCCATGAGGCAGGGCTAAGGTCAAGCTGGGCAGTCAGGTCAGTGGGTCGGGTTCAAGACATGACATGGCCATGGCTGCGGTGTACATCAAACAGGTAAAGGGTTGAGAGCCAAACCTTGAATGCAGCTCCCTACAGAGGGCAAGGAGCCCCTGATAGGGCTTCTCAAAGTTCACCACAAGCCTGGGCTCTTGTCCCTGAGCCTATGCAGTCAGGCCCTCAGGAAGAAAAGTGAGGAAAATGCACTCAGGACCCAAACAAATGTTTGCTAATTATTATGTTCTTATCACGTGTTCTAAAGTATCATGAATCTCATAATCTAAAATGAAAAGTCAGGTGAAGTTTTGCCTCAAATTAGCAGTTTATCAGGGGTACCTTACAAGAATTTTATAACAGATATTTAAATTATATTTCCTTTTCTATATAAGCATTCCCTTTGAAAAAGAGAGCCTATTTAAGTGAGCAAGATGGTATGCATTTCATCTGTAGCCATCAGCATAATCCAAATAGAGTGTTTTTTAGTTATTTAACAACTACGTAGCATTAGTAGATAAAATAATGCATATTGCATAATTCAGATAACTCAGGTAGACACAGCTGGTTTGAAGAGGTTTAAATTCTTCTAAATGTGTTTATTTTTCTTAATAATTTTTTTGCCTTAATGGGTTTCAGAGGAATGCTCTTCAAGCAGTATCTCCTGCCACCATGGAAGTCTTGATGCGTGTTTTAGCAGACTGTGACAACTGGGATGACAGAAACCCTGAGGAAGTGAGCAGGAAGGCAGAGCTGACTCTGAAGTGCCTGACAGAAGTTGTCCATATCCTCCTAACCAGCAGTTCTGACCAGCGCCAGGTCGAGACAAGTACAATATTGGAGAACTATTTCAAGTTGCTTAATTCAGACCATTCAGCCTTACCTAATCCAAGGCGATGCAGGCAGTGGGAGAGCAGATTCATAGCACTACAGATCCAAATGCTGAGTGAGTACCCAGTTCCCTCCATTATTTCTTGACAATAACTCTGAGGCAAAAATGTTGACTTGGCTAAGCAATTGAAAAATTTCTACCACTTCTTCTTAGATATTTCTTGTTTAATCATTTACTAATAAAAAAACCAGAAGAAACCGTATCAGGTTGCTACCATTTAACCGGAGTGTCAAGGTTCATAGACTGAAAGTCTCCATTAAAAGAGAAAAATTTTGTTGAGCAACAAGTGACCCTTATCAGAACCTTAGTAATTGCAGAATAAGACTGTTCTGTAATAAAATAGCCATGTGGTGCTGTTTTGTGATAGTTTACTTTTCAGATGGCATTGTTGTAAACATTGGCCAAAAGTAATAGTCTGAAAGATTTGGGTATAAGTTTTTGGGTTAGAATTCAGGGGTTTGAGTTTTTTCCATTTTGATGTTCAGCATGGGAAATAAAGGTGTTTCCCTTACTTCCAAAAAAACTGAGGAATAGTACTGCAGCCATGGAGAATGCTTAACAGTATAAGGCTGCTGTAGAATGCAGAGTAATTGCTTGTTGAGGAAACAAGTGTTCATGTGCTTTAAAAAAAAGGTAATGCTGCTTATGGTACTCACAATTGGCAGTGACTTGAAACAGAGCCCCAAAGCAATCAAAGATACTCATTAGCTGAATTTTTCTACATATATAGTATGCTATGTGGTAATTTTTTCAGTGTCAAAATGTTTAGCTTTAGGCTAGTGATTTGTTCTTAAAATGCATATCATTCTTGATCAAAAACACAGAGCATATCATTTGTCTAATTTTTTCCTGATGTGTATTGTGGAATGTGCAGGAGAAAATGCTTGATGGATTTGGAAAGTGTTTTGTCTTTGATGCCAGTTCTGTTTTAATTTTATAGATACCATCACAGCCATGTTAGACTGCACAGATAGGCCTGTTCTGCAGGCAATTTTCCTTAACAGTAACTGCTTTGAGCATCTCATTCGTCTGTTGCAGAACTATAAGGTAAGTTTTCCCTTACTGGCATATTTTTAACAAAACCTGCCTTGTGTTATTACTAATGATGTTGAGGTGTCTCGTGTCTGCCTTGTGGTTAAAGCAATGAATACTTACTTTGAGTCCTGAGAAAAGTGCCTTTACAGACCCTGCTCAGTCTCTAAAATCTGTTATGATGCTGTATCTTTGAAGCAGTGCTGAACCTTTTCTTACCTATTAAAATCTCTCAGATGTCAGACTTTGAGCAAAGCACAATGACCTCTAATAGTATGTCTGATTAAAAAAATCAATCCCCCCTGCCTTTTTGTTTGGGTTTTTGTTGTGGGGTTTGGTGGTTTTGTTTTGTTTCTTTTATATTCTATCACTGGATTGCTAGGAAGTCACTTAACAACTGCTGCCAGATGGAGGTCTGAATTCTAATTTCAAAGGAATGTTTTTCCATTTAAAAAAGTCTTTCTGGTGTGCCATTTTAAGTGTTTCAAAATATTTGAGTCCTATATGTGGCTGACATAAAACAAGAGCTCAAGTTGTTAAAAATGTTCTTCAGTTTTTCCTTTTCTTCATAGGATTTAGGGTTTTCATCTCAGCTGCAAATGGTCATAATTTGCAAACTTCCACTGATTGCACTGATTCCATTTTTCCCTGTGTAAAAGAACACAGATATGATGTAACTCTCAGCACTATTTTACTTCTCTTTTTGTGATATGTTAGTGACGTAGCTGTTTTGAGCTCTTCTGGTGCTAGATAATTTAGTGCTAGCTACAGTGTGCAGTTTGTTTCTAATCCATTTAGATTTTGGATTAGAATGTATTTCAGTGCAATGATGTATTAAAAAGAAATGTGTTTGGATTATCTCTTAATTGTAATTATAATCAGTGGCAGAATGCCAACTGACTTGAAACGTTTTGAATAGTTTGTAGTTTTATTATCTCCTTCTGAAGATACATTGTTTGACCTTTCCATTCTCCTCCTGTGTTTGGGAGTCTGCCTATTTTTGTACTAACCTTGTACTCTATAAGAAACTCCTTTTTTAGTTTCTTCTAAAATCATCAACAGGGTGATGTTTACCTCTTCATGGAGACTCTTAGCTGTGTTCCTGCTCTCGTAAACAAGGGGTGGAATTTAAGAAAGCAGGAACAGCTGCTCTATTTTTTTGCAGCTTGCTGTTTTTATTTTTATTCCGCCTGTCTGTATGTTATAAGATATGTTCTTTTAAGGTTTTTTCCTGGGATGCAGTCTCACATATCACTGTGTTGTTTAGAAAGCTGTGCTGCCAGTTTGGTACACAGTGTGCTTTTTTAGCCGTTGGCAGGCAGAATACCCCCACGGATGAGAAGTGGGAGAGGTAGAGGCAGGGCAGGTGTTGCAGTATATTTGTACTTCCAAATATACTGTGTCTCCATTCTTTTTCACAGCCAAATAGCAAACATTGATTTAGCTGTGGAATTAGGATTTGTCCTTATTAGCTGGGGATGGAGACCCTATTTCTAGAATTTTTTTCCTTCATTTATGAAGATTGTTGCTGGGTTCCTAAGCAAGCTCTGTGTGAAAAGCATGCTCTGCATCTCTGCAGAGAGCATGAGAGTCCATACACATATCTGAAACAGGAAGCTATTGGATCTTCTGCAAACTTGAGATGCAAGTAATTTCTATGCAAAGGAGGGGGAAAGAAAGTCCATACCGCTATTTCTGCTATAGATATCCCAAAGAACTTGAGGTGTTCAAGGCTGTATTTCTAGTCATACTTCCTAGTCATTTGCAATATAACAATCTTCTAAGACGTAAATCCTTTTTTTTTTTAATATTTGCTGTTTGTAAGGCTCATGGGCCAACTGTCTTTCCTTACATATGCTTTAGGATTAGAGATCCACGGAAAAGCTTTTCAAAACTGCCTGGTTAAGTTTTGATGATCTGAATGTTGCTTTGTGCCAGTGATATCCAAAAAGAGGGGCTGTAACTTAGAGGTATCAGGAGGTGCTTATTATGTACCGAGAGTCATTTGACAAACTGGTTTGTCAGTGCTGAATCTTTTCTCATCTATTTAACTCTCTCAGAGGTCAGACTTTGAGCAAAGAACAGTGACGTCTAACAGTATTTCTGATTAAACAAAAAAAAAGGGTTTTTTGAACAGCTTTTAAATGGAAGAATTAAAACCATGTAGACATTGTTAAAAATATATATGTATTTTTTTCTTCTCACATGCCTTATAAGAAATGAAGTAACTCATGAAAAGTTTGATGAACTCTTTACTTTTGCATTGTCTGCATTTGCTTTTGTTTAATGTTCTCATTCTTGCTAATGTTATAGTCCTCTGAAGCATATTATAGTTATTCTGCATTGTTAAGTGCTCTTGACTGTGATGTACCTTTCAAAGTGTTTCTAACTATGTGCTTTCACACATATGTAAGTCAAAGTAATATCTCGAGTGTCGTCCTTTGTTTTGCCCTAATTTATGGAAATCGGTTTCTCAGGTTGTTCCTCTTCAGGGAGACTAACCTAGCAGATAATGGAACAAAATGGATGGGTGTGTGTGGGAAGAGAAAAATGCTTAGGTATTACCCACGAAAGGAAAGTGTTTCCTTTTTTTTTTTTAAATGGACCTTGTAAAACATTTTGATCAGGTGTTTTTTTAATGCCTCTATAGAATCTTAGAACAGAAGGAGGTAAATTTTAGTTCTGATTAAGTTACAGCTAAATTTGGCACTCAAATTGACTGCAATTGATAATGAATTTGGGTGAGTTTGAAACTTTCAAATTCAGGAAGTGACTAGGAATCTGGCTACTGAACACAGAGCAGTTCCTTAGCTGAAGATGCAGTATAGGTGTATGTTTGATTTAAAGCTATTTGCAACCTGTCTGATTCTTAGGATGATGGCAGAGGTATTTTGCCCTTCTTCCTGTGCTAAAGACTGTGTGCCCCCCAATAAAGAAAAGAAATTCTGCTTCTGTGCTGTTTGAAGATGAAAATATTCTGTCTAGGTATCTTCAGCTTTCACCTAGGGTGAAACATAAGTGGAAAGTGGTGAAACATCTGTATCCATTTCCTTGTTAATGCCCCACTCTTGTCTTTATTTCTTACAAGTAAATTTCTCAGAACTCTCTGTCATATTGCATAATGTGAATGAAATCACAGTTGCTAAGCCAGAGATGAGTATAAATTCCAGCTAAATCTTTCTCTTTGTCTCAGTGATTACATATTTTCATATTTTTTGGGGGGGGAAAAAGTAATTACTCTTCAGCAAAAATACAGTGTAATCTTCAGTATTTTAAGAATTACCAGAAGACTAATACTAATGGACGATTGTGTCTCACCAGTGTGAGAGTTGGGGTTTTTTTTTTCTTTTTTTTTTCCCCCTTTTTTGTATGTGAAATACAAATCTAAGGCAGCCTCCACAGATTTGGCTGCAGGTAACTGTTTAATGCAATTATTTCCATTATTCTTGTCTCTGTTTCTAACAGCTGTTTTTAAATGCTAACAATAAAGTGGCAGACAAGAATGAGAAAGACCTTACCAACAAATTACTGACAGAAATGAATGAGGACCAGGTACCTACCTAAATTGTATTTTCCTTCAGTTGAAGTCAAGACACAATCACAGGAAAATTGATTCCTGTGCTTCACCTTAACCATCCTCCTTAAGCCTTCCTGCAGCAAGATGAACTTATGATGCTGCACAGATCAACATTTCCTGTCTCTAGAAAATTATTTTTCTGAATAACAGATTTAATTCAGCCTATGTTTTATTCATCTGCTTCAAACTGCAGATATTGGAGATACAATGAGCATCAGTTATGCTTCTTTTAAGGAAAAGGTGAAGTACATGAATGGGATCCAAATGAATTCTCTCAACCTGGTGGTGATTCTTTTTCCTCTCCTCTTCCTCTTTTTTGCTCTTTGTCTCAGCACTGTGGTGTTTTGGATTCTGGGGCCTTGTTTGTGAATATCAATGGTTGTGTTTGGTGTCCTGATTCTTTGCTTGTCATCAAGAACAGATGTTCACAGAACAATGGACAGGCTGAATCAGGGAGGTAGGAATAGCCTGTTGCTTCACTTTTCCCAAATACTGTGGAAAGTTTCAAATGCAAATTTTTGTGTTAATTTTATAGTAAAATTATTTGTTCTGATTAAAAATGTAAAAAAAATGCTGAATAGAAGGGATGGTAATTTACAAATTGTGATTTTTAACTCATAGCTTTGGCTTTTTTGGACACAGCACAATGCTCTAACCGCATGTAAATGTTTCTTCACATCTAATAGTCTTCTGATTCTTGACATTTCACTTTCAAAATATGTCTGAGGTACACACAGTATATCAGAGATGATGAAACAGTATGTTTGTTTGCACAGTGTTGCTAATTAGGTTTACTGATGGATGCAAAAGAGTGCTCCAACATTTTTGTTAAAACCGTCATAGAAATATCAATATAAACAAGAATTATAGAAAAAACCCTCAAAAGATTACTTAAATTGGAGAGAGAGGTGTTGAATCGATGCAGTGAGGCTATGGGTGAGGCAGCCACCTCACTGTGCTGGTGTGACTTATCTCTTACACTTTGGGTGTCTGTGTGTGCTGCACTGGTGTGCAGGGCCTTGGGTGGAAAATAAGTCACTTTATATGAACTGCAGGTGCTGATTTTCCAGCAGCACACACACACCCCCCCACCCCAAGAGATTTCCTAATTGTTTTCCTCCCTCCCTCTTGAGGTTGTCCATTAGACGCATGAGGAAAACTTGTTTGTCCATCAGAATACTTGAGGTGCAGCTTGTGTTGCGAATGCTCCTCTCCTCTTGAAGTCTGTGATTAGTTGTCTACTGTGATGTAATTCCTTGTAGGTTGTGGAGTTTGAAATTTTGACTGGTGGGGAGATGATTTTTGAAGCATGTTACCAAACTCTTGGTTTTCCTCCTGGCAGGAGGGCACAGCACAGATTTTGGAGCTGAACTGTCTTTGCATGTTTGTATATGACTTCTGTACCTGCTACTTTCAGGTGTTCCAGGGACACCTGGACTGCTTGGCAGTATCAACTATTCAAGCCCTCACAGCAGTAATGCACAAGTCTCCAGCTGCAAAGGTAACAGTGTCTATGCAGAGGGCTGTTGGCAGCTTCTTGATCTTGTTTCCAGTTAGTGTTTTTATCACAATACCTTGAAGGATCTTGCTAATGGAGATGAGCAGATTGTGGTCACACACTCATGCCAGATAGGGATAGCTGATTAGCATCCCTTATCCCTTTATACGTGTCTAATGGCTGGACACTGAGTCCTCTTTCTACCAAAACTGGAAGATCAGAGTATAGTGGCAGTTGGAACGTTTGTAAAGGAAGTATGTTGTTACTTGTCCCATGGAGCTGTGGGGTAGACTTAATGGGTATTTGCAGGAATTTTCAGGCAGCAGTTTTTGTGTTGTAGTTTTATACAGCTTTAAACTAAGCCAGGACAGTATTGCTGTCCAGACGGTGGTCATGCCATTGCCCTGTGCCCTTCCTTGGTAGTTACTCTTGTGATTTGGTAAATGGATAGGTTGTGGTTAGTTTGTGAGTCTGACTGGAAGCTAAGCCTATGGAGAAATAGTATATTTATTCTTGGATTGCCGAGTTCATTAAATTCAACGCTTGGCTGAATGATTCCCTGGGCTTGGCACAGGTAAAGGGATGTGACTGTACTCTGGAGGATAAAGGAAGAGTGGGAATCATTTATTTTGTTGCTACTTGCAGTACACCCTAAGGAACAGACAACAGGATCTGTTATGCTCCTCCAGAGCATTACTGAAAGCACTTGTTTTGCCACTGGCTCTGGAAAACCTGGGAAGAGCTGCATGTTGGAGGTGGGGACTAGCTGGGATTCACAGAGAGTCAGTAGAGTTTTCAATTGTACTTCTACTGCAACATTTGTATTTTTTCTTTTCATGTTTGCTCAAGTAGTCACCTCACTTCTGCTGAAAGATATATTCTTTTAATTAAAAGAAAAATCTTTTCAGCACAGACTATAGCCAAGAGTATTCATTCCCTATGATGTGTTGCTGTTTATTAATTAAACCATAAATGGATACTACCGTTTGAACTTTGCTGGTTGATTTAATTTTTTTTTCTTCTTTTAAGATCAATTAGTTTTCAGGAAAACTTCTTTGCAGCAGTTCTCTAATTTTATTAAGTGTTTGGGATGGGTGGTTTTTAATTTGGTCTAGGAAAATCCTTTACTGAAAGATTAATACTTGAATACTTCTTATTTGCAATGTAAACATTTCATGCTATAGTTTGCACTAAAAAGATGAAAAATTAAGCTATTTGTTCTTTGCGATAGTATTAACATTTGGATTATACCAAAGTAATTATATTCTTTTATAGGCAATTAATAAAATAGAGCTTTGTACTTTTATTTATCTGTATGCTGCAGTGAAATGCTTCTCATCTGCAGCATTCTAGAGACGGTAGAATGAACAGGTTATCAAAAAGAGATTTCTAACATGTAATTACTACATTCTAATTATTATGTGTCTATTATTGCATTAAATTGTCTAAATTAAAATTAAAAATTGCTTATCTACCTGCTGCAGCAGACAAGCAATTTTTGTCCATTTTATTTGTTAGTGAGACTGGAATTTTTATCCTCAGGAAGTCTTCAAGGAGAGGATTGGGTATGCACACATATATGAGGTACTAAAATCCCTGGGTCAACCCTCACGGGAGTTGCTGGAAGAACTCATGAATATGGTGAGCTGTGCTTGCTTTGAAGCAGAAATGTTTACATCTTTCAGGAGTACTTCTGTCTTCCCGTATTTCATGGCTGAGTTCCCTGCTGTTTTTCAGGCTGTTGAAGGTGACCACATGGCTGTTGGGATACTAGGCATTAGTAATGTCCAGCCCTTATTGCTGCTCATCCAGTGGCTTCCAGAACTAGAATCACATGAGCTGCAGATTTTCATCTCCAGCTGGTTGAGGCGAATCTGCTGCATTGACAGACAGAGCCGTGCCACGTGTGTCAATGCGAACATGGTCATCCGTATCATCGAGACCCTCAGTTCCCACTCGGCGCTCCACTGTACTTGTGCAGAGAACCTGATCGCCCTGCTGGGCTCTCTGGGGAGCCAGTCCATGGGCTCGGAGGAGCTGCTTCAGCTCGTGCGGCTGCTGAGGCCGGAGGAGCCCAGGGGAGCTCACCCACACGTGGTGCCGGTGATGCGCGCGCTGCTGGCGATGGCGCGGAAGCAGGGCATGGCCAGCGCCCTGCAGTACTTCGACCTGCACCCCAGCATGGCCGGCATCGCCGTGCCCGCCATCCACAGGTGGCCGGGCTCGGCGTTCTCCTTCAGCGCCTGGCTCTGCCTTGACCAGGACCGGCTGGACCCCGGCGCCAGCGGCAAAAGTGGCAAGAGGAAGCAGCTCTATAGGTACAGTTACTGTAACTGCTACAGCTATGGGTGTAGGCCAGCTGCGCCCTGTGGCATCTGGTACCCGTGACATGGGGTGCTTCTGCTTGTCTTCGTCAAGGGCAATACATAATGCTTAGTCTGGGAAAGGGAGAGCTTTCATCTGTCACTAAAGCCAGGTTCTGTTACAGAAATAACCGTGTCCTTTCTCTGTTACAATGTCTTATCATCTAGAGTTTCCAAACTGTGCTAAGGCTCATTGCTTAAACAAAACAGCATTAAAAACCAATCCCTCCAACCCACCACCCAAAACCAGAACAGCCTTCACAGTTTGTTGTAAAGGTAATGAGCTCTGGATTTGTATAATAGCACAGTGACAAGGCGCCTTCATAGTGCTTAAATAGTGGATATTGGCATGAATGATTCTTTGTATAATTTAACTTTCTGGGTACTAACAGAAGCAAACAAAATGTCTTTTTGGTTTGGCTATTTTTTTTTTTTTTTTTTTTTAATAAGAGGAGTAACAATGAGTCGCATAGTAAATATTGGACCACCACCAAACAACTTGAGTGGATTTTCTTTGTAATGAATGCATTGTTAGGTGTTAGT
This sequence comes from Callaeas wilsoni, assembly GCA_013398955.1. Classification (NCBI taxonomy): domain Eukaryota; kingdom Metazoa; phylum Chordata; class Aves; order Passeriformes; family Callaeidae; genus Callaeas; species Callaeas wilsoni. Next base: position 50,769 of record VWPU01013144.1, on the reverse strand, counting down.
TTTGATGAAGCAAGCCCTTGATTGTGTGTGTTTTTGCCTTTCTGTAGCTTTTTTACAGGAAGTGGTATGGGGTTTGAAGCCTTTATTACATGCTCGGGGGTATTGGTGGTTGCAGTGTGCACAAAGAGGGAATATGCAACAGTGATGCTGCCTGACCATTGTTTTTTTGACTCTCTCTGGGTAAGATTTGATACTGACAAACACTTTGTTTAGGATTGTATTGGTAGATCAGAAGTCAAAATTCTGGTTTTTTGATCATTTTACAAATAGTCTATTTTATACTATTTCAGTAATTCTTTGCATAAGAGCAGATTTAATCTCAAATAATGCAAGCAATTTTCACATAGATTAGTTGTTGATTGAGCTAACTTACACAGGTGTTATTAGGCATTTTTTGTTGATTAAGCTTGTTACAGCATTAGAAATTTTTTTATATTAAATTAAAACAAGCATAGGTGGTGCTATGTCAATAAATTAGTTGTGATGCTGTTTCTGCCTTACCCTTTTCTGCTCCTATATTTAAGAACTGACGTGCATTACTATGAAACAGCTATATCTTTCTCTTCAAAAACTTGTTTACATGTAAACATTACATTAACTACTTTAAAATGGAAGCTGCTGATAGGTAGTCTTATACTCTTGGTGATGCTTTGGATTTATTTTATTAAGTGCTTTCCTCACCAGCTTAGTAGAGATGAAGGTAAATAGTTTCATATAATAATTTCTCTGCTCTTAATAATGACTTAATTATTTTTTATTGCTTAACCAGCACAACATAACTATTGTTCACGTGCCTGGAAGGAGGCCCTTTGGTCAGAGCCTTGTGTATATCTACGTCAACGGACAGCAGAAGGTCTCTGCCCCGCTTCGGTTCCCTGCTATGAATGAAGTAAGTTCCCTTCTGAGCAGTACCCCTGGTAGGATGAGCTCTCATACAACAATGAGAGTTCAACCTATTGCTAATAATGTTCAGCTTTGGATACTGTCCAGAATATAATTTTGGAGTGTAACTAACCATTAGGTAATGCTTGTTTAGTCATCTCAGTTTAAAAACAAAACAAAAAACTCCACCAGATGACATTGATTAAATCATGGGGTTTTCCTCAAAATAATTGCCTGAGCATATTGACATAATTTGATGTCATCGTAATAAATGGCAGCTCTGCCAGTAGGATCGATGTAACAGTACTCAGTGAGGAATATTCCCTGTCATTTTCAGTGTTTTCTTGTATTTTTACTTCTATTTTTTTAATGTTTCCTTAATATGTTATTCCTTATTGCTGTGGTAACTGGATAAGCACTTTACATGCAGTTAATCCAACCATTTTGAATGTGTGCACACTTAGCCTAAAAAAATACACTAGCCATCAGAATGAGCCTGTGTCATGTTTAGTTTCCCTTGTAAACATTGTTCATTCCTTTTGTGAAAGAAATTTATATTAGACTGGGCTACAATGCCCAACATTCTTATCTCTTCTGATTTTATATTTGTTAAGTGTTTTGAGAAAACAGTCAAGTTGATGCTGTAATGGTAGAATCAGTATAAAACTTGAAAATAAGAGTAAATGTGGTTTCCATTTCAAGATAAAACTCTGAATTTTGGCCCATCTGTAGAATAAGCACTATAAATCTGAAAGTAACTGAATGTAGGGCAAGTAAGCTTACCTTGAGGGCATCTATTTGAGTGGACTAACTGATAAGAGAAATGTACAGTAGCAGATATGCTGGGCTAGTATTTTGGAATGCATTCCAGAAGAGGAGTATTTACAGAGGGGTATCTGGAGCACCGTCCTTCCTGGCTGTGCTCCTGCTAGAGGTCACGCAGCAGTTGAGGTAACCACATTGCTCTTCGTTGGAGAAAGGGTGTTGTCTCCTGTTATGAGAAGTAAATGCTTTGTTATTTGGTCTGCTGTGATGGATTGCTTGTTTTTCAGGGCTCGGCAGAACTTGTTGCTCTTGGTTTCATTTATTTAGTTCAGATTTGTTAGATGCAGTCTTCAGATTTAGAGCTTAGATTTACAGTATGTGTTTTGTTTTCTTTCTTCTGTGTGTGACTGTCCAGTCTTTTACTTCCTGCTGCATTGGTTCAGCTGGTCAAAGAACAACAACTCCTCCTCCATCTCAGATACCAGATCCGCCTTTTTCCTCCCCAGTCATGCCCCATCGGACATCGCTTGGGGGCATTCTCGCTACAGGAACTTGGGGTGGGGTGCTTGGAAAACCAGAGTTCATCACCAAAATGATCTCAGCAGGGACTCAGGATAGTGAATGGGGATGTCCAACATCTTTGGAGGGCCAGCTTGGATCAGTTATTATCTTTCATGAAGCACTGCAGCCTTCTCAGGTGAAAGCATTATATTTAGCAGGTAAGTGGTGATTGTGCTGGCTTTTGCAAAGTAAAAGGAATGAGTTGTGAACAAGACCCCACTACGCTTTGCTCTACACAGACACATAATGAAGAACTTAAAGTCAAGAAGAACTGCAGAGCTGACCTAAGTGAGAGGACTTTAAAGCAAATAAGCTTAACATTTAATAAGTATGTTATGAAGCTTGATTTAAAAATATTATATTTGCATAAGCTCCTCAGTTTATCATATGTACAGACCTGCAAAATTAAAATGTTAGGTAATAATTTCAGTTGTAAGTTCTGAATTTTTGATGCTATTTGTGTACATATGTTTACAGTTGAGACTTTTTACAAGTATTGCCCTTATTTTGATAGGCCACTTGAAGACGGTTTATGCTTAAAGATTCTCCCATAAGAATCCATAATTAAGTGATCATTTAAAAAAATACTCTGAAAGCTATATTGTAGAGTTCAAAGTGTTAAAGGTATTAAGTTCCATAATGACTCAAGGTTGTTACAGATTAGCATTAAAACACTTGCATAATTTAAAGGAAATATTTCGTATTGCTAAACAAAACTATCTTGAAGGTGACTCATTTTCTGGGCATTTAGGCTTGATGAGAGAAATTAGTTAAAAGTAGAGATGGGTATTTGTAAAGACAAACATTAGAGCTGTTTGAATGTATAAAACGACCTCTTCTTTGTGTAGTTTAGCTTTTCATATAGAATGTGTTCCTTTTTAAGCAGATCCTCTGAAACGAATGATTTAGGTCATAGAAACTCTACTTCAAAGCATGTCTCAAATAAATATGTCTCAGACTGTCTTCTTTGTTCTTCCTACAAGTTTGGTAGTATAAAATTTGTAAAGGGCAACATTAATATCCAGTGGACTCTCAAATATATGTTACATAATTTTATATACTTTTTTTTAATAGGTCCAAACTGTTTAACTCCATGGAAGACTCAAGAAGCTGAAGTAGCAGACCTCCCCAGTAAGGTGCTGCTTCATTATACACCAAAGGTAGGAAACAAGACATTATTTCTCCTTGGCTACACAGTGTGCATTACTTTCAGTGTTTGCACTGTGGTTTTTATGGGAAGATAAGGAGCAGTGAGAGCTTTCTTAAACTGTAGTCTTGCGCAGAGACGGTAGGTTTTGTTCATGTTTAGCAAAAGGATGGAATTATCTTGTACAGTAGTGAATGTCAAATCTAAAATGACATATGTTGTGTTCTAGGGATTTCATGTTGTTTAAATACTTTAACAGCAGCACATTGGCACAAAATCTTGTGTTCAAGCATCTGTAACTTGTTTCCTGAATGATATCATGGCCTCTTCCTTTGTTTCACAGGCCTGCAGGAACCCAATTTGCCTTGATCTGTCTGCAAATCTTTTACATGGAAGACTAACTGGAAACAAAGTAGTCAACTGGGACATCAAGGTAAATGTGTTGGGAAGAGGCAGAACCTGATGTAAAAATGACAGTGGTTTTGTGTGTTCATCTAACTTTTGGAATGCTGGAAGTTATTATCATAATGCAAATTATATTTAACAGATGCAGCATGTTTTTATACTGAGAATTAATGGGGTAATGCTGTAGCTGGAGTTATGTTGCATTTGCATTCAATTTATTGAGAATTTATGAGGGCCACTGCTTTTACTGTCATAGTACATGAAGATATTTTGTGGTAGCTGATTAGTCTTCATAATAATGTTGAATGCATGTTGTATATTTAGAGCATTTTGTCATCCCTAGGGAATTCCGTCCTGATTTTCTTGCTATCATAAACTCTGAGATTAAGATTAATAGGGTTAAGTTAACACTTGTGACTTGCCAGTAGAATACCACGTTTTTTCATCTTGAGGAAAAGGTATGAACAGTAAGACCTGCCTTCTTTTTCAAGAACAGTGAACAATTAACTGTACTGACAAGCTGATTAATAAGGAAATATTGTTGGAGCTACACTGTACATATCCACTGTGCATATCCCTACAAACACTTGTTGAGACTAATGTTAAGAAAAATCAGACACTCAGTAGTTAATTTTGCTATGATATGAATAGTTTAAAATACTTCAATTTGTCCTCTTTGCCCAGTAATGGGTACTTGTACTCCACAACGATGGTCATTGGACTAAGCTGGGGAAATGAGTGGGTGTCTCTGGGTAGCTTGCTAAGACCTTGATTTTGAATTGAAGTGGTTGTGAGTCACTTCTAGAAATCTTGTGATTTGAGTATATTATACCTTACCACAAGAAGCATTGTTTGAATAACAGAGTCCAGAATCAGTTAAGTTGGAAAAGTCCTCTGAGGCCGGGGAGTCCAACCTGTGACCCAACACCATCTTGTCAACTAGACTGTGGCACTAAGTGCCACATCCAGTCTGTCCTTAAACACCTCCAGGGACTGTCTTGTGCTACTCTGCTTGTGAGAAGGAGGGGAAAAAAGGGGACTTAGGAGATTTGAATTTTAAGGAGAGGCTTAGAATTGATGTATGTGTAGAGTTACTTTAAAAAACAAAGTAAAATTGTATTACTTTTTAACTGCCTGAAGTTGAAATCTTGCAGGAAGATGATTAAAGCAGAGATGTGTTTAATCTTATAGTCGTCTCTTACTGCTGTCTGCAGGTAGCTTAGAAATCAGAAAAATATTTTTCCTGTTTTTCAAATATATTTAGCAGAAGATTCTTTCTAAGTTTTTGTATCCTTCAGTTTCAAGTGTATACAGGGGGGGAGGAGGATGGAAATGTAAAAAATGTACTTTCAAAACAAGAGCTGACAGCATGGCCTCTGAGACATTCTGATTGGTTTGTGAGTACTCCTGTATGCAGAGTAGATTTTTGCTATAGCTGAGGGGATTTTATTTATGGTGATGTTTTTCCTGCTTTTTCTCTTGATTCAGGACATGATCAACTGCATTGGTGGAATAAATGTGCTGTTTCCGTTGCTGGAGCAGATCAGCTTTATTGCTGGACAGATGGCTGAGAAGTCTGAAGGGGAAACTGTGCCTCCAGAACTAGTGACTCCTGTAGAGGGTGACTGGGTGGTGTTTTCATCCCCAAAGGCATCAGGTAGGAAAGTGCAGCTGAAGTGAAATAATTTTTAAGCTTGATTTTACAAGTCTTTTTGTGAATGACAGAAAGCTGTTTATTATGTGCTGGATTTTCCAGAGCAGCTATGTAGAGCCGAAGGGCTCTTTCTGTTCCTAAACACCTGACACGGACACTGAATACTGAGAGTTCAGCACTATATAAAAATAATATAATAACATATTTCAAGTGTAGATATATTTTATAGCATTATTTTTCTTTTAGTGATTTACTGTTACAGGTGCCAAGGTATGACATTGTTTTAATTTCTGTTCTGATTATTTTGAGAATTAATGTTTGATGTAAAACCTACTAATATCAATAGGAGAAGCTTTCCTACAACTTGGGTACAGGGTCACACAGCCACATGGAGACAGCAGCATCAGAACTGTACTACTTTGCCTTTAGCCTAACTTTTCTTTTCTTAGTAAAATGTTCAGGCTCCTACCTTTCCACACATAATCACATTTTGGATTAAAATTAAAAGAAACTGAAAGGATGTTTTTAGGATAGATTTTTAAAAAACTTTGCTAATATTGAGAATTAACTTTGACCTTAACAAAAACCACCAAACAAAAATCAGACCTTGCAAGGGAAACACTATTTTTTTTTTGGTTCTTTGAAAGATGAAATGGTGGTGTAAGGTAAAAAAATAGATCTTTTTCACTCTGTCTCTAATTTTTTGCACACCATGGCTAGAAAGTGTCAGTTTGCAATTATGCAGGGAAAATAACTGCAGTATATGGAAAAGATTGTAACAAAGAAGTTTGTAACCTGCAGCCATGGATGAAGCAACTGAAGTCAGGACTGGGATCACTTTGTTCTGGAAAGGTATGGAATGGCTATGATTCTGCACAGGAAAAAAATCTAAAGACAGTCTACAGCTAAGGAACAGGAGTTGAGAAGTTCAGGGAACAGTGAGGAATATAAACACTTGATTTTACTTTTTCCCCTCTATTTTTATACGGTGATCCAATGATAAACCATAAGACTTTTGCTACTGTTGTTCTGTTCTGCAGAAGCACGTCTGGAGAAGAACATAGTTGCAACTTTCATCTTGATGATAAAACACTTCATTCAGGGACATCATGTTAATCAAGAAAATCTCATTCACTCCCATGGAGTTGCCACCCTAGGAGCCTTGTTACAGAAGGTGAGCAAATTGAGAAATGTCCTTTAGTAATGAACTTCATGGATGAGGTCCTGATTATGTTGAAGCATAGCCAGGATGCCAGGGGCTTTAAAGGCCTCCTTAGTATGTATTTTTTTTTCTTGTGTTTCTGAAAGCAAAAAGGTGTGAGAAGTTGGTCTTTATCTGCAAAGTGAAATACAATGTTTCATTTTTTTTCATGTTATGCTTTTTTGATGTAGATACTGTGTGGTTTGGTTATTCAAATGAGACTACTTTTGTGTTTCATGTATTGCTTTAATGGAGCAGACATTGCTGTAGAAGATAAAGGAAACTTAAACTTCTGTTTTTTAAAATCAAATTTTATTAGGACATTCAGTATTTTGAGTGCTAACACCTGTTGTTATTTTGCAAGGTGCCAAGAATCTTAATGGATGTGAATGTCCTGATGGCTGTACAGTTGTTGATAGAACAAGTCTCAGTAGAAAAGAACATGCAGCTTTTGCAACAGATGTATCACCACTTACTTTTTGACTTCAGTATCTGGAACAGTGGTGACTTTCCCTTCAGAATCGGTGAGCTCTTGGGCTCGGGCAACTGTGTGAAGACACAGTACTCTTCACACGACACAAATCTTTACCTTGGTTCTAAAAGGAAACTTTATGTTGTAGGACATATACAGTATCTTTCTACAGTCATCAAAGACAGCAGAAGACTCTTCAGAAAGAAGTATGGTGTGCAGTTTCTTCTAGACACGCTCAGGATTTATTATGGGTATGAGTTTTACTGCTTCTGACTCCTCATTTACTGTGTGTGGCTCTTGGGGTTTTTTCCCGTCATTCTAGTGAGAAAATAAATAAAACTGCAGGTTGGATTCTGGTGGTTGATTTAATTTACAAAATTGCATTACTTTTTTGTCCCATTTGACTTACTACTTTTCCTTGCCTTGAATTTTTATGCTAAGGTTATGTAAAGTTTGTCAGTGACGCTAGGAGTGCTTGTAAAAGTAATGAAAATTACAATATTGTAGGAGCTGTGTTCAACAATGCAAATTAAGTCATAGATCATTACCATTATAAAAAGTTTAGCATTTTAAGTTCTTTTAAATACTTGTAGAATTTGAAGTGGGCCTTCTTTAGAAATTTAAAATTTTAACCTTTCAGTGTTCATGATTTTTATCTGCTTAGGAATATAGTTACATGCTTGAGGAAGATTGGCTAGAGGCTTTGCTCTTTCCTGTGGGAGGTGGGAACCTGCAATCCAGATCAGTACAAATCTACGTTTCAGGCCTTTTACAGACCTGCTAAATCTAATCTGCTTATTACTATTCAGTTGCTTGAGTTCAGTAAAAATTGAAAACTTGTGCGCGACACCTGGGTAGATGAAAAATTACCAAACTGGCACCATCAAATTGTTATTAATGAGCTGTGAAGAACTTCCTTAGGTTGCCTTTCTGGTCTGTTGGCATATAGGACTGGTTGTAAAGACAGCGATTTGGCTCCTGATGACCTGAGAACAATACGGACATCCCTGTATGGACTGATCAAATATTTCCTGAGCAAAGGTGGCACACATGAAGAAATTCAGAGCATTGTAGGATACATAGCTGCCACTAGTGACGAGGAACAGGTATGCAACATGGCATAAATGAATAGTTTATACTGTACATGTTTTGGTTCTGCATCTTGGCATTTAGAAGTCTTGCCTTGTACTTAAAAGAAGGGTGAACAAAGAAGAAAACGACCACAAGCAAAATGTTCATTGATGTGTGGTTCTGTTTAGATGTAGCTGAGATAGGATGTGCCATTAGAAAAGTTATCTTTGTTTACAAAACCAAATGAAGTGAACTTCAACTGACCAGGAGTTGTAATGATGTAGTTTCTGTTTTGTAGATATCACCAGCACTTGAACTTGCTTTGTATCTCTGCTTAATTTGATAAGGTGTTCTATAGAGAGAAAAAAATGTGTTAAAAAATGTTTAAATGCAATAATACTGAACAACAAAACGTCTTTTAACCAGCAAAGGTAAAACTTAAAAACCAAGAAAATTTTCCTAAAACAAAACACGAAATCTGAGTGAACTGGGGATTAATTTGGTTATCTTAATTTTGTAGCTCTGCGGAATTTTGGATGTTCTCTTCAGCCTACTTCATTCCAGTCCAACCCCAGACCAGCTTTTTTTATTGCTCTTTGAACCAGGGAATGCTGATATTCTTTATGCTCTGTTATTGCATCAGAGATACTCTGACAGGCTTAGAGAACTTGTGTTCAAGGTAATGAATTGAATTATATGTTTCTAAATTAATCAATTGAACATAAATTTGTGTTTTTCTTTGGTCCGGCTGCAGAAGTGTATGTAATAACAAAGATACCGATCATCCGAATTTGGTTTTTTCTTACCTCTTCTGTTATGTTAGCTAGATGGCATTGTCACAAAGGAATTAAGGTTCTCTTGAAATAAAGTATTGGGATCTTTAAAAAAAAATCCACATTGTTTGAGTTAACTTACCAAATAAACTTTAAAAACTGTGAACCAGCATGTTATAGCATACACAAGTTTGAGGGCTCTGGATGCTTTTTTTTGTTCAATTTGTGATTGTATCTACCTTTCCTTACAGATCGTGGAAGAGATGCTGAAATGTACCAAAGTTTATGAACGGAGCAAGCACCGTATGAGGCTCAGAGGAGTGGGATACTCCGGGCTGGGGCTCCTTCTGAATGAATCCCCAGTTACTGTTTCTCTTATTAAGAACCTTCTTAACCAAGTTCTGTATGCAGGTAATTGGCAAGTGCTGTGTCTAACATTAGAACACTTCTGCTGCTCAGAGGCAAGCATACCTGGTTTCTGTTGAGGAAAGCCAGAGGTGTTACTTGTAGAGCTGTTATATTCAAAGTTCCCGTTAGTCTCAGCTAACATTTTTTAGTTTGCTGAAGTTTGTTCCTTGTACTATTCCTGGGTGCAGACACAACTTCCAAGGCAATTTTTAAATATTTATCTGTTGCATTCTCTTGTGTGATATCGTTTATGGTGGCTTTTTTCTTTCTTCCCTACAGATCCTGCTGTGAATTATAAGGATCTCCTAGCTGTAGTGTATCTGGCTCATAGATCAGATATAAACATGAGAGTGATTATCTGTAGAAAGGTTAGTTGTCTTCTTTAGAACTGGAATACTGTCCTTCAAGCCTATAAACTGTACAGTGTCATAGCTAAATTATTTCTTTAAAACACAGTGGCAGTATTTTTTGTTACTGTTTTCTTTAGCAATGATTTATTTTAAAAATTAAACCCAACTGTTACTTGCTGTTGAATTTTGTGTGCTCAAGTATTTTTAAAAGCCAAGACAAAAAGTGAAGCTTCTATCGTGATTCTCAAATAGCTTGTATTTTCTACAGGTTTGAGATAGTAGGCTCCTTTAATTACTTTAATTAGGCTACTTTAATTACTGAGTTTTCTCAAAGCTTGTATCACTGGAATTAGTATGAATGTAGCTGTCAGACACCATATAGTCTATTAAGGTTTCCCAAAATGAAGTCAAACTGTAATGTACGCTCTCAGTAAGCTATTAATACTACAGTTTCATTAATTTTATCTATTAAATATTTTCTAATCAAGCATATTTTCTATTCAAGAATTTTTTTAGACTGTGGCACAGTGGGATTATTTATTAAGATAACAGACTTTTGAAGGAATTGTTGCAGAAGAGTTGCTGAAATATGGCAACCTACCAATATGCTTTGATAGCTTCTTTTCTCCCCTACTCCTGAGAACTTTTTACTTTTTTTTTCTTTTTTCTCCAATATATATTTTTAATGAGGAAAAAATTATTTTGTGGATTGTTTGCTTGTTGTTAGCTGATTGTGACTCTTTATATAAGGTTGTAAGAAAAGTAAAGAAGTCGTAAGATTGTAAAATGTTTAATTGAAAAAACAAATGGATGCAATTCCAAGCTAAAATTAATGTGTAGATATGGGATATCTTCTACCCTTAGATTTTGCACCTTTTGCATTCCGAATTGGATGCAGCACAACAGATTTCTGAGCAGCTGGGCTGGCAGGACACTTTGGTTAGACTGTTCCTGAAAGAAAACTCAGAGGTCCGGATTGGCTTTAAGGAGAGCAGGACTGACTCCTCCAGGGAAGAGGACAAAAAGCCTCCTACTGAAGAGCTTCAGAAACACCAACCTGATAAGACAGAGGGAGACAAAGCTGGCAGCTTTGCATCAGTTAATGGTCTGTTTGATCGGTGGAGTTTAGAAGACAACAAATCCCTGGATATCCCTGCCCATTTCTCTGTTATGCCGCTGGAAGATGCATCCACAGCAGAGATGTCTTTTAGTTCGGAGGACCGAGAAGGATTGTGGCACAGTAATCCTTCACATTTGAGTTTAGATCTGTCCAGTGTTGACTCTTATGACCTGGCTGATGTTGGGAATCAGATGACTGACAGCCAGCCCAGCACTCCCTCACCCACGGAGAGCACAAAGCCCTTCTCTGGGCAGCCTGACAAAGAGCTGGGTGTTACCAATTACGTGGGCTTCGCTGCTGAGCTTTCTCTATTTGAAAACCAAGGAGTAAGTAACTCACTCCCTATGTGACTGGTTTCTCCAATTGCTGGAAATTTCTTTTTGTTCTTTCAATCTCCCTAATGTATGATTTTTTTATCCAACAGAAAAGCTAACAATATGGCTCTTTTATAGTGAGTAGGGGTACTTCCTTTTGTAATGTGTCTTCTTTTTTGATTGTCCAGTTGAGATAGCTTTGGTGTTTAAAAAGGGAAGAACAAACAAAAAAATAAAACCAACCTCCCCTCCCAGCCACAAGAAACTGCAAACAAAAAACTGCAAACTCTGCCCACCTCTATATTTAAACATCCTTTATCATCCAGAGGAGTCATGGAGCAGACTTGCTGTGAAAAAATCAAGAGTGGCTAAAGGCAGCTTGTTTTACAACACACAAGCAAGCCACAGTCTCTTATATTTGTGTTTGCATGAGCTTTTCAATTGGACTTTAGGTTGCAGAGTTTCACATGCTGAGACATGAATGCATAGGGGCTGTGATGAATAAGAAATGTTTTGAAGGTTTTCTACAGTAGAAGGGCTTTAAATATTTCACTTCTTTTGTAGGGGAGTGATAATGAACTCATACAGTTACTTACAGACATCCTACTGTGTATAATGTGGAAAGGTATTGAAAAATCTGATGATGATGCTTGGATTGAGAGAGGACAGGTGTTCTCTGCTCTCACCAAACTGGGGATGTCTAACGAGTTGCTGCGGCCTTCCGATGAAATAAAACTCAAGTGAGTGTACAGCTCATGCCTTTTGAGGATAAACAGAAAAAGCGAGGGACATGAGTGAAGCTGGGAGGGAGTGGGTGTTTCCCAACAAAATGTACTTTTCTCTGCTATCTCTTCCCATAGTGTCAGAAATACATTCCAGTACCTATTTAGGAGTGTCTTGTGGCCAGAAGGTTTTAAAACTATCGCTGTTTTCATGAGTCTCTCAATCGCTTTTATCTCATTGGCTTATCCAGGAGATGGCAGTTATGTAACTGCAGACTAAGAGATTCAATTAAATACTTAATTGGATTGTTTAAAAGCCACTTACGCTTAGAACATGTGATACTTTGGGATTTTGTTTTCCATGCAGCTTGCTGGAGAAGATGTTAGAATGGTCAGTCACTGATAACAGAGATTCAAAAGCTCTCCCTACACATGCTGAAAATGCCTTCAAGCTCTTGCTAATTGTACAAGGTTTCCTGCAGGCAGAAGGACTAATTAATTCAAATTTATGGACAGAAAAGGTACAGTAACTGCATAATGGAAGTATTGTATATGGGCTTAATTGGTAACAAGAAAGCTGTTGGTTTGGATCCTGTCACCCTTCTAGTCATATGTTTTTAAACCACAGATATTACAGAGTAAGGATTTATAGTGGAATGAATTAGAGTGCCCCTTCATGAATAAAAATGTGAGTATTTACCATAGGGAATATAGTTAATTGTGTAAATTAAATAGGCATATAAGTGGTACTCTTTACTGAGAATCCAGGTCTCTTCAGACTGGAGAAATATTTAGAAAATGTGAAAGCTAATGAAACAGTATCACCAGTTGACTAAGCAGATTTTGCAGTGTGTATCAGCATTTATGACTCTCTGAGCATCCTGAATGAAAGACCAGCCAAAACTCTGCTCTCAGTTGCAAGTTGGGAAATGTCACTTCTGGATTTTGATCCATATTGAAGTTTCAACACATATAAGTTATCTCAACATTTATGTAGTTTCTGGCACTGGTCTTGCTTCCTTCACAGTCTGAGATGTCATTGCTTTTCAGTTTTTCTAAACAAAAGGAGAGATTATATGGAAACTCATCATTATTTTGCTAGAAATCCTTTAAAAAATGTTTTTAAGGCTACTTTCTTAAAAAAAAAAGTGTAATGTCAAGAGTCATTAACACAGTAATTCCTATACTGTTCTCCAAAATGCCTGCTTATAAGTAAACATAGCTTAAAGCTTTAAATTGCTCATTTTTAACAAGTTTCTTCCTGTTAAAAGCTTTGCCTTCTGTTGGGAAACCTAATTAGAAATGAAAGCTGAACTTTGGAGCAATGAGAGTTGTGCTTCTTGCCAACTGTGAATTGAAAATAACAGTACTTTCATAAATTGTCTTCCACTGTGCCCAGGGAGAATTTAACGCACTGTAATATGCTAAGCGGGGTGTTTCAGTCAGGATGATTTTACATTTGAGTAATTAGCTAGAAAATATAACAAGGTGTATTAGTTTTAAACAAACACATCTGGATAATGAAATGTGCTGTTTGCCTTGGGAATACCCACCTTTCAAAAGGCTTGTATCACTTTTGCCATCTAAATACCGACAGAAAGAAGTGCCTTGTAGAGTGGAGCCTTTTAAATTTTCTAAGGAAATGGCATTTACTGGAATTAATTTATAGGAAAAATAATAAGCATATATATTCTCTCTCTCTCCCTGTACATACATATATATATATAGCTTTATTCAGGGGAGATACTTGACTTAACATGCTGGACTAGGTAGATTTTTGTCATGAGGAACTTCTTCAAATTGCTGGTTTGACTGCAGTGTTCTGGGATGATTTTCTGGGTTTGGTTAAGTTAGAAGTGTGAACACAGCCTCTTCTTCAGCTCTTTGAAATTATTATGTCTCCAGCTAGAGTAGTTATTGTTACTTTTATTTCAATTTATTTTATTTATTTTCATTTTATGCAAATTTTCTGTTTCTGTAATAGCTCTTGGAAGAACTAGTGACTCTCATGGATAGCCTGTCAGTCTGGTACTCTGCTGGCCTAGAAGCAATTAGGCTTTCACAGGTGCAGGTCCAGCTGCTCCTTGGATTCATTGCACAAGACAACTTACAGGTTTGTTGCAAATTCCTGCAAGTGGTAGTGAGTTTTAAGGGCACATTTGATGTAACTGTTCTGGTTTATGGGAGAGCTCCTCATACCAGTGAGCAGACATGTGGCACTCCCTCATCCTTCTATAGGGAAGATGTTTTTTTGGTTCTTCCCTTTTGCACGTGTACTCTGCAGTCCTGTCAGTGTGCACCTCCAGAGCACAAGAAAGAAGTAGAGGGCCTCTGATTGAGGATGGGGCTATGCAGGCACGAGTGGCAGGAAAAAGATGGGTGCTCAAGGAGGATCCCATTCATTCTTTTTCCATTTGTTTTTGCAGGTCTGTGCTATGGCAGCAGCCAAACTAAATACCCTCCTGCAGACCAAAGTAATTGAGAGCCAGCCTGAAGCATGCTACCTCCTGGGGAAGTTGGAAGGCATTTTGAGTAGGTCAATTGAAGAGAAGACAGAAACTTACTCGTTTTTGATTCCCCTTGTTCGGACATTGGTATCCAAGATTTATGAACTTCTCTTTATGAACCTGCACCTTCCTTCATTGCCTCCTACCAATGGCAGCCCATCTTTCTTTGAGGACTTTCAAGAATACTGCAGATCTGACGAGTGGCAAGTTTATATCGACAAATATGTAAGTAGCCAATTCTTTTTGTAGCATTTCCCCCCTCTTTTCAGCCATGAAAGCAGAGGAGCCCATTCAGAAATCATGTGGTACTTTTTATTTTGCTTTGTTGGAACCAGATTATTCCAAATATGAAGCAGTATGAAGAGAATTCGTTCAGACATGATAATGAGCAGATGGCACTTTATTGGAAGGATTGTTATGAAGCATTTATGGTGAACATGCACAAGCGAGACCGGGAAAGAGGAGAAAGTAAGCTTAAATTTCAGGTAAGGTTTTCAGTGAGTGCAAGGTTCTCTCAAAAGAACTCTCTCAAGAGTTGCCTTCTAAAAGATGGAGAAAATGAATTCCAGGATGATCCAGTTCAGGTGATTGTAAACAGGTTAATTGTATTAAGGTTTTATGGGCAGTGGGACTATATGCACTTCTAGGATATGCTTTCTCATTCTGCTCTGTCTGTTAAGAGTCGTACTTGTAATCAAAATTATTTCAGTACAGTAGGCCTTCCTTTTCATATAGCAATGTAGAAATATGCTCAGCCATAAGCTGCATCTTTTTAAATTGATTTGTGTTTCAAGTTATTAAAACCTGTTTTGCATTATGAGCTGTTTGTTTAGGTTTTTTTCTTTAACCTTATTTCAATACAATTAAAACATATAGAACAGTGAATAGTTCTTATTTAATGTGTGGAAAAATTGCTTCTAAACTGACCTTTCTATATAAGGTCCAGTTTGAATTTCTGCATTAGAGCTAACTGGTAATTACAGGAAATATCATAGTGAAGCTACATTTCTCTTTGCTTTCTTAGTAACAAAACTTGTAGGTCTATTTTATTCAAGTAGCTAAAGGAAAAATACAATGAGAGTCACATTCTAGAATACCAGAATTTAAGAAAAATCCTACCTATTATAGTAGGATTTCTAATACTGACTATGTTTCTGACAATGAAGAATTGCTTTAATGTGGACTCAGCATTGATAAGGCTTTCTTCTCATCTTTAAATCAAAGTCTGGTACTATTTCTTCTAAGCTTTTAAAAATTTCTCTCTGAAGTACTGCCTTAAAATTTCAGAATGTTTTGTCACTACACCTTTTCCGTTTCTTCTTCTTTTATGAGATTTCTTGGAAACCACAGAACTGTTTTCCAGGGTCAGAGTTAATTCAGTGCTAGAATCTACTTGCAATGGTCTTTCAGGAGCACTTTGTGGAACCGTTCAGCAGAAAGGCTCGGCAGGAAAACCTGCGGTACAACAGCATGCTAAAACAGCTGAGCAGTCAACACACAGCCACTCTGAGGCAGTGGAGAGCAGCCCAGCTTTACTTGTTCTCTGAGCGTGGTCCTTGGGCTGAAAGGTGAGACTGGAGTTTCTAAACTGGCGATGATACTTAAAGGGAATTTGCTCGCATGACTGTTTCATGTGGTTAAAACCAGGTCAAACTGAGTGCAGTCATAACCATGCTTGAGATGTACAGTCTCAAGTGACAGGACAAGAGAAAATGGCCTCAAGTTGTATCAGGGAAGGTTCTTATTAGATATCAGAAAGTAATTTTGGTGGTGGTAGATTGTCAGTTGGACTTGATGGTCTTGAACATCTCTTCCAACCTTGATGGTTCTGTGAAAATAAATACTGTTTACAAAATAAAGAGTGATGATCAGAGCTGCAGTGTGAAACAGAAGCAATAAACTGCATTTTGATATTTTATTTTTTACAGTGTACAAGTGGATGACCAGTATTTTTCTAAATGTGCACTCTTTTGTAATCAGTTCATTCCTGCAGGTCTTTACTTTATTCAGATTGTTTTTATGAATATTCTTGCTTTCCTAGGAAACAGCGTCCTATTCACTGGAAACTTTCAAATGTGGAAAATTTTTCACGTATGAGACTAAAACTAGTGCAGAATTACAACTTCAACTCTCATCAGGATGCTAGTGACCTGAGAGATAATTTAGGTAAAGTTGTATTTGCTATTTCACTTGAGTTCCTTCCAAAGAAAGGTACCCACTTTCCTCTTTATGCTTAATAAGCAGTGTATGCTAGGTACTTATATCTTAATTTTTCTTTATTTCATCTATAGTAAAATCTGTAATATTAGAGTGGTTCTTTGACCTGAAATAGCATCTTCTTACTGAGTAGAGTTCTTTTGCCCTGGTTCATTGAAATGTGGGGTTTTGTTGCGCAATAAAAAAAGTTTGCTTATTTTAAAACAAAAGAGTTGTCACACAACTTTCTTGTATGAGATTGTTTCTTCAAAAAAGAAGCAAAGAGGTCAGAGTAAGCAGTGTTTGTTTGAAGCCTTTTAGAGTCTGTGAATAAAATGTGTAGATATGAAGTGGTTTGTTCCAGCAGTGTGCTGAACAGCTGAGTTAGGGGTGTAACTGTTAGGTGTATTGGAGATCAAGGCTCAAGTGAAAAACCCCAGAACACTCTTGTAAACCCACATAACCAAAAAGCAAATGCAGTGCATTTCTATTAAATCTGCATGTTTTAGCAGTGTCTGACAAAACATTGCAAATTATTTTATTGTAAGTGTCCACATCACAATTCAAGTTAAATTTTTCTTAGGTGTTGTATTCCCTTTCTACTGTCATAATTTTCAGTGAAGCTCAAGGACTGTTTTTAGTGTTCTGCTTAACCACAAAAATATTTAAGAAGTCTGGTTGCTTCTTAGTTAATACCAACATGCAGCTGTATAAGATATGCTTATTAGGTTAGATTTCCAAAAGTATTATAGCAGAAAAAGTTCTGAGCTGTTACATCTGTTTTTGATAGGTGTGCACCAGACACAGCCCTCTAGCGAGTCTCTGCTTCTGGAGGTGGTGAAGCAGGTGAAAGTGAGTGACTTGGAAGATGATGTTCTGGAACTACCAGAAGAAGACACAGCAGCCAGTTCCAATTTGTAAGTAGAACAGGATAAACAATTGTCATTTGTTTCTTTGCTAGGGATAAGGAGTGAGAAACAACTTGGGGAACTGAGCAGCATACAAAGCTTCCCTCTTCCTTTGTCTGGCCTTAACAACTCAGAGCAGGGCAGTTTTGATCAGCAAAGTTACTGCTGGATTTGTCATTGTCACCACTGAGACAAGAAGAGCCCCAGGGAAAAGAAGGCAGAGCAGATGTTTGTGAGAACCCATTAGTTATTCACTGCTCACAGTTGGTCTGAAGCTACAGAACTGTTGAGGCTTTTCTACTATGTATATTAACTGTAATTCTCAAGAGGCAATCTGCCCGGTAAGGACATGGTCCAGACTGGAACTGCCTCTTGTCCATAGTTGCCATGGCCATTCACTCTCTGGCACAACATGAAAATTTGTGTGGTTGGCATTTAAGTGTTGGAGAGTGCCTTGTGTTTAGGAGCTTTCCTGAGAGAAGGCCTGCTGTGCTTCCTTCATGTCACTTGTGTGACTGCAACCAAAAAAAAAAGGCACGAGAGAGAGAGCAGGGAAAGGGGAGTTGAGGGAGGATAGCAAATGCTTTGCTCCAGTAATTGGACATGTCATATTGAGCATGCATCTATGTGTGTCTGTGCTGTTAAGTCCAGTAGAGAGCTGGCACTCTGAGTGGTACTGATACATCTTGTACTTTAAAGGTTACTATATGCTTGCTATAGATTATAGCAAAATAACTCTGAAGATAACTTTAGTCACATGAACTGGAACTCAGCTCTGCTCTGGGCCAGAGAATTTAAGGACCTAGAAATTAAATAAGAAAGGGAAATGCAGCCTGATGTTTTCATACTTTGGATGAAGTCAAGTCCATTGTACCTGAGACCAAAATATCAAGACTGAAGAGCGATGCTATGAAATACTGTTTGTGGTCTAGTCTGAAACACCCAAGACTGCTGATGAAAGTAGCTTTATAGAATTGTTTTATGTTGTAGTTTTAATGCCATTCAAATTTGATTCTTTTCTGAACTGTACTCTTACCAAGGACCTAAGCAATGGTTTAATCTACCCAACCCTGTAACACGTAGTGGTCTTTTTGCAGGGATGAGAAGGATGAGGAAAGTCAGAAAGAAAAGCTAATACTGTCTGAGGACTGTGAACTCATTACAATAATTGATGTGATACCAGGCAGGCTGGAGGTCACTACCCAGCACATCTATTTCTTTGATGGTAGTATTGAAAAAGAGGAAGGTAAGCATAATCAAGATCTTTATTTTCAGTGCAGTTCAGCATTCTGCTTTTAGTAGGCTGAGTTTATGTTTTGAAAATGAGTGACAAAGTAATTGTAAAGAGACAAGTTGTTTTTCTGTACTTAAAATTAATATTGCACTTGATGGTTAGTGGCTGACTGATTCCTTCAGAATCAAGAATCTGGAACTATACTTTCTGAGCTGGTAAATGGATTCACTATTCTTAGTATTTCTTTAAAATAACTTAATAAAAAACCTGCTGCCAAAAAAAATGTTACTACCTGTAATTTGCTTTGTAAATTGCATCTCTCTTCTCCCTGACAAATAATGTTTTACTCATGCATTGATTAAAAAGTAGTAGTATGTAAGCATTAACCATCCATATTAATTTAGGGAACTTTAATAGAACATACACAGCTGGCTATGAAAACACTGAAGTGACATGTTGGACAAACAATAGTAAAATTTTCCAAATCAGTATACCAAAATGTCAGCCTTTGGGAAATCTAAACATAAAAGTTTGTTTGAGCCTGTTTAAGAAAGCAGAAGGGGTTGATTAATACTTTTTGTCAACAGAATACATTTATAATGTGTCTTTAATCAGAAAGCAAAAGCAAATTCTACATTTCATCGGATACTTCTTGCTTCATTTCTTTCAGCATAACAATACCTCAAGTTAATATTTTCCTAGCAAAATGGTTAATCAAGTCAGCTATAAGAATTTCCTTTTCTAGGAATAACTCTGAGGAGATTGGAGCTGGTGCTGCACTGTGTCTGTATGAAAAGGGGTTTTTTTCATATATATTCCAACTCAAAATAAAGTGCTCTTCCTAGGGGTAGGTTTTGATTTCAAATGGCACCTTTCTCAAATTCGAGAGATCCATTTGCGTCGGTACAACCTGAGGAGGTCAGCTTTGGAGATCTTCCTTACAGATCAAACCAACTATTTCCTCAACTTCAATAAGGAGGTATGGGTTTCCTATATTTCATGGATTTATGTAATGAGCACAAGGTTAAGTTCAGTGATTGTCTTCGAGTCTGATGTCTTTCATAATACTGTAACACTAGTAGCAAAAGGTTTTCTTCACACAGTCGTTATTG
The DNA here is from genome assembly GCA_013398955.1 of Callaeas wilsoni. Taxonomy (NCBI): domain Eukaryota; kingdom Metazoa; phylum Chordata; class Aves; order Passeriformes; family Callaeidae; genus Callaeas; species Callaeas wilsoni. Next base: position 30,967 of record VWPU01013144.1, on the reverse strand, counting down.
AAAACCAGACTGCAGTCTTTGAAAACCTCAGTCTGGCATCTAGAAACTGATTAATTGTGGAAAGATAGATAAAACAAGGGTCTACTTTTTCCCCCCCCTCCCTCTCTCTGTTACATAGAATGATTATTTAACTAATATTAAATCAGCAGTAATCTAAATGTCTTGAAGCCCGTGCATCCTTTTAAAGATTGAGCAAATTAATTACAAATCAAAGGGGCTTTATTTTTTAGAACAACATTGGAAGCCATTGATATTCCATAGTTAAGGAGTAGTCAACTTTTTTCCCCTCTGGGTAATATCAGTGATCCTTTTTATGAGGGACTAAGATAAATTTCAGAACTTAGGGTGAGTTACATACTAACAGGTCAGTTTATGAACAGCTCTTATAAAACATTGTGTGGTTTGGTTGTGCTGTGAAGGACGTCACATCCATCCATGTCCAAATGTTTTAAACTGCAAGAGATAGAATTACTTGAAAGTGTGTCCTATTTGTTTCGCATTTTAACTAGCAGGTAAGTTGCTTAATTGTCAGCTTCAGTCTCCAGAATATTTTTTTATTAGTGCTGTTTTCTAACAGGTACGAAACAAAGTATATAGTCGGATATTGTCACTGTGCTCTCCAAACATTTCTGGGACCAGATCTCCTCAGGAACTTTTCAAAGCATCAGGTCTGATGCAGGTATGAGACCTCAGCTAAATGGTCTAAAGCATTCCTCTGCTTTTTGAAGGAGTCCCCCACTGTTTAGATGGCGACTGCCAACTTCTGTACCCTTGCCTGGCCTCTGAACTTTCCCATGCGTATTCTTAGAATGGTTTGGTTTGTGTTTACAGTCAGGTTAATGGGTATAGTCAAGGCTCTGTTGGTGTGATTGACAGGCATTTTAACATGAATATAAAACACGTGGCAGATTTGCTTCTGGTTTTAGTCTGTGAGCTTGGGTGCACATTTTGGAACTTCTTTCACTAGATGCTCAAATAATTTTCCCTGCTGTCTTTTCATGATGGAGCTTTCAGCAAAACCCACATGAAGATTAAGTGAGGATTAGTAATATTGTTGAAAAAGGAAAATGTCAAAATGTCCACATTACCATAAACACATAAATTTTTAAATGTAGTAAATGAGTTTTTATCTTCAATCTCTTTATGCCAAAATTGTTTTCTCTGAGGGAGGAAGCTTTACAAGTAACATTAAAATATTAGAAATACTTAGATTGTTCTTTGTTTTCCTAACAATAAAAACTATTGAGATGTATATTTACACAGAGAAAATATCATCTGTCATGACACATCCCCATCACTCTACAGACAAATATTGAGCCCTTCTGAACACAGCTATGTCTGTTCTTTGGTTTAGAATATAATAATGGAGCAAACAAAGGTGCACAGACAATTAGGTGTACAAATTGTTAACCCATACTGTTAACCAATGTGAGAATAATTTATGAATAAGTTTTTATCTTAACCCTCTAATGGGTTTCAGAGTTCTGTTCCCCTTTTTACCAGCACCTGTTTGCCTTCTTTTTGTTTATTTTTATTTTTCTTTTCCTTTTTACCAAGGCTGCTAATCATCTGCTGCTCTGCATTTGAAACAGTACTGTCACCAATCAGGACCTGATTTCAATGAAATATAGATAGCACAATCACTGAATCAGAGGGAAAATAAACTTTATGATGAGAAACTGAATCTGGGCTTGCATACAGTTTTTGTGGTCTTGTGCTTTTCACTTGCCACTGCTATCCTCTGGCAGATAGATAATGACAAGATGTGTAATTTGCAGTAATTTTATCTTTAATGTAGGGAATTCCGTTTTGTCTTTCTTGTCTTTCAGAAATGGGTGAATAGAGAAATATCGAACTTTGACTACCTTATTCAGCTGAACACCATGGCAGGACGAACTTACAACGACCTTGCACAATATCCAGTGGTAATTAAAAAACTTAATTTTAAAATTTTTTGCCAAAGGTATATGTTTTTCCTCTTTTGAAAGATGTATTTTTAATCTCTATTTGATGTTCGACTTATTTTTTTTTTTTTAGTTTCCCTGGATTTTACGAGATTACACCTCAGAAGAACTGGACTTGAATAATCCTGCAGTATTTAGGGACCTGTCCAAACCCATAGGTGTAGTAAATGAGAAGAATGCTAAGACTGTGAAAGAGAAGTATGTATTTGAGCACTTGGTTATATTTCTCTGTCTTTTCTGAGCCTCTAGGCTAATACACATTTAAAAAATAAAGTGGTGACAGTGAAATTTTTTGAGCTGATTTTGTAACATAACAGATGCATTTGCAAAGGTGGTTGATTTGGTGTTCCTGCTGCATTCAGACTATATTATACGGCACTCAGTTATATGGCAGTGAAAGGACAAAACTTACTGTTGTAAATTTTCAGTTGTTTCTCAGCTGTGAAGCTGAAAAACTGAAAGGCTGTAGAAACAATTCAATGGCCCAGCAGCTTGAACAGACATAATGTGTCCCGTGTCTGCTTCAGGATAAGGAATGTGAAATCATACCAATGAGTTGAGCTGCCTGTGCTAAGAGGTAGCATTGATCCTAAATCTGTGCTTCCTCTTTTTTTCAAGCATCGATTATTATCTTCAAAGTAAAATACATCTTAGTGACTTTCAGCAAGTCCTCTGTAGGTACCAATGATGGGTACTTACACCCAAACAGCATCGTAGTGGTCTTTCCTTTTTTGCTAGTGTGGGGAGTGAGTGTGCTATCATAGCAGACTGCAGTCAGGTATCTTCCAAAATCCTCTGAAAACGTGGAACATGGAGAATTTCCTTTGAATGATTAGGCTCTATCCTGACTGTAATGAAATGGGTTGGTTCTCTAGAAGTATGTTTAAGCAGAATTTCTCTTACTAGCCTTGTGAGGCTGAGGAATGTATCAGCCAGATGGTGGCATGGTAGAGTTTGCCAGTAGAAAAGGAAATGGGCATGAATGTGAAAAAGATCTCTCTTCTGCATCCTGACACAGTTACACACACATTTCTTAAATCTTGCAGGAAACCATCACAAGTCTCTTCAATAGTAAATACTCAGTTTAGTGATGCGGGGTGTGTTGGTCTGCTGTATAAAGTCATCACTCCTGTCTGGTTTCTGACAGCTGATAGCAGATGCCTAGGGAAGAGTATAACAGGCATGCAAAGGCTTCATCTGGTGTACATTTCTGTCTTTCAGCAGTCTTTTTCTTATGGGCTTTCTAAGTAAGATTTGGAATCTTCATGTTAGATAGAACTCAATATATTTTTCTGTTATAGATTGCTGTGGTCATTTATTTTGAATCTGTCCCTGGAATAAGCATAATCCACATGTAAATCAACTATAATGCTCAGTAGTATTTATAAAGATTTCTTTTTTTAGATACGAGAATTTTGAGGATCCTCTTGGGATGATTGACAAATTTCACTATGGGACACATTACTCAAATGCTGCTGGTGTCATGCATTACCTCATTCGGGTAGAGCCTTTCACAACACTTCATATCCAGCTTCAGAGTGGCAGGTATGCTGAGCAAATAAGCAGCCCCTTCCTGTTTCTTCCTTGCCATTTTACTGAGGGAGTTATCAAAGTCTAACCTGAGTTTTCTGATCCACAGATTTGACTGTGCTGACAGACAGTTCCACTCTATTCCTGCTACCTGGCAGGCACTCATGGACAACCCCAATGATGTCAAGGAACTTATCCCAGAGTTCTTCTACTTTCCAGAATTCCTGGAGAATCAAAATGGTAAATTGACTGCTAAGAATATTCTCACAGAAAACTATTGCTGTGTTCTTCAGAAAAGAATTACAACCATTTGTGGATGCTGAGGAACACTTGTTATTTAAACTTCATGGTGCGATTGTAGATATTAATCATCTCATCTACAAACTGTTCAGTGAAAATACCAGTTGTGTTAAGCAGCAGCGTATACATGTTTAAAATTCAGGCTATAGGCTTAAGGGTGGCTACATATAGTGTTGTTTACCCAATGGAAAGTATCAGAGATGCTCATTTGGGTGTTCAAAAAGGTTAGTAATAGTTAATACTGATGAAGTACTTAGCAAAAGTTAAAAGAGATTAATGATACTTATTATAATGTTGATTGAAAAGACAGCATCCTGCATTCTGACATGAGACTCCTAGACATTTTTTAATTCACTTTTATTGTTTAGTGCTTTGTTTCTCCACTTTTGCACAATTTGAAAATGGATTTGTATGTTTGTGCTGCTACAATCTACTAGAGTTCTAAATTGGAAAAATTGGGAACACCCAAGTCTCACTTCCAAGTAATTTAAATATTTAGAGTTGTTTCAGTGATAGCTGGTGAGATTTAAGACTTCTTAAAAGCCTTGATTTTACAACCTTTTAAACCTCTAAGTAGCTTCCATCTTATGAATAACCTTATTGAAGTATTTTGGACTCTTAATCCTGAAAAAGCAAATGCAGGTATGTTTACAGATGGATGTGTAAAAGATTAATACTGCTTTTATGGTTGGGACTTCAGCTTCAAAATAATTTAGATGTTTTGGATAATTGTTATCCCTTATCACTTAAAATTTTAACATGCAGAACAGAACTTAGCCTCCTGTGTCAGTGGTAAGGTTATTGGAGATTTACATTAAGAATTTTCCAATATCCTTCTCTTGCATTGAGAAAAGAATGGTTTTTAATCTTCATTGAGAAATCAAGGTACTTGAAATATTTTGTAGCAACTCCTAAACTTTTCTGAATTATTCACCAGGTTTTAACTTAGGCCAGCTTCAAATGTCAAAAGAGATGGTAAATGATGTTGTTCTGCCTAAATGGGCCCACTCCCCAGAAGACTTCATTTATAAACACAGGAAGGCTCTGGTAAGATGTTGTTTGTATGTGTGACATAGTCATGAAGAAAGTGCACCTGCACATTGTTACTGTGGCTTAAATGTAAAACAAGTGGGATGACATTCAAACTAGAGTTGTGGTTGCATTTGGCATTACAGGTACGTTTAGAACTTCCAGTTAAAGGCTCTGTGCATGTTGATACAATGCTGAAAAGAGCATTTAATCTCTTGGGCATTTTGGGCACTAATGATTTGGGCATTTGCTGTCCTAGGAGATAAAATGCAGAGGTAGGTGAGGAGGCTTCCCTTGCTATTTAAAGATGATTTTGTGTGGTGTTAGGGAGCTGGCAGGTTACCTTCCCTTGCACAGGTGCATTTCAATAGTGCAGGTCTCTTGTGTCACTGTATTGATTTTCCACTTACCTGGCAGCTACTGCCCATAACACACAAGGATATTCTTAGGCTTCTACCTTATTCATTGATAAATATTTAATTTGTGGATACTCTTAGTTTAGGAATTGAATCTTTTCCACAGAAAATAGTTAAAAACTCCAAGATGGGAGCAGTATTTCTCTTACTCTTACGAGAGCATCTTTTTCCTTCTAGGAATCTGAGTATGTTTCTGCTCATCTTCATGAATGGATAGATTTGATTTTTGGCTACAAGCAGAGGGGACCAGCTGCAGTGGAGGCGCTTAATGTGTTCTATTATTGTACTTACGAAGGTACAAAGCAGTATGTTCTCTTGTCATTGTCATCAGACTTGAGTTTTCATTATTAGACAGAACGCACTTGATTTGTGAGCATACCATTCAGTAGCATATGGTAAGGCAGCAGATTTATAGATGAAATATGGCAGCAAACCTTGTAATGTTATCATCAAAAAAAAAAAAGTTTTTTTTAAAGGAGGACTGTTATGATTTCTTGTCTTTTTTTTCTAAAAGTCACTGGGTCTTCTTGTCACTTTATTATTTGCTTCCTTAAGAGCATTTGTGTCTTGTGGTTTAGAGTTCAGGCACATTGCTTAAAAGCAACTAATATTAGAGACAAATGTTAACCTGTTAATTTCAAAGCTAACTTTTGGATGGTTTTTGTGTGCTGCGTGTTGCTTGCATGAAGTATATTAAATTTACTTGAGAAGACGAAGGCCTGCAATTCTTGTCCTGACAGATACACTTAAAATTCCACATGCAGAGTGGAGTTTTCTGATTGTATTTTAAATGGAGGCATTGTTTCAGGGCTTTTCTAGGGGTAAAGGGTCATAATGCTGCAAGTAAATAAAGTTTTGCAATGTTAGTTGACCATATTGGTTCTTAATAAATCGTTGGATTGTGTTGTTTTTGTTTTTTTTTTTTCTATTCTTCATCGTTCGGGTTGTGATCCAGGGGCTGTGGATTTGGATGCCTTAACAGATGAGAAAGAAAGGAAGGCTTTAGAAGGAATGATAAACAATTTTGGGCAAACTCCCTGTCAGCTGTTAAAGGTAATGCTTTTTGGCTCCCTCTCAACCAGGCCTTTGTGGTTAAATACAACTGAGTTACAAGGACTTCTGAAAAAACAATGATTTGTATGGTAATGGTTTGTAATTTTACCAACATTAAATCTTTGCCACATTACCAAAGAATCCATTTTCAAAATAAATTACTTTACTTCAAGAAGGGAAATTAGATATTTAAGACTGTTATCCCATTAAGATTCTGAGTATCTCATGTGTATTGAACAAATTGATAAACTAGTCTAATTTGTTACTCCTTCAAATGTTGCCTCCTAGGAGCCCCATCCACAAAGGCTGTCAGCAGAAGAGGTAGTGCAAAGACTAACTAAAAGTGATACCTCTACTCTGAATCTCTTCCAACACCTCACTGAACTGAAGTCATTCTTCATAGAGGTAGATGTGTTACTTGAAATTGTTTGAAGTCTAATCTGAAACTTCTGATGTACTTGCAACAAAAGGTCGCAACCTAGATGCAAATAAACTTGCTTCCTGTTTAGAGAAAATATTTTACAGTGCAGTGTGTATTAAATGAGCTGTCCTTTTAGTTGACTTCATAGAGGTTGAATCCCATAATCTGCTGGCTGCTTGTGTGGGTGTTGTTTGAGTATTAAATTAGTTACCGCAGCAGGAAAGCTGAAAACCTCACTGGTGGTGTGTGAGGACTCGCTGAACTTGGTAGCTGAACTCCCTGATTGGGGGCAGGGTTTCATTTGCAGTGCTTGTGATGAAGCGTACCTGCACAAACTGAACGGGCGTGTACCAGCGCCTTAGGGCGCTCTGCGGGTCTGACACCCATTCCAGAGGCTCTGGATCTTCCTCTTTACAGGTTCTGGATTTGTCCTTTAGCTTTTGGATGTAATCAGATCAAACCCATGTCCTTTCTCCTAGGGAATCAGTGATGGTGTGCCCATTGTCAAAGCCGTTGTCCCCAGGAATCAGTCACGTTCCTTTATTTCTCAGGGAAGCCCAGAGATCTTGGTGAGTTGCATCTGTCAATACTGTTCTTAAACTGCAGACAATCAAATGGGTGTATTTTTTTTCATGCAGCTTGTAGAGAAACATTTCTTAACTGCTCCTCTTCAAATGTGTTCCTTTAACCTATAATGAATGTCAGTTATAAGTTAAATATTTATCTTCCAAGGAGAAGCCAGGCTGATTTGTTGAATGGCATTTAAGAGCTGATGAGACATGACTGTAGATTATAGTGAGGCATATTGTAAGTTGCCACTTGATCAACTTCCCTGCAGGAACCAATTTGATAATTCAATGCAGCCCAGATTTAAAATTACAGGATTGAGTTATTAATGGTGTCATTGTTTATCATTGCTTTCCAGCCCATGTATTAAACTATACCATGTGTGGTGCAGGCACACTCCAAAGGCCTGCACTTTTCCTAAAACTAACTTTTGCACTAACACACCTTCTTGTACTATGGCAGACACCAAACAATGAAAGGAGAACAGTGTTTTTGCATTTACATCTGTATATATGGCCTAGATGCTGGTCCCAGTGCAAGAATACCTCTGTTTTGAAGGAAATAATATTCCAATATTCCTATTGTGTATGTCAAAATTACTGTCTTGGCTTAATGTATTGCATTCATAGTTTATTTGGACACGTCTAGAATTCTCCTCATGTTTTTCATAAATATCTGATGAAAATAACCTTCTAGATTTCTTTGTTACTACGTCAGAAATGGAATTGTAGTACAATGATTTTTAAACTTTCTGTGTTAGTATGTTTACTATTAACAATTAGTATTCAGAGAAGAGAAGAAGCAGCAGCTTAAACTAAATGACTTGTAATTAAATATTTGAGAGGGGTTGGTTGGCTGGGATTTTTAGTTTTTTGTCTCCTCCCGTCCTTCTACCCCAACTTCTCTGACCTATTTAGAACATAGACTATTCTAATATGACCCTGTGTATCACATGTGGATTAACTCATCTGAGCGGGATTTTTTATTGATTTGTTTGTTTGGGGAGAGGTGCATGTGCTTTTTCCTTTGTGGTAGATTTTCAGGACTCCTCTGCTGGATTTTATGCAAGCTCCGTTAGCATCAAGGCAAGCAGAAAATAAACCTCTGGGTTTCATCAACTTTTTCATCAAACTTTTTTAGGTAACAACAAGTCTGAACTGCGTTATTGGAACTCACGGTTGGCTGCCTTATGACAAAAATATTTCCAACTATTTTACATTCATCAAAGATACAACAGTGACAAATCCCAAGTAAGCAAATTTTGAGGAGGGGTAGATGAATGCATCTAAAATAATGAAATACAGTAATTGTTCAAAATCAGTGGGTTGTGCTGTATTCATTGTCTGAGTTTTCACTATGAATGCATCTTCTGATATTCAGTAATATTGCCTCTAATCTCTAATAGAATTCTAGTAGAGTTATGTAAGTGGCATTTCAGGCTTCATTCTTAGAGCTACTTCTAATTTTTTTCTAATTATCAATCATAAAAACTCATCTTGGAATCTAAGATAGGCAGTCTTCATACATTCTTATGCTACAGTAATACATATAGGTTTATGTGGTGGGCTTTTTGTTCTTAGAATATTCCTTTTTGTCTTTAATGTTACAATGCTTAGTAGGGACATGAATTATCCAATTGTGTAAAAGGCTGAAAAGATCCAAGATACAATCTTGCTTTCAGTCACTGGTGACAGTGGGAGTTTTGCCATGGAGGTAGCCTCTTCTATAGATGGATTTTGTTACTGATTTTTAAAGACAGAGGAAGTGCAAAATATGTGGGTTTGAGCTAAGGTTCCTGTTAACTGCTCCTTGTTTGCCTGCAGAACACAGCGCAACATGAGCGGTCCTTTTGCCCCAGGGCTGGAGATCACCTCCAAGTTGTTTGCAGTGTCCCATGATGCAAAGCTGCTCTTCAGTGGCGGACACTGGGACAACAGCATCCGAGTGACATCCCTTACGAAAGGCAAACTGACGGGACAGCACATCAGGCACATGGGTCAGTCACTCTGCGTTGGGAAATGGGAGGGGTTTATGTATGATACTGTGTTCCCAGAATACAGCCACTTCTCTTGGGCACACAAGTGTAGCAGTTGGAAAGGAGCGGCAACCTTAGAACAGAAGAATGCTTGAATCGTGATTATACATAGATACTTGAGCATGGCTTTTCAGTCATTGGAGTGGTGCTTTGATGTCGTTTCAAAATAAGGCTTGCCTGCTATATTTAGGTAGCAAAGCTGAATAAGTCAGGTGGGTACACTTGGCTGTATGATGATTTCATTGTTTTAGGGTGTCATCAGCCCTTATCACAGTGGAGTATTTAATGCTGACTGCAAATCAGGATACAGTATTTACAAATTGTATCCACATTGTCAGTCTGTGGGAAATCATTCTTAATTACCCATTTGACAACTTTGTTTTCTTTTCTTTATCTAGATATTGTGACCTGCTTGGCAATAGACCACTGTGGAATTCATTTAATTTCAGGCTCCAGAGATACTACCTGTATGATATGGCAAATAGTTCAGCAGGTGGGTTATATAGGCATACTTAGAAGGAGTTTCTGAATGTATTTTTGTTCTCTGTTTTGCTATTATGTTTTATTGATTTCCTTTCAGGTTTGTAAGGAAGATAGTGCACAAAAATCAATTAGCTTAGTAATTTTACTCCCATTATCTTCTTTGGAATACTTTACATGTTAGTTACTGTACAGCTGAAGTGCACTATTTTAGAGGCTCTCTTAAAGATTTCAGACATTATTTTCTGGTAGGGTAGGCAAATAAGAATTTTACATTTCTAGGCAGTTGTTCACTCCTAGTAGCTGCATTTTAGCACTGCCTTTTCTCTGTAGGGGTACTGATGACTACAGCAAAGACAGCACCGTCTATTACCTGCATTTGCACTGGCATTTGAGAATTCTTTTATATTGGTCCCATGCTTTCACACAGTGAAAGTGGTTGTGTGATCCATGTGTGTACTTACACTCACAATGTGAAGCTGTTTCCATCATTATGCATTTAAATGCTGATTTCTGATTGCTGCATTTGAGATATACAAGTAGGATTAATTGCTGGGGGAAGCTGTCATGTTTTGGACAGTAGATTTCATCAAGTCACCTTGTTCTTATGGAACTAAAGTCAGCACATTAAAGCAGTAGAGTGGTGCATAACTGCATGTTCTTTTGTGGAAGCTGTCTTTATGGTGGGAGTATTTATAATTCTGTCAAGAAGTACTTTGTAGTAACACTGCATGGTCAAAAAAGTAAGACCTTAGTGCTCATACGAGTAGTTTTTTGTCTCAAGTGGGGATAAATGTTGGAGATTTTTTTAGTTTGTTTATCTTTTCATTGTGAGTTAAGTAATTCTCTGGAAATTATCTTTGTTTAGAAGTGTTTTTTCTTAAGATTTTTAATGTATTTTTTATTAATAGATATATAAATGGTACTTTATGCATAGTAAATGTTTCTTGTGAGCATTTTATCTTGGTCTTTACAAAGTGGCAGCAATACTGGCTTTTCCGTTCTACTTGTCTTTGCACTGACACCTTCTGTATTTTGACACTTGTTCTGTATTCCTACATGCTTCAGGCTTTCAGGGCCTGGTTGGCAATCAAATTTTTATCACAGAAATGAAAAGACATAGTTCTCTGTAGAACTATTTACTGGACCTTCTTTCTAAACACGGTTCTTTCCTTACAGCTGGTTTGAGAAAAATCTGTATATGCTGACAGTACACTCACTGGAACAAAAGCTGTGATACCCTGAAGTTATGTGGGAGCGTTACTATTTTTAATGAGCATTATTGCAAGATTTCCTTTGCCTACTGTACTACTGGTAGTCACTGAGAAGTACGAGTTCCTTCCTTTTCCTTGGAAAATGGAAAGACTTGCTGTTATTTTAAGTAAAATAGCTTTCAGCTTCTTTAAGCTTGATTGTGAAGATGGTGCTTGATTCCAGGGTAAACTCTAAGAACTGGACAAGCCCAGATACACAGGTGAAGAACAAGTGTATGGATGGGGTATGTGAACAACTCCTGTTAGGACTGCTCACCGTGGTCCTTGTGCTCCTGGACACCTGCAGGGATAGGAAGGAGTCAGCTGAGTAACATTGTCCCTCACACCCACACAGTAACTACATGTTCATTCATTCTTGGGATTTCAGTAAGTAAGGTGCTGACATAAAGGGCAATACGTTGATACTGGAGTGGTGAGTTATGCCTTTGGCTTTGGCCTCTGTCAGATACACACCTCACACAACTGGTACTGAAGATATTAGAAGTTCATTTTTGTTTGTCCTTTAGCTACAAGAGAATGTGTCATTGCACTTTTTGTTACTCTCAGGGAGGAGTGCCTGTAGGCCTGGCACCTAAGCCATTACAGATCCTTTATGGGCACACTGATGAAGTTTCGAGTGTTGGCATCAGCACTGAACTGGATATGGCAGTGTCAGGATCCAGGGTAAGACCTTCCTACTTTTCCCTTTTTTGCCTCTTCTCCACCAAACTCAAACCAAAGTACGAGCTTGAAGTTCATTAAGAATAATACAAAAAAATTCAATATTTCACAGTCTTTTTCTTCAGTCCTGCATATCAAGAAGATGCGTGCCATCTTCTTTGCTGCCTGCTTAAATCAGGCTGTCTCAAACTGCTGTGCAGAGCATAGGCCTCACCTACCATGTGGTGTTATTCTGCACAGATGAGCTTTAATATGTGTGGACTTTCTCGGAGATTTTAAGCTTCTCATAGGAACAATTTTTTAATTGTTTCTTCCCTGTTCTGTTAACCGTGAAGGTTCTGTGCCACTTGCTCATGGAGTGCCTTACTGTAGTGCACGGGCAGGCTGCTGAACTCTGGCTTTGTACTCCACAGAATTCCTGCTCATAAATGTGACCTATGAAATGGCTGGTTTGCTGCCTATTCTCCCTCTTGCCCTACTTGAATTTGGTTTTTTTGTATGCCTATAGTACACGGTCTTGAGAGGAAAGGCTTCTTTGTGCAGAGCTCCTAATGCTCCAGAGTCCTTATCTCCCATTAAGGATTTAAGTGCTTTCAAAGTACTCCCTGTGTCCTCTGTATGTAAATACTGAGTGTTGTGATAACTTACCTGCTGAATATCAACTTCCCTGAATTTGGTTGCTGCAGGATGGCACTGTTATTGTGAGCACTATTCGGAAAGGTCAGTACGTGAGGACTCTGCGACCACCTTGTGAGAGTTTTCTCCTGCTGACTGTTCCCAATCTTGCTGTGTCCTGGGAAGGCCATATAGTTGTCCACACCAGCGTGGAAGGAAAGACTACTCTCAAGGTACTTAAGTTCATGGAAAACCTGTGTTTCTGTCACTGAAGATTTTAATCGTAAGTGTACCTAACTTTATCTTATTTCCTGAAGTAATGAGGCTTTTTGAGCATGCAGTGTCAGTGTCCATATTTTTTTAAATTTTGCTCACCAATTCAAGTGAAATTTGGTTAAAGGGTAAATGACAGGCATATTGTGCTCCTGTGAGTTTCATGAAAATCTCCAAACACCTGCAAGGAAGATGCTCAAGCATACACTGAGTCTTCCTGGGAGAGCCACTTTGGACTGGAAAACTAGGGGAAACAAGTTCCACTGTGCACAGAAACAAAGGCTTATAAGGGGAGCAGTAAGTTTGGGATGCAAGATGCTCAGTGTCTACCCAGTTTCTTAGTTTGGGATTGGAGATACAGCTCTAAGGTTGTGTCTGTTGAGGAGCTGTGTAGTTGCTTTAACAAAGGTAGAGCTGTTGTGATTTCTTTAAACATGGGAGATTTCTTGGAAAACATTTTTTTGATGTAGGCATACTAACTACATTAGGAAGATGGGGAGAGAAGAGATTCAAGGTAATGTCAGGCTAGAAGAACTTAAGATGGTTTTGTCAGTTGTGTCTGTAATCCAGGAGGAAGTAATTGGCTTATCTAGAAAGTGCTTCTGGATCTAGCTCTGTGGAAATATGCTTGTTTCCCTCTGCTTTTGAATTGGGGAGGGCAAGCGAGGGAAGGAGGATGGTAGCAAGGCTGAATATGAGTGCAGTCTTGCTTTCTTCTTTCTTAACAAAAGTTATTATAAAATAGGGACTTGTCTATTAAATCCATGGATGTTTCCAGGAAATTTAGGATTGATTAAATGGAGTAGCTAAGATATTACAACATTACATCAAGAGGTAGCTTCAAAAACTTCCGTACAGGACCTTACATCCATACACATTGAGTGTAGGCTCACTACTCTTGTATCATTCAACAAGGAGACTGTTGTCAGCGTTATCGTCTGTGGGTTGTTGCCAAATTAGCACCCTTTAATGAGCTAAAATACAAAGTACTACACTCTTTATCCTATCAGTCCTCTGTCACACATTTATTTTTGATCTCTTCAGGATAAGAATGCGTTACATCTCTATTCTGTCAATGGGAAATATCTGGGTTCTGAGACTCTGAAGGAGGAAGTGTCAGACCTGTGTGTAACTGGCGAGTATATCGTGATGGGCAGCTTACAGGGATTTCTTTCCATACGGGATCTCTACAGGTAAAGTACCACCATTTTTACGGAGATACAAATATGGAGGCTTATTGAGAAATGGCTGTGTAATGAACTTTGCTTGGTGCTATAGGTGATAGCTGTTGCTTTTTCTGTGTCCCCCCCAAAAAAATACTTTTGGTGGAACTAAGATATGGAGAAAAATAAAATGAGATGTTGTAACAGATCTTTCTTCCCAGATATTTCTCCCAATTAAACACCTAGAACTGACAGGAGGAGCTTTCAGTTTGCAAACTGTGCTTGTCCCCTGATTAGTCACAGGGAGCTCAGCAACTGCAGGATCAAGCCTCGTGTACTCCTGCCCTGAGTTTTAAGCTCCACTTACTGCTTAGCTCTCAGAGCTCCATTGCTCCTCAGAATGTTTGGGATGAGGGATGTTTGTCACTTAGGCAGCCGTGGGACTAATGTAACTGTTCTTCAGTGGAAATGTCTTAGCTTACTGACTTAGCTAGCCATATCTGTTCTTGTTATTGAAGCTCTATTGGGGATACAATGAGATAATTGAAACTTCAAATTATATCCTTGAGAAACTGTTTTATAGTGCATCCTGTGGACAGCAGTTTCACCTGCATGTGATTCTTTCCAGTATGCGCAAGCAAATACCTGATGTACTTTCTCTCTGTGGTTTCTGTTCCTTTCAGCCTGAGTCTGAGCATCTCTCCCTTAGCCATGAGACTGCCAATCCATTGCATTTCTGTCACCAAAGAGTACAGCCACATCCTTGTTGGCTTGGAGGACGGCAAGTTGATTATCGTTGGTGTTGGCAAGCCAGCAGAGGTAAAACCCACCATCAAGAACTTTTTCTACCGAACAGTGGGAAGTTCACTTATTTCTGCTTTCCAGTTGAGCAAGAGGTCTCCTCTATGGCAGGGTAAATTTAAGAGCAAGTTTCAGTTTTCAGTGGGAAACAAATAACTTTTGAGACTGCTCTACTGAAAGTTCTCATTAAGAATCAGAGGTATATAGGGATCGCAGATGGGAAGCTCAGCTGGACTAACTTCCAGACTTTATCACCCACATCTGAATAAGCAAAGTCATAATAGCTAACTTTTTCTGAACGGGATAGTGTTGTCAGCCTCTTCTTGATGAAATAATTTTCCAGAAGAAAATTGGAAATGAAAGAGAGCAAGCTACTTTCTTTATTTTTTTTATGGTTTCTATCAGATATCTTTTAATATGCATTGACTGACATTGGGGGAAAAGGTATTACTTCTTTCTGTTAAGAGTCTCTAATGGCAATGCACAGGGAATCACTTCTGTAGGTTCCCAGTATGCCTGTGCTCCATATGGTGAATATAAACTTGTTGGGCCTGCATATGCAGTATCAATTACAGAGCATCCATCTCTCAAATAGATATGCCCAATTTTTCTTGTGCAAAACGTAGTTTTTGCTTTAATTACTTCTTGTCATGACTTTCAAAGTACCTGAGTTAACTTAAAACTGCTTATTATCTTTATAACTCAATCTCTGTTGTGCTGCTATGTATTTATTTGAAAATGTGGTTATCACTTTTGCATGATCTTTAGAACATGCCAGAAAAGTGTGTATTAATTTAATTTTCTATTTTAAGTGTGAAAACAGAGCAATTTTATTTGTCAGTATTTAAAAATGTTTTTGCTAGGAGATA
This sequence comes from Callaeas wilsoni, assembly GCA_013398955.1. Lineage (NCBI taxonomy): Eukaryota > Metazoa > Chordata > Aves > Passeriformes > Callaeidae > Callaeas > Callaeas wilsoni. The sequence goes on along the minus strand of VWPU01013144.1, from coordinate 15,517 downwards.
CATAGCTTAATATTGGAAAAAGGCTTCACACAATGTTAGTCTGATTTTGCTTGCACTGGATGTGGAGGGGAGGTTTCCACTGACTTTCAGTTTTCTATTGTAGAATTAAAAAAGAGCTGATTGTTATGTGGTTAAACATATGGTTGTAACAGCAGTTTTAAAGTCACTGTCATTTCTAAGCTTCCTATTCCATAGAAAAGGTCTTTTGTAGGCTGAAATTTGTGTGTATCATTAGACCGAAGGCTTTTTGTTTTCTTATTTTCATTTTTTAATCGCATCTATTTTTCTAACTATGCAGAAAGTGTTGTTTCAAAGACTGGATTCCTTTTATGGTTATAGAGGCTTTCCAATGACTTTTTTTCCAGGATTTTCTGTTTACAGTTCAGATGATATGCAAGCTTAATATCTATGTAAATAGATTTTGATTTTTTTTTTTTTTAAAAACATAAACATATAAGGAACAACATTATTTCCCAGATTTTCTAGTTTTCTATAATGGCATCAATCAATATATTTGAAAAGTGTGTGTATTTGTTGAATGACTTATTTTTAGTTTGGAAGGAATGTGTTAATTCCTGGAACTTTATCCGTACACAGAAGACAGTGTTGTAGTTCTGGCTTTCAGTGGTGATATTGATCCTTAGGACAGAGGATTGGATCCTTAGCACGGACCTACTTTAATGTGCAAAAAGTGAAGTGCTGCTTGGTATTAAGATTGGCCTTTAGTGTTTCTGCATTGACAGTATCTAAACTGAAGTAGAAGAAACGTTTTTGTGTTTTTAACAATTACTTAGCTGTTTTGGATGTTGCAGAAGCCTGGGCAATTATCACTTGTTAGCGTTGACCCTGGTGAGCACTGTGCCTTTTCTAGAACGCTGCTGCTGTGATGGTACAGCTCTGAAGCATGTTACATTTGTAGTAGTAACTGCGAGGAACTGTTCTCAAACTTGTAAAGGCATGAATCTTGTTAATTGAACTGCAAGGAATTTCAGAACCTAATCAGCTGCCAGGCTGATCACTACTGGCCAATCATCAACCTTGTGCTTAGGTAATTAAGAGTTTCTTACAAACTGTCGTCAGACTGCAGACCTACCAGATGCTGGATTTAATGTGGCCTCTGGTTGCTTGTTATCTGTCTTATGGAATACTCACTATGAATTACTTCTGCTTTAAATATTCCTCTGAACACTTCACCCAGGATCTTTGGAAGACTGTATAAATTTGACACCAGGAGATAACCTTTCTCTTTTTCCTTCATTCTGCTATCACTGTCTTGCATCTTGGCTATTTTTTTTTCACACTTCTAGCAATTTCTGTTTGAAATCTCTAAAATAAAATGTCCTTTCTTCTCATTTGGTTCATTTTTGCTTGGCATTCACCTCTTCTTTTCCCTTCCTATCAAAATAGCAATCTAAACACTCTTTCTAAGCTGTTTGAAGTAGGTTAAGCATATAAGTACACATTAGTGGGTAATACCCCTTTAACTGTTCAAAATCAGAGAAGACTGTTAGTGTTTTGTGTCTTGTTTTTTGTCAGTCCCAAGAATCATCCCTAAGTGTAACTTTTAGTTTATTTTCAAATAATTTTTGTTGGTATAGTTTTGTTTATGCAGTACATTGTAGTGTCTGCATTTCACCAGATTCAGTGTCTGAATTCCTTTTTAATTTATCCACCTTATCCCTTCCCCCTCCTTTTGTTTCTCTGAATTACTTTTAAACAGATGCGCTCAGGTCAGCTTTCCCGAAAGCTGTGGGGATCAAGCAAACGGCTCAGCCAGATTTCATCAGGAGAGACTGAATATAACACTCAAGATTCCAAGTGATTGCTGCTTCTACCTTCTCATGGATTCCAGAAAAATGTTTAATCTTTTGGTCACTTTAAATGTATAAATGTGTAATTAGGGCCTTGATTCTTAAGTCTGTTGACAAAGAACATATGGTAGAGGTATAGTAATAAGTATATGTACTCGTGCAAGTTAGCTTGCTTGCATATTTTTCCTTAACTGTGTTGACTTGTTCACAGCAAAATCCCTCTCTCAACAGCTGCTAAAACTGTGTTTTGGGAGGGCTAAAAAAACCCCCAAACAATCCCCCCGCACGTCTCCAAACGCCAAGATTACTAATTGAATTTAAGATAAGTAGCATTTGATTTAAAGCTAGGTAGGGCCAGATGCTCCCTGATAACAAACAAGATACTTGGCTTTGCTTTGACAGCACTGTTATTCCCCAGTAAATTAAAATTCTGCTAGTTGCAATGGTTGGATTCAGAATTGGAGAGATGACGGTTACAACCATCTCAGTACGTTCGTTAGCCTAATGAACTTTATTACAGTTTGTTCCTGTAAATGGCTATTGCTCTCTTCTTTCGTGTAGTTCCAATTTTAGGCTGTTCTGCAAGGAACATCTGTGTTGCACTACTTTATCAGATATTGTTTTAAGTACAGACATGAATAACTTCAAAGGAGTTGGAGGTGGTGAAGGAGCTGAAGGAGGTAGGAAATGTTGCTGCTGAAAATTATTTATATTGTTAAGTAGACTAAGACATACACCAAGAAATCCCATGATATATTTAATATCTTGCAGAAATACAGAGGAAGACTCATTATCTATATTGGTCAGAGATCAATCTGCTTCATTACTAAGGCAACTCCTGCAAACAAAAGATAAATTTCCACTGCAGAATCATTATGCAACATTGCAGCACAATTCAATCAAAAATAGCACCTGTTTGTTTCTTGGCTTGGTGTTCACCAAACCAGTTGGCCATATTTTTTTTTCTGTAAAAATGAGCAGGGAAAACCAGATGATATATCCATATTCAAAATGCATTTAAGACCTGGTAACAAAAAATAGCAGCTTATGTGTGCTGTATCCAATCACCTACTGTGTTTTGGAGAAGCCATTACTGGTTTGGTTTTTTTTTTGGTTTAGCAATACATGATGGTAGAAGGGTGTGCGTTTTCCTGTCAGTCTGGTATTTTTCTAATGTTACTGATTGAAATGATAAACCCTATACTGTTAGAAAAGCCAGGTGCTGAGAGAAAAATATGAATTTCTGGATCAGCGTGTGAAGGTGTGTGTATGTGTATATATGTGTATGTGTGTGTATATATGTATATTCATGTATCTATTAAAAGAAGAAAATCCCATGGGGTAAGGGGAGCACAGATACAAGGCAGGTGTAAGTGATTGTTAGCTATGTTCCCTTTTGGGTCCCCCTTTCTTCCCTCTGCCATCGCTTTTCTTGTTATTTTTTATTTATTTATTGAAATGAATGTGTGTTGTCTCTCTCATAAATGTTATCAGATATTCCCTGTGGCTGGGGAGTTGTTGAACTACCTGAGGAACATAATAATATATAATCTCATTTCATTAAATTCAAGCACAATATTTATTAACTTTATAGAAATAATAATACCTCCTTACCCTGCTAAAGGATAATCCTTACAAGTTGTGTTGGTCTCATTCAAACTGATTTCTCCTCCTCACTTTCTTTACTGGAAAAAAAAAAATCCCTCAATGGCTGATTAGTGTACTTTGTAAAGAAAGTTGTGTTGCTTTTTCTTAAATTTTGTAAATGAAATAATAAATCAGATTAGTGAACAAGTGGGTCTATGCATAGTTGCAATATTTTGCTAATCACTGTGACAGACTGGATTGTCTGGAAAGTTAGAAGAAAATTTGAATTATTTTCCTGAGTCACTTGCCAAGAGAGGATTAAACTTCCAAAAGTAGAGTGGTGTGGGTTTTTTCATACTCCATGTATGTAAAAAAAAAATTAAAAAAAATTAACCTACATCCTATATTTTCAAATAAGCTATAGAGAAGTGAAAAATACTATTTTTAATCAATTACCTATTCAGTAAGAATACTAAGGATACTGTGGAAGTATTAAGTTTGTACATGAGAATGTGAAGTATGTTTGTCCATTATGATTTCATGAAGAAGGGATTTCAGGCAAGCTCTTTGGGTAGTACTTTAGAAGTATTTCAGCTCAGAATGTGAGATTTTTCTGTGTTATGGGAGATTGAAAAAACTCAGCTGGGGCACTGAATTGATAGGTTTTATATGTATGCATGCACAGACAAGGCTAAATGTGTATTTGGAGGGGAAGTGGACAGGAAATTACCATGTTTTGGACTATCAGAATTAAGTGGAAAAATGCAGATGGATCTTTTGTAGTGTTTGGTGGGAGCACAGTTTTCTTCTTGTCACTTGCACAGAGGGGTTTGCACAAGCATTTGGAAACATCCTATTGTGGGTTAGGTATGTTTACACAACAGTTGAATTAACATTTTTAGTAGTTCAGTATTAAAGAATACTGAATACAGTGTATCATCTTAAGTAAAATATAATGTTGCAATAATTGAAACAGTTTATGATGAAGACCTTTTGACATTTGAATACCATAATTTCAGTGCATCACAAGCACTGGGTGATCGTCACAAATATGTGGGACGGGTTTAAATGTGGACAGTTCTTGGGCTCTCAGACTCAAGCCCAGTCTGTGCTCAGCACGAAGCAGCAGCGGCAGAATGAGGAGGGGGCAGGTGAGCTCCGAGCTGCTTTATCCCCCAGGTAGAACAGCAACATCCATGGCCTTTGGATCTTCTGTCTGGTCCTTGGGGGTGGGAGGTGTGCCCCATCACACGCTTGGCATCCTTGCCAGAGGCCTTCTGGAAAGACCTGCAGAGCTCTGAAGGTCTGCACTTTGCCTTTATTTAAAAGCAGCTTTAAATAATAGAGTCGTAAGTGTGAGCATTAGCCGGCATGCTGTTTATTTTTGGGTTTAACTTATTTGCATAAAAAGTAGACAATAATGCTTTAAAAGTAGAAAATCATTTTTCTGATCAGCTGTTTAAGTCAGTTGAATTGCAGCCTATTACGCAGTGCACTGTGAATTGGTGAACTTTCATAATACTTTGATTTCTTCAAGGCAATAAAGCTTAGGATCCCATTTTGTTTTTCAGGTAGTATTGGTGAAATAAGATTCTCCTTTGGTTTTGGTCAAAGATTTGTTGAAGTGTAAAAAATAAAATTTTGAGATGAGAGAATTCCAGTAAGGAATTTAGAACAAACAAGTCTTAAGTGACATTTGTTTCATAGCATTACATTTGTCAAGACCTTCTTTGTGGTATCTTATGTTTAATTTTTGGAACAACTCTACTAATATTTATCAAAGCTTAACATATGCTTACCTTTGAAGATGAGTAAGTAGGAGTGTAAATATATATATCTAAAACAAACTGAAAACTGACCTACTTTTCATACCTGTATATAAATGAGATCAAGTAGTTAGCAGTATCAACTTCTTCGTAGCACAGTTTTGAACTTGCGTACCAAAGGATATTTAGATGTCTCCTTTATTTCAAGTGAAATGTTTGTTAAATTTCTCTAAATCAATTTCCTTATAATTCTTGATAGTATTTTTAGTTGTCTTTTTATCTATAGTGAAGAATCCCATCTAGTCTTTGCTGGTTTGGTACTATACAAGCATACAGAAAACGAAATGCTCTTCAAGTTAGCATCTGACTTAGGCAAATTTTTCTCTATCAATGCACTTATCTATTACTTGCTCGTAGGATATCTAGAAACCACGTCTTCTATCATCCATATACCTGACCAGCACAAAATAATAATTCCAGTCCTAGAGTAACTGCATTTGTCCTGATGGTTAATACACATTGTGGAAATTAGGTTTTCTTAGGAAGCCTGTTTGATATTTAAAAGAGAGAAAAAAGAAAAAACCTAAACCAACAAAACAAACAAAACCACCCCAACCCCCACAGCTTCCCTTCCAAAAAACCCAAACTCACCTATATCCATATTACAATTGTTTTGCTTATCTGCAACATTTATATAAACAAGCTTTTTCCCCTCTGGCATACCTTAGATCATGCATATTATCACAAAACAGGTTTATCAGTCTTCACAGGCTTTAAATGGCCAAGTCAATTGGCTGTCTTATAAGGATCCTCTTGAAAGTTGTATTTCTTTGTCCTTTAAATGAGTGCAAGGAAATAAGTTTCTGCACCTGAAAATTTCTGTTTGGGACTGGTAACATCAGTCTGCTTTAGAATAGTCCTTCAGGAATGATAAATTTATTTTTGTAATGCACAGATCAGGTAGGTATTTTAACTCCTGCTTTAGTCAATGAGAGCTGTATACCTCACTTCCCTAAACCATGTCTTCCTCCTCCGTTTCCTTTGCAAACCTTTCCCAATCTTAATTAACAAAATCATTAGAAAAGATAAGTAAAGGAACCAAATGCTGCACAAAGCTTTTACTGTGTGCGTGTATTTAGCTGAAAATGTGTATCTGTATAGAGATTATAGAATGGTAGGGAGCTTTAGAGCTAGGAGGGGCATAGAGATGTCAACCTCCTTCTGCTCCTATATGGAGAGCCTCTGTAGACAGATGCTGTGTACTGTCACCTGAAACATTCCTGTCTTCCACTGCTAAAGGCACCTTGCTGGCTATGTTAAATGCTGAGCTGACATGCTGCAAATATTTTTTTCCCCTTCCAAAGAATTAAAAAAAAAAAGAAGCGTACACATATAAATGCATATCCTAATGTGAACCTAGGGCCTGATCTAATAAATATAATAAATACTGTTATGTGAAAGCACTACATAGGGTTGTATTTGTTTGAATGGAAATTCAAGCATGTGCTTCAGTGCTTTCCAGGTCTTTTTATGCTTTTTGGCTTAAAAGCTGTGTTGGTTTTGGCTGTAAACATGACACTTATGGGTAGTCTCCTTTTGGGGAGAGTAAGTTTCCATGGTATCAGATACATGTGGGTTCATTGTATGCCAGTGTTGGAGTCAACTGAAGTGTTTGGGAGATGTCTTTCCTCCCATTCCAAGGAGCCAGTCTTACTAGTACTAAATTGCCCTTGTAAGCACATTCTTTTGAAGGAAGCAAGGGGTTTTCTAAAAAGCTACTGCATTAAAAAAATATTTTAAAATTGGTAAAATGCTATTGTTCCCTTCTTCAATGTTATAGATATCAGATGCCTGAATGTAAAAATGCCTCTGAGTGGTACCATAGCAGGCTCTGCGTTTCAGTTGAGTGCCATTCACCTTACTGCAGTCTTGAACACCTCATATGTGAGGAACTGCTTGCAGTGTTTAGTCCGAGGTACCCTTTGTTCAGTTTTAGCTCACCTTTTTGCTGTGCATCTGTGGAAGAAGAGTGGTGTGTCTTTCTTTTAGTTACCATTTACCTAAGTGGCCCAAATAAAATAGGTGTTTCACTTCTTTTCAATAGAATTCCTTCAGTGTATGTTCTTCCTAGTTTTGTCCAGTGGACTTGAGAAATTTGGCAGGTATTTCCAGAGTTTAGGTCTGTGCTTATACTCAGCACAGACACCATTTCATCACACATCTTCTGTCCCAGAAGCGTGGTTGTCAGTACAGATTATGGTTTAAAGCTGCTAAGGTGTTTTGAGATTCGAATATAAAACATCCAGCCATATATATCATAGATCTAACTGAACTTGGAGGCCACTTGTTTATTTAGCTTCCTATCTAGTCAGTATTTCCTCTCAAGGGAGCCATATTGCCTTGAAATAGCTTTAAAATAAACTTAAGTCTTGCACCTGACAATACTACTTTAGTCATATGCAGCTGTGAGCTGTTTCTTAAAGAAAGCCATGATGGGAAAAAAGAATTCAAGAAAAACTTGCAATATGTATTCTGATTCTGCAGGAGCAACTTAATATGAGATTAGAGAAATGCTGCATGTGAGACTTACCTCCCTTTGGTCAGTGTTTTGATGGAAACTGTGATGCTACTCAGTTTGCCTGATGAGTTTTTACTGAAGCTAATCAAGGGGTGGAAGCCAAGGCCTTACAGCAACAGTTAACCATATCATCTGATAATTCTTACAGATTGTGCAATTACGTGATTACAAATGGATTTTTAAATGCCAAAAAATGCCTTTTTAAAGAGTTAAATGTTAGGTCTGAGGAGTGTTGGAAATAGCTACTTTCAGAAATGAGCCTTCAGGCACTGTAATGAACTTGCTGTCCGTCTTCTGTGCAATATCTTTTTCCCTCTGGGTGCTTTAAGAGTATACTGTATGTCTTACTTTGTTTTGATCAATATGTTTTAACAGTGTGTATATTGGCTAATGATGGATTTTTTTCCTGTACAGCATGGTGGAAGATGTTTTAAAATTTTGCACTTTTCTAGGATTTGCAAGTTTGTAACCTGAAAATTTTTAACATGCACACTTTTGTATATAATTAGCATTGTATATATTTAACATGAGTTTGAAGCAAATAAAAGTAATTGAATGCATAACTTCTCCCTTTATTAATAGCACAAAAATTTAACTAAGTGTGGGAGTACACTGAATGCACAATTCTTTTATTTAGCAGGTAAAAGTAGGCAGCAGGAACAGCTGACTCAGTGTTCTGTCTTACTTGTGTTAATGGCAACTTTTCTTTTTTTGGCAGGGAAGGAATCAAAGTGGATACATGAATGTACAGGCCCCTTCAAGCTTTGAATAGTTATGATTGCCCAAGTATTGCAATAAAAAAGTCTTTTTGCTGGGAAGGAGATGTCCAAGACATGAATAGGGGTGAGGAAAAGAGCCCACTTAGGCACATTTATCTTTATAAATAAAGCTGAAGTTCCCCACCTACCCTGGGACTACAAGCATCTCTTTCCTTCTTCCTCATTGTCTTCTCCATATAGTAACTTTTGCTGCAGAATGTGGAAGGCTACGGATTCAGGGGATTATTGTCAGTCAGGAGGAAACTGAAATCTGTTCCAGGCTCATGTTCAGTTGGTTTCTTACCCCTGCAAACAAGACAAACCATGCTGTGAGCTTTAACGGGAGGTGGGACTGCTCTGCTTCTGTCTGTTCCTAGGGATGGAACAAGGCACCCTTATTCTGAACAAGCAGAGTTTTGACTCCCTTCTTTGCCTACATCATGTGACATTTACTTTAGATTTCTTAATATTATGTCCATATGATTACAGGTACGGATTCCCTGGTTCTGGAGTTCAGTGCATTAGGGCCGAACTGGCATTTCCCTGGTTTTCAATAAAGGAGCTGACTACCGGGGCTCTTTCTGTGCAAGGCAACTAGAATTTGGAAACATAAGCATCAATGGATGCAATGCTAAAGCACAGGCTGGGTTAGTCAGACATCCTTTAGAGTGCTGTCATACTGCCAGCTCCTTTGGAGCATTAAACAATATTTGCATTTTCCCCAAAGAGAAATGGAACCAAGGGATTAAGTAACTTCTGATGTGGAGGACAGGCAGCATGTGCCAGGAGTCTCATAAAAGCCTCTCTTCCTTTCTGTCTGAAGGAGGATATCAATTCAAGTGAAGCATTTACCTCAAAAACAGACGTGCTCCTGTCACTCCTTGCAGCGTGGCTTTATCTCCTTCCACTAACAGCATTGTACCTTCCCGCAGGCCCTGGTGGAGGTGGAAACATTTAACATGATTTTCGAGCTATGTGATAGGGTAGAATGCTTGTCACAAGCAGGCCAGTCTTAGTGCAGCTCACCATGACTACAGACTAAACCTTCTTGCTTACCTAACAAAGAGGTAAAGACAAAATTAGGTGAGTTATCTTGTTTTAGAAGTTGATTTTCTTGTTTATTTCAGTTTTCACTTTTAAAGGAGAAGCTATTAAGGAGGAGAGGAAACTGTTTTTTCCCACAATTACTTCCGCTACCTCAGCCTTCTTAGATCCAGTTTGGGCCAAGCAACAGCCAGCTGGGCTGGTTAGAGCACAAACTATACAACAAGATGAAACACAGAGGTCCCACTTCCCCAGACAAACACAATGAAATTACATATATACTACTGAATGTGCAAATTCAGAAACTGTATTACAGAGATTAAGAGTATCTGCAAAAAGATTAAGGGGAGGTATCGTACCATCTGCATGCACACCACCCCCTACACACAATAGGTGCCTGCTGGCCAGTGACTGGGAAGATCAGAGCTGCCTAAAATAGTGTTGAGCAACACTAAAAGGAGTATGCATTTCATTGGCTCTAACCCATTTTCTGCAATGAGCAACATCCAAGGCTGAAGCTCTTAGCAAGAATACAGTTAGCATTCCAAGAATACATTCCAAGAATACAGTTAGCATTCCATGGTTCTGTAAGTCTTGACAGGTGGGGAACCCACACTGAGAGCCAGCATGAATGCATTTAAAATGCATTTATCATGCTACAGCTTCCTGATGGAGAACTGCTACTGACCAGAACTGGAGGGGTGTTTGGTTCTTCATGATATTGGCGGATTCTTTCCTCTCTTGTCTCCTGCAATAACAAGCGTAGATTTAGCTTCCCAAGCCTTAAGGTAGGACTTGGAGCTATCCAGGCAGCATAACATCAAGCAATTTCATAACACTAAACAAAGCAGGCACTTCCCCTCAAGGAGAATGAGATGGCAGGATTGACTCTTAATAGATACCTGTTCCACCCTTCATCACTAGCACCACTTAACTGCAGGTTGATCAAACACAACTCACACAATCCCAACCCTGAAAAGCCTTAAAACTTACTTCCACTCAATACATCCATGGGGTTTTTTTATTAGTACTATCCCTGTGTGCAGAGATAGTACTAATACTACCAGGAAGGTGGTAAAAGCAAATGCCTGAGGTGCCACCTTCATGAAAGAGAGTAGTGCATCATGGATTTTCAGTGATTAAATATTTGCTTGTTTGTCTTCAAGTAGGTATTACACTGAAGAATTTCCTTCTGTGAATAGCGCTATCCTGTTTCCTGAGGTTTGCTGCTGAACTGAGCAACAGTAAAGAAATAGGAAACAGGAACACAGCAGGGACTTGGTACAGCATGAGCTTCCAGCCTCCTCTGAGAGAAAGAGCAGAAGTTATAGGGAAAAGACTGCTTATCTAGTGACAAGCTGATTAAATGAATACCTGCAACTTCATCTAAATTCTAGAAGCACACCCATATCCACCATCTCTTCATTGTTCCCTTACTTCCTCTAACCATGGAATTTTGATGACAAGGAGGAAAGTATTGAGGTTGTTAAAAGATGCACCACACAGATTGTTCTCTGAGGAATGAGCTGACATGCTGTTCAAGAAGCAGCTCATCCCCACTGTATGCAAATCTTTGTGCTTGATGGCTGAAGTGTTTTCTTTCAGCTATACTTGTGCATGTGCTTGCTCTGTACTCAACATTACAGGCCATGCTCCCTGCAAGGACACCAGTGCCTAGGTATTTTCTTCCACAACTGTATGAATCTCAAGATCTCCCAGTTCTGATCATTTCTTTGGACCTTCAGATATTTAAGCCTCTTAATCTATGTTTAAGTTAGGTCTTCCCAAGCAGCAGGTAAGACAGAACTTTCCAGAACCACAGTGCTTTGCATCTTAACACTTCAGGTTTATCTTTTTTTTTTATATTCCCCCATTTCATGCCAGATATCAAGCATTTCAGCGGTATTTCAGACATTGCAGAGCTTGTTTGTGAAAATCACTTTGTTCAGTAATACTGTTGCCAACTTCTCTTCCCAAGCAAAGTTTTGGAGGAAGTACAGTGTTACTGCCTCATTGGCATTCCCAGTTTCTCTAGGGAGCAGCTGTTTGACCTTCTATAGCTTTGTAAGGCCTCAAAAATGCACGCTATTTGTACTCCTCCACACCCTGGTTACTGTGTTAGTTCCGGAGTGCTTTACTTACACCCATGTGAGTTCTTTTAATGTCTGGGTCCAGGTAGTGGGGGTTAATATTAAAAGGAACTAATCCCAGAGCCTGCAGGGAAGGTGGATAAACAATTGGCATGTCATTGGTGGTATTGATGCTGACGGTAGCAACGTTAGTTCCTGCGCTGGATCCCATGTAAGGAATCCCATCCTGAAAGACAAAAGCAATGATCAGTCTGCAGTATCACAATGAGGAACTGCATTTTGTAGCATCTTCTATCAATCTCAGAGACTCGGCAGTCAGATCAGACTTAGTCCTTCCAGCTCATCTCACTGCTAACTTTACAGGTGAAAAGCAGAACAAGAATTCAAGTTCTGAGGTGGGCAGTAGCTTGTCTGTGTCAGAGAATTAACTGCTGCTCACAGTTGTACTCACAACTCTGTGACCCCACACGAGAGAACTGACCAGGCTGTCAGTGTGTGTTGCACCTTGCTATTAAGAGAGGAGAAACTTGCCTCTATTGCAGTTACAGGAAATACCTGAACTGGCTTTTAACCAGCTTCTGAAGAGAGTAGATCATCGGAAGCTAAGTGCAATGTTGTCACAGCATCAGCTTACCAGTACCATGACCAGTTTAGCACTATTTAGGTATTAGTACTGAGTGCTATGCTGTACATAGAAAAATGCCACACAAATAATGCAAGTATACAGGTAGTGCTGAACAATTTGTAAAAATAGAGCTATCTTGAGACAACTGGTGGTAATATAACCAAGTAGTTACCCAGACTTAAACTGGTATTTGGACATTTTCTGGCTTTTATTCCCACAACAGATGTTGAATTTCTATGTATTAAGATAAGCCTAGCTAACCTTTATTCTTGGCAGCTGGCCTTACTGTGGCTTGTATAAATCTACATAGTCATTTACAATTCCACATTGCTAGGGAACACCTTGCTTCTGTTCTCCTCCAGAGATGGTGTGCCTTAGGAGATTCACCAGCTAGACTGGTGCTGCTGACCAGGAGAGCTCAATGGCACTCACACCTCTCAGTTCCGAGGAGATACAAAAATTACATGATTTTCAATATCAACAGGACAGTGTCTAAAGGGCATGTATGGATCCAACTTTATCACCAGTTTATTAGCAGACAAACTGCAACATGAACACATGTATATCAACAAGGTATGAAGTGGACATCTCAAGCTGAAAAACGGTTTCTGGACAAAGATTAAATCCTGCACTGCTCTTTGTTGGTATTTTGAGGGATTTACCTCCAGGGTTCTATGTAGCATTGTACATCCCAAGATCTTGCAACCCTGCATCTAGAAAACTGCTCTAGGAAGACAGACTGCTGACCTTAAGTCTTTTCAATGACTCAGTGGCAGCCTTATTTGGCCATGGTTTTCAGTTCACCAGGTTGTCTGAGATGGCTCAACATTTGAAGTATATTAGAGACAAAAATGCAGAATCAGCTTGGATTCGTCTGAACAAAACCTCATGCATGAGATCCTGCCATTCAGACTTGGCCAGAATGTGTAGTTTTACCTCAAGAACTCTCTTCCTGATCTCATGTATCAGCCTGTTGTCATAAAGAGCTTTCAGGAGACGGAATGTGTTCCCACCTCCTGCAGAAAGAAAGTTCAGCTTATTTAACATGCTTTCACCATCAGTTTTAATTGAAGCCTTTACAAACTCGGCAGGCTCAATGAGTTCTATGCTCTATGCAGGGCAGTGTCCTGCTTTGAGAAGCAGTAAAACCAGAAACTTCAGAAGAATGGTCATGGGGCAGGCCACGCTGGCACTGTCTCACAGTGACCTCTCTTCCAATACCCAGGACCACGGTATTAGGACTAGATCTTCTTGGGCTTGATAAAGTGATGATACAGCTGTTATGATCATGTTTTTACACTGAGGTACTGTTCAAAATAATAATTTGAAATTTACTGGAGATGAAATTCCATTAATAAATCTACTTCCCAGCCCACCACTAAATTTAGGGTCTTAGGGCTCCCAAGTACTGTTTTCTGTAGTTCCTAATTACTAGGCCTAACTACTTAATTGTTGGTCTTCATTGCTACTACCTCTGAGCAGGACTAATCCAGTGCCCTACATAAACCTTCACTGGGGAGTAAGAAGTAAAACTTACCAATAAATATTGCTTCAGATTTCCTTACGGCTTCCACTGGATCAGAAGATTCATGAATGCTGTCCAGCCCATAACCTTAAATGAAAAAGCATTTACCTTTGCCACGTCAGTCTGGTGAAAGAATGTGGTATGTTCAATCCCTCCCTGCCCACCTCCTCCAACCCCGAGCCAAATGTCTCAACCAGGGAAATATCAGAGAACTCTACAATGTAAAACAGAGTATACGTCCTGCATTAGTGCAGGGCTCCAGCATCCAAGTGTACAAAATAAAATGTTTGCTTTGTGGACATATGCACTCAGTGTCCAGGAGCAGAGCATTTCACTCAGTAGGTGCAGGCTGAGGCACAATATCCTACTGAGCATTACCAGGTAACTAGAAGATAAGGAAAAAGCTGTTAGTCCTCAGCATGGCTGTGCTGAAGTCTGACAGGATGTGTCATCATTGGCTCTAGCACTGCTTGTGCAAATACCTGATCTGAGTATTGTTTCTGTTAAAATGTCTGACTTTGATAGATTTGCCTTCCTGGGGTTCACTGAATACAGGAAGTGCCAAGAGAGACAGAAGAACGTGGGCATTTGATAGCAGCAATCTTCCTGCAAGTCAAGGAGCAAAGTGTGGTGCCCAGGGAAGTGAGTACTGATTATTACCACACTAATGGGTCCAAAGTTACCCTCAACAGTGATAGATACTAGGTGGAGGTCTTGCTGTAGGCTGCTCTGCGAAGATCTTTGCTCCAAGCAAAGTTCAGCTGCTGTCCATCATGGAACTATCTGGCTTCTTGATGCGCTTTAAGTAAGGGTCTTCACTTAACACCAGTGGTTGTACGGCTTGAGCAGAGGCTTAAGATATATGGGAAGAAATGTTCCCTCATGTGATTAAGAAGGATAAAAAGATGCCACTTAGTAGTTGGAGATAAAATCTTCCTCCCTGGAGTGGGTAGAAGTGTTTGCACCAGGATTTCTTCTGGAGGCCTCCAAAACATCTCCTTCCAGGCAGAAGTCCGCAGCCGACTCCTGCTGCTCTCACTCCCCTTGCTGTCCGTACCGCAGCAGCCCAGCCCAGCCCAGACCGTGTGCACCGCGGGCTGCAGCGCTGCGCCCGTTCGTGCCCCGCAGCGCAGAGCGGCCGCAGCGCTGCAATTAAAAAAAAAAAGGTGCCCGCACCCTGCTCCCCGTGCCCGGTGCCGGCCCGGCCTTACCCAGGCTTTCAAACTTCTCCCTGGCCGTGCGGGCGTAGGCGTCGCGGTCGTGCAGGGCGTAGGGGACAAACAGCACCCGCTTCACCTTCTGCTGAGAAGAGAAGAGAAGAGAAGAGAGGGGAGAGAGCGGTCGGCGCGGCGGAGGCGGGGGCCGGGGCCGGGCGCGCTCCCGCAGCCCTGCGCCGCGCTTACTGCCCGAGGAAGCTCTGGATGTGCTGCTGGCAGTGGCCCAGGTACCCCCCTCCGTGCAGGGTGGAGTTGGAGATCAGCAGCAGGCGCCGCGGGCACCCCATTCCGAGCCGGGCCGTGCTCCCAGCCCAGCCCGGTCCGCCCCTTCCTGCCCCGCCGGCAGCCCCGGGGTGGGGCCGAGCTGCCGCCGCTCCTCCGCCCCGGCCTGGCCATGCTGGACTTCGCTATCTTCGCCGTCACTTTCCTGCTCATCCTCGTGGGCGCCGTGCTCTACCTGTACCCGGTAATGCTGCCGGCGGCGGGGCGGGGGGCGCACGGCCCGGCCCGGCCCGG